>CM068367.1:309540485-309957985 GCA_034769895.1 Magicicada septendecula | reverse complement strand
TACTATACATCAGACCGTCTGTATCTGTCATTAGCAATCTAACGTTACGACCGTACTTGCCGACAGCATAACGATAATACGTTTGACAACGTGAGAGAGAGAAACGGTTGTGTGTGTTCGTGTGTGCGCGCGTCGGATCATGACATAGTATTCGTAATGACCGAGGCACGTCCTTTATTGCATGTATAAACAAAGACAAAGACAAGAACACGAACACAAACAAACAAATAGACACTTAACGGCGAACACCACAAAGATACAATCCGGAATCACCAACCTGTGCTCACCCCTAGGTGTCCCGGCCCGGCAACCGCTCCCAAGGACCAAACCTTTACAACAATGGTGAACCCTTAATTACAATAAAAATTATCTCATTACATTCTTTGAGATATGAAAACACACCACAAAACTGCCAGTGCATGTCGAATTAACGTATTGAGGCCACCGCATCAATTTCCAATTTTTGGTTCAGAGGTGGCCAGGCCTACATCCAACCACGCTGTGCTACCATTTGTGAGCCACTCAACATTGTCATCACAACACATTAACCCTACTTCAGAATTTAACATTCTTAAAAAAATGTGTAAGTAATTTATACAGCTTACCTGTATGACCGGCTCACTTGTTCAAAACCAGGAGGAGGCCTCCTAGTGGAAGAAAGGCCTCGTACTGGGGAACCATTAGGCAATTGAATTAATGAGGTGACCTCAATTTCCAAACCCAACAACAACAACAATTTATTGGTGCTCTAATTCCTTTTCAAATGCATTACAATCTTATATACAATGTGTGTACTTCATAGTACCCAGAATATAGAAGTGTTCACTTGAAATAACAATAATCAACCAACAAAACCTCTCCGGTAATTTTTAAACCTTTACAAAAATATAATTTCAATATATTTTGGCAATAAATTATTGTTAACATTAGTAAATAAAAAGAAATAAATCCAGAGGTTCCCAAAATCTAATACGTCTAATAACAATAGTTTATGAATAATTTAATACTGTTTGATTTATTATTAACATTGATAAATAATAAAAAATAAATCGAGAGGTTTATTAAAATTTAATACATCTAATAACAATAAGCTTTTTTTTTTTTTCGGACAGGACACCTCTGGTTGTACTATCTATTTTAATAATTAATTTCCACTAACGACATGCACCGTCTAACATTTCCATAAACAAAAATTAAAAACAACAACAACATAATTAGTGAAGGTATAATATTAAAATATAATCTGGTAATCATGTTCTTGAGTAAGAAATTCACCATGTGTGCTCAAATTAATTTTTTTTCTTTTTTTTTCTTAAACTTTAATATTAAATATATTCAATATTACTCAACAATACCGAACAATATAATATTATTCAATATATTTAACAAAATATTAATTTAACATTTAATATAAAAAAAAATTACATAACCAGGTCTCAAAAATGTAAAATGTTTTATACATACACATGTGGGGATACAAATGACTAGATCCATGACACTATTTATATAGGCTCATCACTCAACAACTAATTAATATTTAATTAATTCAACATGTTTTAAACTGAGCCACATTATAAAGTTCCATTAGATTTATGAAGATATAAATATACAAAAAATTTTAACGTTTAATTTGAAACTCAAAGAGAATTATAATAACTTCTAAACCCCAACACGTGTATGGATATAACCTAGTCTGACCCAATGTGATGGACCATTCACAACCTGTTACGCCAAGGCGTGCACACAATACATAAGATTTGATCATTTTCTTTGACTTACATTCACTAAACAATTTTCACACAAACAGTTACATAGTTACATGGAGAACACAGGAAAATATTGAGAGTCTATCTCCGAGAACACAAAGGAACCAGGCATTCTTCACTCGAGTAGCGCTGGGAAGATCCTTCCCACTGCAAGGTTTAAATAGATCCCAAATCCCCAGTAGTATCGTAACACATTTCTTTTTTTTTAAGTTTTTTTGTTTTTGTTTTTTGTTTTTGTTTTGTTCTTGTTTTTTTTTGTACTTTTAAATCTTGAAAGCTTTGCAGAGAAGGTATTACTATCACTTCACTAACAGCACAAGAAGCTGTCCTCCTGAGGATAAGATGCCAGTCCAGTTCACAGAATTTTGAAAGACTTGAGTTCAGACATAATTAGCAATAATTAAAAATAGCCAGGGTATTCCAGATATTAAGTGAAGTAAAAAGAAACATCAAGAATTAAAGCAAAGTTTTCATCTCTTTTTTTTGTGTGTGTTAAGATAACTCACTTGACGAGAAATTCAATTAGTGCCACATGCACACATAGGAAAAGTTAATAATTTTCTTTGCATAAAAGACACCTCCACAGCACCTGAGAAACACTGTTCTCGAAACATACCTGTCTAAATTGGCCACAGCACACTAGCCACTACTAAGTTCCTTTATATCCTCACATTCTATCCTGGTCTGACACTCGGAAAACGGATGAACGGGCCGCAGACACCCCGGAGCACATCTCTTTACTCAGCCGGCCATAATAAAAAAAAAATCGCCCGGTATTTAAAAAATTCAAACTTTATTCAGAAGACGAGCTAGCAACATCTTGCCGCTTTGAAGGCTGAAACAGGAGAGAGCGAAAACGTGTACAAGGCAACTATCAACACCGACCCCTCACGGCGAAGCAGAGAAAAACAAGACGCGACGCACCGCAACTAGATAGCGCGCGTGTGTCCATATATCACGTAACTACAGCCACCACTGCAAACGAAAACTTCTATTGCCATAAGTTTGACTTAAACAAATTCGTATGTTGCCGGAACGAAATTCCCTAGTTACGGCACAAACTAACGAACAAACGAGAACTAACGAGTGAACAAGAACTAACGAGTGAAGCTTGTGGTTACGGAAGTACAGGGGTACAAGAGACTTGTGCAAAAGCATAAACATATAAAATATTTCCGTTCTCCCTTAAAAAAAAGTAATGTAAAATTGCGCAGTTGTCTGACTTCGACATAGATGTAACACGACATTTAGTTATGGGATTTTATGATAAGGGCGATAACCAACAGCAGAAAAAATTCGACAGAAATTGATCAAGGGCTTTTCTTTTTCTGGCAATGTTACATCAGTAAGGTGTATTTTAAAAAAATATAGGGATTACAAGGGTTTACGTTTAAAAAAAATGAATACATTTGTTTGAAAGATTAAGCAAGAGTAGCATTTTATGTAAAATGCGGAGATTTAAAAAAGAGATTGATGTGAGATCAATTGTTTATTTGGAGGAAAATTGGATTTCACGTTCCCTCAATTTCCCCCAATTTAAACAATGGGATTCGGTTTAAAGGTGCCTACTGTAAAAGGAGGAAGAATAGTTATGTTGCATGCTGGATCCAAGAAGGCGGGGTATTTGAACCTTGACAAGACTCCATATGATATGGTTTTGTGGCATTTGCCAAAATTAACTTTTGTCTATTTGTAAAAAGTCGTTATTTATGCCGAACGACTTTCCTTAAAAATTCGAAAAGTTTTTAACACATAAAATCACTCACACCTAATAGACTGGCTTTCAACAGATATTAAAAATTAATACAGAATCAACCGATTGTTAAATAAGTATTATGAAGAACCTGCGAGTAACGAAAGGTATTATAAATATTGGCCAATAAATGTAATACTAAGGAAGTAATCATAAGTTGATTGATGGCGTTTTCTTAAAAATAGATATAGAAACAAACTTTATGAGTGCTGAATGTACACATTAGAAACTTTAAAGTTAATAGGAACATGTAGAAAGGCACGCAGATTAAAACACAAATATGTACGCAGAAAGTATGTACACTCGAGTTTAAAGAAAACATCTTAATAACTGTTAATCAGGTTTTAATGCAATAAACGTCAAAGAAATCTGATTCAATTCTCCAGTGCTGAAGGGAAAGCAAATGCGCTTAACATTCTTGTCAATTATTTAATAACGGAAAAATAAGCCATTTTACGTTGTTTGCGGAGGCGAGCTCACATTTGAAAAACTATTTTACTAAAACCGTATGTTGAAGCGTGCTGCCTTAATTTTAAAATATTATTTTAATTCTGTAAGAAGTTGTACATTTTCTGAACAAGAGCGTCCTCAGGCGTTGTTAGGCGTCCTCAAGACTCAATTTGTGCAGTGATGGATTCAATGTGTATACATCGTAATGTTTTAGTCATCCTCTAAAACAGTAAATTCGAAGCGTATTTTATACTAATTTTTATTTGTACACATCTTTTATAATTCGTCAGCTTGGCACAGCTGGCAGGAGGAGCACGCTGCGGAGGTTTGGCAACGTTGTACACTTGAGACAAACTTCTCCAAGCTCGTAAAGATATGATTTCTACTATAGCTTCCTGTAAAACATTTATCACTATATTTACAGAAATTTAAATTACGCCGTCACACTATCGGCTTTAGTCACTTTTTAACTTGACTGTGTGCTTGTTTACTTATACATCCACATCCAAGTGAGGTTTAACTCAGTTGAAATCAAGTGACCACTTGTTCTCCTGAACAAGAACTCAACTGAACCTTTTATTTTTTATAAAAATGACGTACTATAAAGTACAGTGACCGATGGGAGAACACATATTTTTCGACACTATTCTAAGTAATTATTCAATACTACTGGCAGTTTTAACAAAGTTTAAAGTACAAATAGAGTAATCAATTTGTTGTTCAGACATCTTGTTTGTAAATCTGTGATCTTTTGTCCGAACATCCGTACATTTTTGTGAAACTCAAAGTTGTGTTCTACTCACATACTATTCTTTGTACTGTTTATTCCAAATGACATCCATTTTACTGCTGCTTTGCAAAAAGTTCGTAAAAGTCATAAATGTTTTTTCTGTTCAAGTTCTTTGTTACTTTTCTTGATTTTGGTTAGAATGACGTAGAACATAGCAACGTAAAGTCTGTTCTTTTAATGATAAAGTAACAATCAAGATACAACCTAAAATGTATTTTAAGTTTGAATGTATGAAAACTACAGTGTAATGAGTAACCAGTACTGACTGCTGACAGTGATCACGCACTCAATATCAAAGAAAATAATAATTTCACGTACAAGAATAGGATGCTTTCTTTTTTTAGTGATGTCAAACTCAAAACAATGGAGTGTCGCTGCAAGTTTGCGTTGAGTAACGACGTGTTGTTGTCAGTTAGTGTTTCCTTCTGTAGTGTGAAAAGAATATTCCGTACATGTGTGTATACATATCTGTCTTTTTCTACCCACACATAGGTAAGTCTGTTTTACATGTAACTCAGTAGATTAAACCAGTGGTTTTCTTGAAACCAAGTGGCATCATTTGTCGTTAAAGGGCTCCCCTGGCAATCGTTCAATGAAGCCATGGCGCGCCGGTTGAATACTTCTGGAGTACACCAATCAATAAACGAACGGTCAATTTTTGTTACTTTTGATTTTTTGATTCGCATGATATAGTCCAGTCAAATTGTGTTTTTACCAGGAAAGTTGTGGGGTAGTTTTGATTTCTTCCATTCTATATGTTTTTTGGGGTGCTGAATCCGAATCTGAGGTTTGCTAACAAAATTTCGTGACGCGACATTGAAAAAAATGCAAAAAAAGGTAAAAAATCTCATTTTTGGCGGTTTTTTGCTTATAACTCGAAAACTATTAACTTTTCGTAAATAACCTTCCTATTCAAAATGAAAGTACATAAAATTTCCTACAAAATTCACTATTAAGGTTTTTCTCCGACGAACCGTTCGGGCTCAAGCGCTAGTTGAAAATTTGCGTATTTTGTCTGTCTCCGCAAAAACCCACTTTTTCCACTCCAAAACTCTAATTTATTATTAAAGACTGTCAATTATAGTGAATTCCTCCCAGTTCTCTGCACATACCTTATTTAGATCGTATATGTAAAGGTACAGGTAATTTTTTCAAAAATTACATAATGTTCAAGTTATTTAATGAAGTCCGAAATTGTACAAATTCAGTTACAAAAAAGTTGAAATTCCAACGAGAAATCTTGAAAAATTATTACATATTACATTATTATATGAGCAAAAATTATATGAGCCGTTGTCGTTTAGAGGGTCCTGGCTGAGGTTCTTCGAAGGCGGCGGGTCCTGGCACAGGTTCGGGTTGTTCTATCGTCAGCGTCGGGGCTTGTTCATCTGGAAAATGAAAGAGGTGGTGAGAAAACAACAACTTGTGATCATATCTCAAGGAGTGATGAATGATTACGAGATAGATTGTGAGATTAGACATACCTTCCGCATCGTGTAAGCGTCTTTCTTCAGTCTGTTCTCGGTCTCTTTCTTCGGTCTCTTCTGAATATTGTATCATAATCACTTGGAGGAGCATTGATAAATGGCTGGTAACTAACAAACGTTAGTTCATATGGGATGTCTCTTGTGACATCTTCCATAAATCCATTCCATCCGGAGAGGCCAGGAATGTCTCTGCTTTTGCCATAGAGCCACAGAAGATCAGGCACACATGGAATCACAGTTTCAGTTGGTGTATACATTTCCTTGAGATCTTTTATCTTGATTTCAGCTACACCTTCAGGTTTTGTCCTTTCAAAATGGATCAGTTGAACATCTCCATAACTTCCAGAAACCTCAGGTGGGGGTATCATTTTCAGCCGAGGAATGAATTGATTGGGGGCTACTCCATGTTTTGGTGCAATACAGGAAATGCCACCCATGACGTGAAAGGTGTTGTATCCGTCGATTGTATGTACGTTAAAATCAGCGTTATCGTACACCTGCTGTGAAAAGCACGGCTGGTTAACTTTCAGCGGATCGCCGTTGATTGCTGATGTTGATGCTTCCAGGCGAACAGCTTCTGTATAAGACGAACAAAACCCCAATGAGGAAACCACATCGACCAATTTCTTTGAGCCGTATTTCTTGTACAGAAACACTGCCAACCCTACGAGGACTGGTGAGACGAATGATCTGGGCATCACTGCTGCTGCAAGACTATGAGCCAGCGCTGTGCTCTTCTTCTTCCACATATCATGGTCCCCACGTTTTTTGTTTAGTACAACTGTTTCCATAAATGTACGGAGGGTTTCAGGAATGAGTTCCTCATTTCCTTCCAAAAACTTATCAGGTGGGGGGTACTGTTCTGTCTCATAAACCTGGCTCCGGATATCCTCAACAATAATTGCAGCAGCAGTCTTAACAATTCGGAGTCTTTCCTCTTGTTCATTTTTTAACGCCTGCTGGTACCAAGCATCATTCAAAATTTTATAACCTGTGTTTTTGAAACACACTACCGGCTTCTTGTTTGGAGTAAAGGTAATTATTATATCGCTTCCATATTTTTTGAGTAGATGAGCTTTGACTGTCTTTTTGTCAGGACGGTAATCACCCTTGATTTGGTCCATCAACTCGTCGAGCGAAAACTGGCACTCTCCATCACTTGTCTCAAGATAAGTGTAGACATCTTCCATTGCTGCTTCAACATCATTGGCGAATGGACCGCTTTTTCTCTTCTCTTGAGTTTTTGGGCGATTGTACAGTTTTCTCATGCATAAACTATGATATGATACTGACAATCAGAGGCCACCAAGTCTGAAACAGGCAAAACACGTTTGATTATGGCTTGTTCATACTCATCACCACGTTCTTCTGCTCTTTTTATGACAGTTTCCTTGACTTTCAAAACTCGAACCTGATACACAATATTGCGATTGGTTTTATTTTCTCTTTGTTGTTCAATAAACTCAGGTGTTATGACGAGGCCACACATAAAGCAATGAGTTTTGAAACTGAAAGGTGCTTCAGTAGAACGTATTTTGACTTGCTCCCTACCCTGCTCCACCTTCTTCAAATGAGCGGCAATCATTCTTTCATTACTGTAGTTTTTACGACATCGCTCATGAACCTCAACTGCAGATTTTTTACTTAGCTGAACATGCTCACCATCCTTCCTCTTCTTGCTTGACTCGATAAACGTTTTCAAACCTTTTTCCCGCACCGTTGTCACCTTCTCTACATCATTATCCAGCACTTCATCACAAATAAAACACACGTTTGAAGCCATTTTTAACACTACGCGTAAACATAACTTGTTGAATTGTGTTGTCATTGGATTCTAACACCGAACTACTCCCTTCGCACTGCCACTGGCAGTGAGCAGATGGCCGGTGTTTTTTTTTGTGGGGGGAGAGGGGAGGACCCCTCGTGAACAATACAAAGGGTTCGAGACTGGGAACGCAGGCACACGGTGACGTAGTTGGCCTTGGCTCGTCTTCTACAAATATAAATGTAAATAAACACCTATGAACACTGGACATTACATTTTCATATTTTACATGAAACAAATTTGTTACTGGTAAAATTAAATTAGTATATTTGGTTAACGTATCAGTTATTAGGAGCTGAGTTTAACTGAGATATCGATATCCTTTAAAAATGATTCACGACAGTCGAGATACAATAAGGAAAGTGTGAAACTTTCTTATCAAAATAATAGGTATTAATGATACAAATCTTCGCCCCTTTTACGTGTTTTGAAAAATATGAACAGTTTTTCATCTTTTTATTTTAAATTAGGTGTTTCATAATACAGTATTAAATACTTTAAAATAACTTGTTTTATACGTTTTGAATATATACATGAATAAAAAGTATAACCTTACACCCAATAGATAAAAAAAAAAATGTTTGTTTTACTCCGCCAAAAAATGAGATTTTTTACCTTTTTTGCATTTTTTTCAATGTTGCGTCACGAAATTATGTTAGCAAACCTCATATTCGGATTCAGCACCCCAAAAAACATATAGAATGGAAGAAATCAAAACTACCCCACAACTTTCCCGCTAGGGGCCCTTTTGAGCACAAATTGACTGTATTAATACGCCAATCATGAAAATTGACCAATGATGATATTATTGCATATTGCTCTACAGATTAACAACAAGAGTAAGTATACACACAGTAACCATTAAGATTCATGAAGCTTAAAATCGCTATTGTTACCCTTTTATTCTCGGGCAGGCAGAAACGGAACTTTGCCAAAAATGTTCTCAGTATTTTAGGACAGGCAATAGTCATTTCTTCGTAGAACTACATCATTTATTAACCTTGTTGTTTGCTGGAAGATAACCTCTATTTCAGAGATCGTACTTGAGGTCACATTGCATGCTTCACTGTATGCAAGCACAACGTAATGCGTTATGAGTCAGCATGGTTTTGAAACGTGTAGTGTCATGTGTATGTTCTACAGCACATTTTGTAAACATACAATGAATAAATTGTCAGTGTAGAATTTTTTTGCGATTTAATAATAATAATAATAATAATAATAATAATAATAATACTAATAATAATAATAATTTTTACTAATTATTTATAATTTTATAAATATCCATAATTATTTATAAGTTTAACTAGAATTAGAAGAGTTAAGTGATGCAGTCTGTGATTCACTGACCTAGTCTAGTATTGAATAATACAAAACGCTCAGATCACACAAAGCTGGTAGAATCTGAACTAATACAATTTTAATAGTAGAAGGTGATATAATGGTTACCAAAATTTCGTAAATATTGTGAGGCGAGAACCAATCAAATAATACCAAGATAACCTTAGAGTAATGTTACCCATGTCATCAGTTACTGACGATTAATTCTTCAGACATCGCGAGGTATTATTCTTCATAAACTTTACACAAAGTAATTTCTGATGTTTATAATGTAATTATAATTACGATATTAAACTCACATAAGATTGTTTATTTATTTATGTATTAATACTACATAAGTGGACGTCTGCTAATGTTATAGCAAATTGTTAAAAAAAATAAATGTATATTTACTCCCTATGTTTATACACCAAAAACACAAACATCATATTATTATTAATAGGATACAACAACATTTTTGTATTATTAAGGAAACTTCAAAACTTACAAGCGTTATACATCTTACAATATAGAAATTCTCAACAATGTTACTACGTAACTAAAGTGAATGTATGCTGCAAGTAAAGATTTATTTTCACTATATTTTAAAATTAGTAAAGAATAACATTGTGGCGTTTTATTGGGATACATAATATTTTCATTGACAAACGAGTTAAATTTTTTTACAGTATGTGAGGTTTCACATAAATAACTCACTGAATAACTAACTAACTAATAAATAACGAATAAATAACTCAAATTACTAACTAAAAAATATGTAAAACAGCATATTTCTCTACACCGCTAAATTTTATTTTAAAACGATTCTTTATGCAGGAAAGATTTTAGCAATTCTGAAGGATTACGTTTTACAAAGTTTTAATTATACTGTCGCCATTAGTGCTATACTGTCTTGACGGTTAATTTAAGAAAGATTTTCGCCTTGAACAGGAGTTGAAAACTAAACGAGTTACAGTGAAATAACTAAAAAGTAATTTAACTTTGCGAAATCTTTTGGCAGCCCTGTCTGTACACCCACCTTACCACCGATTTATGTAGGCCTACTTCTTCAGTTTTAAAACGCATCAAGATCTGTGTGCGCAGAATAAAATTTAAAAGGTTTAGAAATTGCATCACACACATAAACACACACACATGTTGCAGTCCTAGTTCTTTTGGATTTGACTGTGTGTCTTTTTGTCTTCTGCCCTATGACACTTCGATATTTTCTGGTGTGATATGGTTACTCAGGAATGTGTTGTTCCTCATAACGTATGCAGACGAAGCACGGACGATGATATGGTAAATCTGACAAATGTTCTTTAGCGAAATGGCTTTACACGAATAAAAATAACGAGAGCTAGCCGCAACATCATAAAGGAAAGAAAAATTTAGCTCACAAAAAGATAATGTTTTCTCTGTTAATGGAATCGCAGACAGGATCCGCAAGATTATGGAGAAACAAAACATAAAGTTATATTAATTATACAGCAGAAAGTTGGAAATTTAATTAAACCATCAAAACGATACACCCCAAACCTGAAGGAATAAGTTTAGCAAATTACGTGGGCTGACTGGAATAGTTTCCCTCGTCCAAGTGAAGAGTGGAGGAAAGAACAAACGAGCAGATGAGGTAAACGAAGAATAAAACCGGTAATAATTGTCACGACACTACACAAATAAAGTTTAGCGAAACAAAAACAATAGGTACCGTTACAGACGCAGCAATATATGATGTCCCTGGAGAAGTTTTTGTTTTACACAAGAGAATTGTGTAGATCAGCAACTAAAGTGTTAATTTTAACAGCTGACTGTACGTTTCAGATACCTAACAGTCGGCATGAACGATATTTTTACAACACTCAAAGTTATTCAAACAAGCGTTAATTAACGGAGAAAAGTTGCCATTAGTTGAATATAAGTTGCAAGGTCCACGTCAATTCACACTACACTTCCTACAGTTATGAATTCGTTTTTCCGTTGGCACCTATGATAGGCTATTTTTTGTAATCGGTTTGCGTGTTGTCATAATAGGATTTTATGCAAATTGATATCGTCATACTAAATTTCGTTTGTATCGCTCCGTCTAAGATAAATGAATTATTTCTACAAATGACATAAGATTAATCATTATTGATATTAGCGAAACACGCACAGTCAGGCTTTGAAGAGGACAAAGAATTTAGTCAATTCGAGGTCACTAGATACTAATAAGAGAACAATTCAAATCATCTCCACTCCAAGGACTAGGCCTTAGACATGTTCCGGAATCCATCTCCTCCTCGGTCTACCGACATCCGATTTCCGAGGCTCGTATGAGTTCGGTAAATACATATATTTTAACTTAAGCAGGTTACTGGCCTGATGTAAAACCCCCAACCTGGAGGACCAGGAACTTTGATTTCGGGCTGTTCTTCCCCTAGAGAGTTGCTTTCACCTCAGCTGACGAGCTGTCTCTGCCCGATCGTAGTAGACTAACTAACATAGCCCATGTGTGCAGCCGTTGGCCTACTGTAGGCTCCTCCGCCTCCACACTAGATGCACACCCTGCTGCCAATGTGCACCATCCTGCCAGGCCAGGATAATTTTAATAATTTTACAACCGAAAATAAAATTTCAATTGATTTTGTAAACGGAAGTCGATAAGAGACTTTTAAACTGTTGTGGATTTAAGCTACTTACGCAATGACACAACGACTTGCTAGTGTGTGTGTATTTATCATCAAACAACGAATTTAGAAGTAGGCCCGCCTGCTCAGTGTTTATTCCCTTATAGGCGGACGCGTCTAGGGAAGGGAACTCACTTTCCTATTGTAAAAATAGACTTCACATTTCTATAACGGACTTTACCAAGTTTCCCAACACGTATAAACTGTTAGAGAATGTTTCATCAGTGATGTCGTAAAAAATATGCTGAAAGGACTTTATCTAAACCGACATTTGTATACCGTGTATTGAAAAGTGTTACGAAACAAGATCTTCTGAATAAAATTAAGCCTTCAGAAGCTTAAAGAAATTTCACAGCGAAGGAGTTTTCGGGGTGTTGACCTTCCCCCCAAGAGGTATGAAAATAAAAGAAAATGTCAAAATTACATTATTAAGTTATCAAACTCGGATTATGATATTTATAGATTAGTTACTTATTCCACAGCAACTTAGAAATTTCCATATTAAACAGTGTTTTGGTTGCTATTCGAAATGTACATGTAACTATTATTGTACATAGTTTTTCTATTCGTATTTAATAATTTTTCAAATTTTTATAATGCATTGCGAAAAACAAATCAACAGTTAGAATTTTGAGACGTGTGTCTGTTATACCGTAGCCTACATACGTGAAGTTAAGACCGAATGCGGTGTTTGGAACATTGCCCGTCTTTTACAAACTCTACCAATGCACTGATATGTCTGGTATCTTCAATAGCGGCCAAACTCATATTTATGCCCCCCCCCCATCACGTTTGTTTCTGAGGTCCTGTAGTGACCATTTTATAAAAACGTTTGATTCGTTTCTGCGGTAAAACGAGTATACCGATTTAATACCGACATGCGCACATTAGGACGAAGTTTTGAAAAATTCGTAAAAACATTTAACGTTATCAGCGTCTGCAGAAGAGAAGAAAAAAGTTGTGGCAGTTTTCGGGTACCGTTTATTTTATTTACATTGTAATTAAATTAAAGAATCTCTAAGGCTTTCACGGCCGCCATCAACATTGTTGGTATTATTTTCTGCCGGGCTATTAGGGGATGGTCTACTGCTAAAATAGTTTACAGACGATTCGGCTCCACCATCGGAGGCCATCTTCAGTGTAAAAGAACGATCGGGTAATTGGCAAGTTGTTAGCCAGATATCTGTACCTCAGTACTGGGGTGAATTGGCTAACACCTTGCCAATTACTCGATCGTTCTTTTACACTGAAGATGGCCTCCGATGGTGGGGTCGAAACTTATGTAAGCTACGTTAGCAGTAGACCACGGCCTAATAGCCCGGCAGAAAATAATACCAACAATGTTGTAATTAAATTGTTATCTATACTGTTTCACGACAGTTATCTATACTGTTTCAGGACTGTTAGCTATACTGTTTCACGACTGTTATCTATACTGTTTCACGACTGTTATCTATACTGTTTCACGACAGTTATCTATACTGTTTCACGACTGTTATCTACACAGTTTCACGACAGTTATCTATACTCTTTCACGACTGTTATCTATACTGTTTCACGACTGTTATCTATACTGTTTCAGGACTGTTAGCTATACTGTTTCACGACTGTTATCTATACTGTTTCACGACTTCGTTAAATTTTGGATATCTATTAATGTAATCCTTATGTTTCCGCAATTACCCTCTTGATACAGTAAAATAAGTAGCGAGTTATTTTACTTTTAATATTTGTAGTTTTATTCATGAGAAAATTTAACCTGCCAAAATTTAACCCTAGAACCTGTCAAACTTCTCCCTCCTCAGAAGTAAATTCTGGCTGCGCCCCTGCTTAAAGACTTCTTAAACCTCTACGTACTGGTAACTATTTATTATAGGAATTAGAATTCAGTAATATACCGATGAATTTTTTTCGAAAATTGCAGAAGGAAGTCCATTTAAATGTGTTTGTTTAACTGTCGTGGTATATCCATGCGCTGTGGTTTAGTATCAACTGGATATTAAATTTTTGAAAAATTTACCCTTCATTGTTTTGTTTAGAATATTAATGTATATGTATAGGTCTACTACATTTTAAGCGTTTCCACTGTCTGTAGATAGGTGAGATGTACATAGAGAGGAATAGAATAGCATGTAGATTACAGTTTTACCACTTAAAATTTTAAGAAAATATTGTAAAGTAAAATAAATTAACTATAATTTTTACACATTATTAGACTGATTTTATAGGATTTCAACGTTGCAAACTTCGGATGGGGTCCTCGTAACAAGACAATACGCCCTCAGTTACAATTAAACTTGTGTTTACATACGGTGTATTAAACTGAATTCACATAAACACAATGTACGATTGATAAAATTCAGTAGACATGTTATATTTTGTGTTTTAAAAAATTTCTTCCAGTGAACATAAAACGTAAACTGACAAATCATCACTTGATGTTTTAACGGACCTCAGATGAGTCTAAGGGATGGTATTTTTAAGGGATGAACATGAGTACGAACATGAATAATTCATACATATAGAACAAACTGATGATCAAGATGATCTGTGTACTTTGGCCTTATAATTGATGACTACTATTGTACACCAAATATGTTGTTCTTAAAACACATTCATTCTAAACAGAATTATTTTTTTAATGAAAAATTCATAATTTTTAATTTTTCTTTTTAACAATTTAAAAAAATTAGTTTTTCATGTTTGGAGAGGAATTACCTTGCATTCGTATTTTAAGTATGGTAAGGTGTAGAACGGACCTGAAGGCAACAAATTTCGCTTTGATGTCCTGTGTGCAATATATCGTCTCAGTGGCAGAATGTTTAACTCTTATAGAAAAATATCATATTGTCCCGCTTCCGGAAAAAGATATTTGCAAGCAAGACAATTGTGCTGTGAATATTACAAGTGTCTGTAAAATATGTTGCACACAGCGCAATATAACTTTATGTATATTGCAGCTTGGAAACATTTGAATCCAATTTTGCGCCCGACACTTGATTACAAACCTTTCAGTGTTGAAGTGTCTTATGAACTAGAATAGAATATTACTTGTTTTAAACAAGACTATACAACTTCATATGTTTTCCATTTAGAGTTTTATAGTATTATAATTACATTATATTATGGTATGGCTCATTATTCCTACATAAAACATGAACGTCGAGCAACTAATCAATTATGACATTTTTATTTTAAAGTAAGCACAGTGACCATCATTTAATGTTATACATATTTATGCTAAATTTAATAATTGTATTATAAATGTGATAAATGTAATGCATAACCTGAAGCCATCATGTGCTCAAACGGTACGTGAAATTATGTCTAATAGCAGTAGCAGTAAGGTAATTGCACAGTATACTTTGGCAGGGACGTAAATAATGCTATCCCTACATTTGCATATACCATAAAAAGACTTAAAATTTTCACGACTTTAGAAACAAAAAGCTTACCTTATTTTAAATTATTGTACGTGTTAATACAACAACTTAATTATTATTCTTATACTGCTACAAAGCCAGGAAATAATTCAAATTACATAAAATTTAAGACAAATTAAACCACACACACACACACACACACACACACACACACACACACACACACACACACACACACACACATACACACACACACACACACACACACACACACACACACACACACACACACAATGATATAACATTGTTTAAGATATTTAAACGGATATTAACTATTGTTAAATTTTTAAAACACAAAATTAACAGTTAAGTACGTTCGTGTTTAAGTGTTACAAAAAAGCCAACTTCTATGAAAAAGTGAAATGCATATGATTTTCGTAAAAGTGATGCATACAGAAACCCTCTTACAAGAAGGAAATCGTCAAATATTCTGATTTGCAAGCATAATCTCCTAATTACAATTGTGTTTTTAATTTCTATTGATACTACGATTTGCTTTCATGTTTGTGAAGACCGTTGCTTCCGTGTAAGTTTTAATTTAATAAAAATTGTGTTAGCTTTTTGTCTTGGATTATGTTGTAATGAAAGACAATTACGAAACGCTCTAGATAATTCGATATTGTCTCCACGTGTTTCTCGACTAACCTACCTCTCGCGGTCGGCGCGGTGTGTTGGCGAGGTCGTGGACTGACCTTCCTTCTAGCAAATTCCAGAGCGCTTATTGATTACGGAACTCTTTCGACTCGTCGGCTGGAAAGTTGTAGATTTCTTTAGAATCTCTGCGGTGCACATATAACAGTCAGCGGCAGCTTACAGCTGACGATATTTCGAGTGCGCATCAAAGTGATTGTTGTGGTTTGGTGGAAAATGATTATTGTGTTAATTAGCAATAAGGTGATATTTATTGTTGTGTATGGGACAAATTTAACTTGAATTATTGTATAAGAGTACTTCTGTTGACTTTGTAACTACACGTGATTATTCCCCTCTGTTGTGAGCGCTAATCTATTACCCTTCAGGACTTACAGGTTCTTTATGCCTCACCTTGGATGTGTCAAATTACCACAAGACGGGTTTTAAATTAATTTATCCCTCTCTTTGTGTACATCCATTAGTAAACTTTGTTAATTCTATATAAATAAAAACACATGGAATAGTATCTGGTAATAATAATAATATTGTATTTTTATTCAAAAAAATTTCTATAGTCTATTCAGTGTAACTATTAATATAATTTATAAATCTCAGGGTCGATTCTCTTCTCTTTGTTTATATTATTTTTAGGTTCTTTTGGCTGATATAAAGGTTCAGTAATTATAAAGGAAAAACCAGTATAGAAAGTACATTACATTACAAACAATAACAATAATGAATAATATAAATTGAGTATTAATTATAATAATATATATACATTACACAATGTATCAGTTCAGTTCAGTTCACACAGCCTTCTGGTATCCGTGATGGAAATTTCCAATATCAGTTTGTTTATGTTGTCCAGATGACGGAATCCACTTCTTTTGGTGTTCAATAAATGTTTATTTTCTCCTTTTCGTTGTCCGAAGCCTTATGGTGGAATATTAGGATTGAAGTCCAGTGTCCTGTTATTAAGTTGATCCAAGTGTAGTTGTTCCTTCTGGTTGTTGGATCAGTAATGTTTTAAAGGTAATTTGTTTATGATATTTCTTTATCTGCTCCAATTTTTTATTCGGTTATAGTTTGATATAAAGTTTTTTTACTTTCTATTATATTATTTTTTAATAATATTCATATGTTTTGTATAAATAATTAGCTTGTTTTCAGAATTTACACTCAACTCTCCTTCTTGGCTTATTATTTTCTACTAATAATCAACAACATTCTTTTTCTCTCTTTTGGTTTCCTGGATACACATAAATACTCTGGTCATATCTGTTCAAATTGAGATTTAGTTGTCATAGGATATTATTTTTATATAATATATTATTTTACCTTCTACATACAAGTTGCTTTTTAGTTATTACATCATAATACTTAATACAATTTACATATTATTTTATCTGACAAAACTATGAACAATTTTAATATCAAATATTATAGTTATTTGTAATTTGACAAATATTTTTGAATAATTTATTATTTACTGAACATAATCATCTAGGCCTATGTTGAATGATTACATTTTTATATTGGAAGACTCATAATCGATCCTGCTTACACTTGTTTTATATTAATTAATTTTTTAAATATAAACAAACTGTTAATTAACAATTATATTCTAATTACTATAATTCCCTTTAGGGTTAACTGAATGCACACTTTTAAACCATTGTCTGTGTGATTAATATCTATTAAACTTATATAACTCAACACTAATAAAGAAAAAACTAAATGTTAATGCCAGTATCTTCTGCTACTATGGATTAGTAATTCATTTCATTAAATAATTGTTTATAATTACTATCCACTCACAGTTATTCTTAATTGACTACCACTGTATCTCACATACACTTACCAATTAATTACACTTGTTTATATTACATTTGTATCACATTTTGATTACATTTTACATTTACTTCTAAATTTGCATTGTACTTTATATGAATTTCTAATTGATTCATTCATTTTTCATTAAATTTATTATCATTATTTATTTGTTTATGGACTACTCCAAATCTAACTGGGTACTGTTTATATAGTATAGTAATCTGTCATAGTAATGTCTGTTGTAGGACTTTTGGTTTGTAAATAGGTTCACACTTTTATTTATTATTGTTTCTTCCTTCAAATTATTTTGATTTCGATTTGTTTAGATAACTTGTTGTTATTGCTTGCTGATGTCTTCAACAGTTGAAGTGTATGATATTATGGTATTAATATTGCTTGGTGATAAGATTGACATTTATGAAACAAATTCTTCATTATTATAGGCAAATTGAAACCTACCTTTCTTATTGATACCAATTATTTTCTTCTTTATCTCTGGAGTTTATTTATATGGGTGGCTTTAACGAATTGTAATTCTTGCGTTTTCTCTTGGTTCATTGTATATTCTATTTATATATTACATTCTTTTATTAACATTGATTCCATACTATTGTTAAATGATTCCCCCTATATTAATATGGTATTATGAATGAATATCGGCGTTGAGTGGCCCTTTTACGTCTAATTGCTCATCCGAACATTCACATACCTGGTACAGTGCACATTGGCTGCTGCCCATAAAATAATTCTAAAGTGGCGCCTTAACTTTCTCACTCTATAAATAAAATAATTATAAATCTTATCACTATACACATCATTGGAACCTTTTATCTTCTGAATATTTTTTCTTATTCTACATTGCCTTCCAATAACTCCATTTATTTATTATATTCAATATTACTGTTGGTATATTTTCTTAAGTAGATTTCCTTCTCATTTATATAACTTCACTTCAGAATTCAATGATTTATTAACCTTAATGTCATTCACCTTTGTTATTCAATACCTCTTGAAATATAGTAGTTTTAATTATCCTTATATTATTCTATCTGTTTTTATACTGCAACGTTTCTTCAGCAAGTTCATTTTCTAATTAGTTTATTAAATTTCTATTAGACCTATTGTCATTAATATTGCGCAACATTATTATTATTATACTACTAAATGTATTATTTATTCTTGATTTAAATAGATGCGCTTATTTCTTTTAGAATTTTGGTGTCGTTACAACTTCTAACTGTTTAAACTAAACTGTTCTAACTGTTGTATCTGATTAAAGTTGGTAATTAATGACTTCATTTGGTGTCAGTAATTCTATTTCCAATTTAGAACACGATTCATGAGACCGTCGCAACAGGAGAAGCAGAAGTCGGATAGGATCTAACAGGAGAAACAGATGTCACTTCGTAAAAATATAGTGTGAGTGGTAATCGATAAAAAATAAAAATGGATACCAGTCAGATGATGGAAGCCTTCCAAGCCCTGCTAGTCCAAACACAGGAACGACAAAAAGAAGATCGCCGACAGGAGGCGGAGGAAGCATAAAATGTCATTAATTTTGGAATCGGAAGAACAACAAAAAAGAAGAACGTAAGCAGGAACCAGGTGAACGTAAGCGTGAAACGGGTGGCATCAAAAACGTTGGTACAGGAGCAAAGGCAGAGCTAGTTCTATTACGTGGTGAGCAAATAATAACCCATTTACTAGAATATCTGATGCAGAAGAATCGATATCTACAAAAATCTCGGTCGTAGACGAATCCGTGTCAAATAAAATCTCTATAGTAGGGAACTCTGTAGCAACTGTGAAAGATTAAGTTTCAACTATAAAAGAGTCAATTGCAAATACGAAAGAACAGGCGAACAATTAATAAAAGTTATGCTCTCCAAAACAAATTGCTGAACAGATTGTACCAATGATAAAGACAGAAGAAGGCACAGAGAATAAAGCCGGGTTCTCATGGGTCGTGGTCCACGCGCGTGAATCACTCTAGCGTTTTATCTAGCGTTGTCTCAACGCTTTAAGTAAAGCGTGAGCCGTTCAGACGACAACATATCAGTTCAGCCGTGACTATGGACAAGATAGCTGCTGAAGATTGTGCTCTGTTGTGCACTGTATTTTCTGTTATTCTAGCTAAAAGAATTGTTCGTTCAATGAAAGAAAAGCGTCCGAAAAAGCGTTGGTGGGTGCGCGAGTGGATAACAAAACGTCCTGTATTGGGAGCATCCAAATTCATCGATGCAGAACTTAAACATTTTCCAGACGATTACAAATCTATACTGCGAATGACAGACAACCAGTTTGAAATGCTATTAACTAAAATAACTCCTCTTATAAAAAAAAGTAATACCAACATGAGGAAAGCTGTCAGTGCTAGAACTAAGTTACAAGTTACTTTGTTTTATTTAGCAATTGGAAACTCTTTGAAAAGTTTAGAATTGTTTTTTCGTGTTCCCAAGAACCCTATGTGTTCTTTTATTTCATATACCTGTGATG
The DNA here is from genome assembly GCA_034769895.1 of Magicicada septendecula. Taxonomy (NCBI): domain Eukaryota; kingdom Metazoa; phylum Arthropoda; class Insecta; order Hemiptera; family Cicadidae; genus Magicicada; species Magicicada septendecula. Next base: position 309,937,520 of record CM068367.1, on the reverse strand, counting down.
CTATATATACTGTTCTGAAAGAATTTATTGAGGTAAGTTGCAAACAAAAAGATGCTATATTTTTAGTGTTAAAATTTTATTTTATTGAATATTTTACAAATTTTATTTACAAGTTTAGCCAAGAATAGTCTTGATCACTTGATGGAGATAAAACATCTCCAGAATTATCACTGCACGACGTTGTTGTTGAAAAATTATTTAAAGTATTATTTAAGGTTCCGAGATTTTGTTGGTTATATGCTGCTGCAGCAACATCGCGTCAGATGATCCAATGGAACGGAACATTGATGCAACATACCTACCAAAATGGTCGTAAGCGTAATCTTTATTAGATGTGGCTCGTGTAGTCAAATCATCCAGTTTGCCCAGTGCTTCTTTCATAAAGTGAATCTCCGTATTTTGTAACAGCTTCTTTTTTGCAGACACAATTTCTGGTCTTACTTTTTTCGGTGACATAAAGTCTCTCTTCCCTGCTGGTTTTGAAGTTGTGGCTGGTGGTTGAAGTGGTGTTGGAGACTGAATCTCGTCACTTACATCTTGACGAAGTGATTCGTCATTGTTCTCCTCGCGATTATCCTGTCCATCATCATATGATTCCGAAGTCTGAAAACAAAATTCTTTTATTAGATAGGAAACACTTTCAAATAAAAAATCTAAAACACTAAAATTTCTTTTCAGTTTCCAAAAACATCAGAAGACTGGAAATTTGTTGAGTACAGATTCAGAGCTCGTTGGAATTTTCCTGGATGTATTGGTGCTTTGGATGAGAAGCATATCCTCATAAAAGCTCCTCCAAACAGTGGGTCAGACTACTACAATTACAAAAACAGCTTCAGTATCGTGCTGCTTGCCTTAGTCGACAGTAATTATTGTTTCTAGTATATTGACGTTGGGGCTCAAGGACGGCCATCAGATGGGGGTGTATTTCAAAATAATTCATTATACTCTGCTTTGGAGACAGATTCTCTTGCAATACCAGCTGATTGTGTTATTGTAGGAGACGACGCATTTTCCCTAAAAAACTATCTACTAAAACCTTACAGTCGACGTAATGTGTCTAGAGAGGAGAGAATTTACAATTACAGAGTATCTAGGTTACGTCGAGTAGTAGAAAACACATTTGGGATACTAGTTAGCAAATTCAGGGTATTTGAAAAGCCAATTACATTAAAATTGGAGACTACAGACAAAGTTGTTATTGCATGTTGTGTTCTACATAATTGGTTGAGGAAAACCAACCCTTGCTATGTGCCAGCTGGCTTAATTGATTATGAAGATGACAATCCTCAAGTTGTTCCTGGCTCCTGGCGACAATTTCAAGTAAATGGTTTGCAGCCCCAGAACAAACAGCAGACATGCTCACTCACAAGCTGAACAAGTTCGAGCTAGATATCGCGACTACTTCAAGAACGAGGGTTCCGTTCCGTGGCAAAATGAATGGCAAATAACTTTAACTTTTACATTATTGTAATTTTTGTTATAATTTAAATAATTGCGAATACTGTATGGGTTTCTTAAGTAGTAGAATAAAATTTAGTATAATAAATAATTATAAAAATGAATTATTTTTATGAAATGAATTGTTATTTTAATTTTTTAACCATAAAATCCATAAATTCCTTTCAAAATAAAATAACAAAATTAACTAATATCTCTTTTGTCTTTGTCAAAAAGAATTTCCTCTTTAACAAAGTCATTGCTTTAAATATCGACATCAGTTGTAGCTGTCTACCTACTTATTGGGACCGTGAGCAGTAATTCTACAAAATAATAGAATACTTTTTTACTTACCGAACTAAGACCGACCGGCTTTGTGGGTCGTTGTTGCACATGAGGATGGATGAAAGGGTTCATCTTCTCAAACCACACAACTTTTGTTTTGTAGACCTCATCAGGAGACGTTCCTAATCGTTTGCTTGCTGCGATTTTCTTAAGTTCCTGACAGTACGAGTTTCTCAAGTTTTTAAATTTTATTATCTCTTCGGCAGGTCCAAATCCAGGTAAGTTTAATTCGTCTCTGATATTCGTTTCGCTGCTGCAGCCCTTAAATATCGATCGCGTACTCTTCCATAGTGGAATCATACAATAAATTTTCATTTCTGTGTAGATCCAAAAACAGAAGGGTTTTGTTGACACTTAGCTTAATAACGCGTTGTTGGAACGACATACTACTACTCGCACGCTTGTTTCACGACTGAAAATCAAACACTGTTGGATTCCTTCACGCCTGGAGCGTAGACTGCTGACGTCATCGTCTAGTTCCACGTTTACCCGTTCTCACTACTCGTATTCCACGCTTGAGTGCTTCACGCGCGTGGGCCACGACCCGTAAGAACCCGGCTTTGGGGTTTAAGTAATTGTAAGTTCTCTCCTCTCTAGTCATATTACGTCGACTGTAAGGTTTTAGTAGATAGTTTTTTAGGGGAAATGCGTCATCTCCTACAATAACATAATCAGCTGGTATTGCAAAAGAATCTGTCTCCAAAGCTGAGTATAATGAACTATTTTGAAATACACCCCTATCTGATGCCCGTCATTGAGCCCCAACGTCAATATACTAGAAACAATAATTACTGTCGACTAAGACAAGCAGCACGATACTGAAGCTGTTTTTGTAATTGTAGTAGTCTGACCCACTGTTTGGAGGAGCTTTTATGAGGATATGCTTCCCATCCAAAGCACCAATACATCCAGGAAAATTCCAACGAGCTCTGAATCTTTACTCAACAAATTTCCAGTCTTCTGATGTTTTTGGAAACTGAAAAGAAATTTTAGTGTTTTAGATTTTTTATTTGAAAGTGTTTCCTATCTAATAAAAGAATTTTGTTTTCAGACTTCGGAATCATATGATGATGGACAGGATAATCGCGAGGAGAACAATGACGAATCACTTCGTCAAGATGTAAGTGACGAGATTCAGTCTCCAACACCACTTCAACCACCAGCCACAACTTCAAAACCAGCAGGGAAGAGAGACTTTATGTCACCGAAAAAAGTAAACCAGAAATTGTGTCTGCAAAAAAGAAGCTGTTACAAAATACGGAGATCCACTTTATGAAAGAAGCACTGGGCAAACTGGATGATTTGACTACACGAGCCACATCTAATAAAGATTACGCTTACGACCATTTTGGTAGGTATGTTGCATCAATGTTCCGTTCCATTGGATCATCTGACGCGATGTTGCTGCAGCAGCATATAACCAACAAAATCTCGGAACCTTAAATAATACTTTAAATAATTTTTCAACAACAACGCCGTGCAGTGATAATTCTGGAGATGTTTTATCTCCATCAAGTGATCAAGACTATTCTTGGCTAAACTTGTAAATAAAATTTGTAAAATATTCAATAAAATAAAATTTTAACACTAAAAATATAGTATCTTTTTGTTTGCAACTTACCTCAATAAATTTTTTCAGAACAGTATATATAACATCACAGGTATATGAAATAAAAGAACATATAGGGTTCTTGGGAACACGAAAAAACAATTCTAAACTTTTCAAAGAGTTTCCAGTTGCTAAATAAAACAAAGTAACTTGTAACTTAGTTCTAGCACTGACAGCTTTCCTCATGTTGGTATTACTTTTTTTTATAAGAGGAGTTATTTTAGTTAATAGCATTTCAAACTGGTTGTCTGTCATTCGCAGTATAGATTTGTAATCGTCTGGAAATTGTGTAAGTTCTGCATCGATGAATTTGGATGCTCCCAATACAGGACGTTTTGTTATCCACTCGCGCACCCACCAACGCTTTTTCGGACGCTTTTCTTTCATTGAACGAACAATTCTTTTAGCTAGAATAACAGAAAATACAGTGCACAACAGAGCACAATCTTCAGGAGCTATCTTGTCCATAGTCACGGCTGAACTGATATGTTGCCGTCTGAACGGCTCACGCTTTACATAAAGAGTTGAGACAACGCTAGATAAAACGCTAGAGTGATTCACGCGCGTGGACCACGACCCGTGAGAACCCGGCTTAAGGTAACAGAGGGTTCAGTTGGGCCTGTTCATGTCAAGGCCCCAACATTTAATGGAAGCTGGGCAACGTATCTTCGGAAATTTGAAGTCGCTGCATGCGCAAGTAATTGGACGGAGAAAGACAAAGCAGTTTCACTCGTTCTTGCTTTAAAGGACATGCGGTAGAGCATCTACAGAAAGTGCTACTTGCTAGTCACAACACCTATGCAGAATTTATTAAAGCTCTGGAAAATGCGGAACAGTGGTAAACGTTTGAGTGATGTGAACAATGCTCAGTTGAGCGCAAGGCGTCAGCGTTCCGAGGAAAGCCTTCAAGAGTTTGAAGGAAACATCGACAAGCTAATTAGACTGGCCTATCCTGAAGCACCAGAATATTTTCGAATGAGGTTTGCGATGCAGACATTTACTGATGGTGTCAGGAGAGATAGCGAATTACAAATGTTACGACACCTAAATAGTGCGGAGCCCTTGTCTATTCTCTAACGTTTTGAGGCCACCTAGTCAGCGTCTGGTTGGACAAACCACGAAGTGCGCACATTAAAAAGTCGCGATGGCACAAATGTTGAAGAGGAAGACCAAGGAAATAAAACCAAACTATCGGCTCCACAATATAAAGCAAGAAAGGATGGAAGACTGAAGTGTTATATATTAGTGAAACGTAGATATTTACAAAGAGATTTTCGGTCTAGAGTTAAGCAGCAGAGAAACGAGTAGAAGTCGATACAACGGGGCACGTGCTTATTAACTGCAGGAACGAAGACCCAAGACAATACGGAATTTCTACACTTCAGAAAAACATGCATTGTCGCGATGGTGTGTCCACCCAGCCGTCCCCCAGGGTTTCCCCTGTACCAAATCCCATGTTATCTAATAAATAGCTCCCCACAACCGGGGAATGAAACCCAGAAAAATCCCCACTCTCCATCCGCCATATACATCCGCGAGAGGGTCTGGAGCCCTCTCCTCGATGCGAGGGAGACTAACGGTCTTAGCCGCTACGTTACCTATGTGAAACCACTAATGGCCGCACAAAACGCAAAAGTTGCCCAGCGGGGGGCTCATGGAGGCGCCGTTTCGGTAACCAAAGACACGCGAACGGTGGGGCCAGCCACCGCACTGGAGTCGGATACAGGCCCGCAGCAGCGCAGGTCACGTACAGACTCGAGTTCTCGAGCCTGCCCTCTCCTAACGCTGGACGTACGCTTTGTTCCAATTATCAGTCATGATACCACTGAAAATCGGATAGCCCCGCGCCCTGTAAGGCAGCGTACGTCAGGGTGGGGTTCTCGGAAGGGGATGAGCCACCGTTAATCAGCGGTATAGCTCAACCCACGACCATCCCCGGGCCGCAACCCAGGCCCCACCTCGCTGCCCCGCGGAGCTTCCCTGCCGTGCCGGGCGTATCGCGTGCTGACCTCAACGCTACTAGGCTTCACCGCACATGATCTTGGCTAGAACCACTGGGGCAGGGGTGGTTTCCTAGTGCGGCTACTTGCCAAGGACGAGGCAACCCTGGTTACTGTTCGCATGACAACCCACCCAACACGATCCATGAGACCGTTGTAACAGTGTTTTAAATAGTACGCAGTTTGCTTTTTTCGATAAACAATAATAGCGTTTAACACGTAAAATTTCACAAAATTTTAACCGAGTTGAGCTAGATTTTTTTTAAAAGCTTCTTAAGACGTAGCTTTCAGAAAAAATTCAAGCGAATTGTAGCAACAACTATAGGGTTTTGAAGTCGGAAAAAGCTCTGCCCACAACTTTTTGTCAGTAAGACGTGAAGACAATCATGCAGATAGATGATAAACGAAACGTTATTTTTAATGATGGTAAACGTCGGATTAACCGTGTATAATGGTAATTTACTATTGAAATTTAGATTTAAATACTGACACAAGGTAAGAAACCATATTTTCAATGAATAATTTAATAATGAATATTGTTAAAGTAAATGTGCGCGTGCGCGTTTATGTGAAATATTCAGTATTCAGTATTCAATAATAATAACTTTATTATTAAAAATTCAATAAAATTTGAAAAGTTATGGGCTTTTATTTGACTACGATTAAAACGAATTAAAGAGAAGTACAGTATATAAATATACGAATAATTAAGTTTTATTCGTGTTTAGCTTTCGCTGGCATGTCTGTAGTGTACACGTGTGTAGTGTAACTAACATGAAGACCAATTAATTCAGACACGGGGACGTGAGTCACTGAGTAATCCGTGAATAATTTGCCCCAGTCACTGATTTAACGCTCTGCTCGGTAAACTGTTTAAGCGTTCAGTAAACGTTCGTCGTTGCTGTTTTAACCCAATTACAAACGCAAATAGTTGTGAGACACCCCATTGTGGTTTTATTTTCCTCTTCGGAGTCTATCACTCATTAGCAGTACAGAAACTCCCTTGCCCTGGTACAGAGGCGCTGGGACTTTCTATTCCTATTGGAAAATTTCCGTTCCCACATTAAAACAATAATTCATTACTTTGTGTGTAGAACGTCAGTTGCAAATTTAGTACTTATTCATATTGTTCTAAGAATAAAAAAATATATATATTTAATTACTTACTTACAAGTAAACGTAATAATTAAACTTTTCCTCTTTTTCAATCGTAAAGTCGTATTTAAGATTCACGTATCCTTAAAAAGCGATTCTGAATAGTTATTAGACTATTTATAAATCTCAACTAAACTTTGTAAAAATATTTTTCCACATTAAAGTAACATTACAGTAACACGAAAGTAAATGGTTAACCCAATATTTTGTCTATCAATACAATTTTTTAATAATGTTAAAATAAATTTTGTTCATTATATTGCTAGAATTTTATTTAAAGCAAATAAATGAAATATACTGTGAGAAATTTCTCGCACACAATTGGAAAGAAACTATAGAAACCCGCGCTTATACTTGAAATACGCAACAAGTTTTTGTTAAATGACTTAGTAGACATAACGTGCTAATCTAAAAGTCCGATTAGTTGTAGAACTAAGGGAGAGGATCAGGAGGGTCAATCCCCCCCCCCCAGATATTGAAAATTTTAGCAAAATTCCATAATCAATTAAATTAGGCCTACTTCTAAGCCTGTTTAAAGTGAGGTTTATAAATATTGTAGAAATAAATTGCTATGTTTGTAAATTAATAAAATAGGGTTCTCTTAATAATGACATTCATTCAACATAACAACTTAATAATGTATTTGCAGTCTTAAAAAAAAAAATTATCCATGCGCCAGAAAACGAAGACCGAGTCTATTAATCGACCTTTATCTTTATCCCCCAAACTCACTTTCCCTTACAGAGATGTCTATGTAATAACTCCTCTAGTCTAATATCATTATGGTTTGAACTGTCATCTTTGCACAGGTAAACTAGCAGTTTCTTAACTAATAACAGTTTTTGATTTTATTGCTGGATTTTACATAAAAAATAAAGTACTTTAACACAAAATGTTAGTTTACTACTTGCTTAAAAACTGTCTTGGGACAATATCCTTAAGTTAAGTGCAAAGAGGTATTAAAACCGGGTTTATTTTATTATAAAACCAGAATATTACTCAAAATATCTTCATAAAAACTCATTATCACAAGATTTATTGAGCATGCAAATTTAGATTTAAATTAATTCCTAATGACATGTGATTTATTACCTTTGATTTGAATAATAACTAATCAAGATAATATTCATGTTTCGTATAGTATCCAAGTCACTTTTATATAATAATAAGTGATTACCTGTATGCGGTCCGCCGTGTGACTTCTCAAACTTGGTTACGTTACGCGTTTCAAGGCGTATGCCTCATCATCAGACGTTTAAAAACCAAAAACACACATATCACACAAAACTGCGTTTGTCAAAAAATAAAATTGCAGAAACAAGCATATTATGTGCACGTGATGTAGGGTGCGCACCCGTTCAAGTATTGTCTGCTCAATACGTCTGCGACAATACTTGAACGGGTGCGCACCCTACATCACGTGCACATAATATGCTTGTTTCTGCAATTTTATTTTTGACAAACGCAGTTTTATGTGATATGTGTGTTTTTGGTTTTTAAACGTCTGATGATGAGGCATACGCCTTGAAACGCGTAACGTAACCAAGTTTGAGAAGTCACACGGCGGACCGCATACAGGTAATCACTTATTACAAGATAATATGTTTGGAAATCAACGCTTCTTCCCATTTTTTTCAACTTTATATTTCTGTTGTTTACTCAAAAACGTTGAGACGCAAAGCATTTACAAAATTGCATGGGACTTTCTCATTTGTCTTGAAAAAAATGGGGGTCAAACCTTACAGCTAGTCTCATCCCCCTAGAAGCTTGTCGCCCCTTAGAAGTTAATAACATCCCCCCGGAACAGTTCCTAGTTTTGCCATTGAATCCGACCAGTCGTCATAGCGACCATGTAGCAATCCCAGTAGGGTAGCTGGTATAGTACGACCAATCGACATCTAGAGTATTTGCTTTAACGTGATTAATATGTAGTTATTGGTGCAAAAATATGTCCAATCATGGTAACGATCAACCATTATTTCGACTTTATTACTATTATACCAGTCTTTCAACAGCAATGCAGCGCTGGTTTCATATATGCAATTATGACGTAGTTAGTCTGAGAACGATCAGAATTGTACCAATTACCCTTTTGTGGGGTGTAAAGACATAATTAAATGCTCTACAACAACTAATTCAGAATCATAAATCATAAAAAAATGTGAAGTTGTTTGAAGGTCTACATGTTAGTTATCAATTTCTTCCAATGACGAGCCGTCAGTTTCTTCGGTATTTTGTATTTTCAGTCTTTTATAACATTATTATGAACAACAATTAAATCATTTTGTTTTACTTGTGTGTGACGTTTGACATTAGATTTTTAAGTTTGTGTAGGTAAAGAACGTAAAATTATTGAAAAGCTACAATGTGTAGGCCTACTTAATATTTTCCGTAGCGTTTTATAGCGTTCACAGCCGAATCATTTTATCTGACAGGTTTCGTATTAGGCGACATTTTTATTCGTTAAACGGATCCGTAGAGCGTGTATTTGTATTCTTCCTCACGTATTCCATTATGAAAGCTACGTATCCCCCCCATGGGATACACAAAGACATAAGTTATTCATAGTTTTAGGACGTGCTTCAGTTGGCGGCGTAAATGATGTATACAGAGCAAACGATTGTATTCTTGCCATGTGCGTTTTACCTGTTTCGGCGAATTCAACTCTACTCCTAAAAACCGGTGTTATGTTTCTGTTTATGCATTTCTTGACTTATAATTTAAAAATCTTAACTTCAGTACCCGTAACATGAAGGGTTCTTTAACGTTTTCTTAACGGTTACTATTGTAAGATGAATATGAATGCACCAAGACAGTTACAGCATGTCTGTGCGCACAAAAACAATCAAAAAGTAGGCTATATATGAGATACGGCTGTGATTGTTTCACAGATATGGACAACAATAGTGCATAATATAACCATGTAACTTGTTCAACTGTACAGCATAATTTGTGTATTACGCCGCTGACGTTAGCTGTCAATTATGATATTTTATTGAAGGTACATTCATCTTTGTAACCGAACGTCACAAATGAGTGTAACAGAGACCTTATTGTTAATTTTTATACTCAGCAACCATATCACTGACAGTATAAGCACAAGTTCTATAACACCAAGTAGCTGAAAATGTCTACTAACATCTGGGTACAGACTCATCTGCAACGATTGTAACGATTTCTTGGCAGAGCATACTGATTAATAATATTGTACTTACAATTCAGTTTAAAACAGGGTGGAATAAGTATAAAGTCTTTTCAACATTTCAAAGTTCAACATAAAAAACTACAAGTTACAAACGTTTGTACCAACGGATAAGCGCAATTATTAAATTTATTCGTCCGGAGAGTAAAATTAGTGCATAGGCTAGCACTGTAGTTGCTAAGGAAAGAAAATGTGTAATCAAACAAATATTTGGTTAACAATAAAAGAATAGATACTCTGCTTGAGAAAAAGCTGTGTGTTTGAATGGAAGAGATTGGGAATGATTTTTGTTGAAAATATTTACCTGAACCTCTCGATTTTTTCTATCATCCTCTACCTGTTTTTAAAAAAACGTTGTAAGTGTCCGAAATGCTTCCGCGATGTGTCAGCTTTCTTTTGTACTGTTTCTACCACCTCGAACTTTTACACCTAAAATTTCTTTTGTTTGGCAGTGACGTGCCATGGAAATTAAAAAAATTACGGACCTTACTGATGGATAAAACAAAGTAAGGTTTTTATGATAAAGGTTTTAAAAATCTGATTCGAAAAATTTTAACAGATTGGTAGTGTTAATGATCTGAATAGTACTAATAGGTCTAGTGTTAGTGAGGAGACTATTGATGTTGTTAGGGCTGTTTTTCGAAGCTGTCCCGACTGATGGAAGACAAGGATTGTCTGAAGCGTATTTGTTTTTTCCAGTGTAACTACATTCCGTAATTTCTGTAAGCATATCGTCTATATTTGGGTCTTACAAAATTCACATGTTTTTAAAAAAGAGGGAGACAATCCCAGAGTTGATGTTTGGTGTGACCTAATGTGTAAAAAATAATTGTGGCTTTCTTCGTTGTACTGACTTTTTCAGAAATTGTTTTTTTTAATGATATAGCGTACGTTGCGCCTCGGGTAAGAGTAATTTTTCCGGTGATGATGCTTTACTTCACTAGAGCTTACTGCCTTGTCAGGTCTTGAATAAACGTTTCCAATAAATGGTGGACTGGGGGTGAAGGACAACACCGTTGTCACCACTATCGCAATCATTACTCCTACAAAATCTATTCCAAACCCGTTCCAGATGAATACGTTTTGCAGTCAAGTTTAAACCATCCAGTAGCAACTGGATAGGGGAAAACCTGGAAAGGATTCGAGTACAGACTGGACGTTTTCCAAGTAACAAACGGGGCACACGTTGAATTCTCCTAATGTGCTGTAATTGGCAAAAAAACATGTTTGTTACCTGTATGTTTGTTATGTAACAAATACTTGAAATGTGAAACAGACATGAATTATTTTTATTTTATTTTTTTTTTAAGCAGAATTTTGTAACGTAAACGTTTACCTTAGACATGAATCCGGTATGCACTGCTGTCTTCATACGTGTGCTTCGTCTTGATGTTTACACGATCTCGTTTCGAGAACATAGTCTCCCTACGTTGCTACCGTCGCAGATGTTCGTATACATTACATTTTACTTTGTACACGTACGTCGTACGTCGTTATAAAGTAATCATCAGACATTGCAGCTATACAAAACCATTGTGTTTCTGTACCAGTCTGTACAGTGTTTTATACTTTTAGTCTGTAGTTTTTACGAGCGATGTACGTTTCATTTTTGAGTTAAATGTTTGGAGCCTTTAGTAATTATTACACTGATCTTTTTATATTTTTTAAATGTATTTTTAAATACCTTATTTACCTAGCTCTTGTTTATTATAAATAGTTTGTTAATCGAACGTTCCTGTATGTTTACCGTTTTGTCATCAATAACCTATCTTGTAACACATTACGGTAATACTGCTTCGGCCAAAAGGATGACAGTCGGAAGCCTTTAATGTAATAATGTGTTCTTACTTCTAAATTGCGCGGCACTTCCCGATGCTGTCTCTGTGGTCCAATCAGATAGAATCTTTAGTACGACGAGTTTACCGTTTTGAGTCAATGTTGCCACTGTATTGCCATGTTGCAATTAGTATTCGTTAACCGCAGCTTATCGCCTCCAATGGAGCCGACCCATAGTGTCTCGTCATTTTCTGTCGGTAAAGCCGGTGTTTAATGATGTGCAGAATGCATGTAACCCTATATATATATATATATATATATATATATATATGCACTTACAATAATACTACATGTAGCTTCTTTTTTCGCTCTTTTATTAACAACTTAAGATATCGACACTCTAACTGTTATACTTTTTCACCACAATATTAACTCCTATGAATTAATTTCGATTGTACTATAATGGCCGCGCAGGAAACAGCAAAGTAAACTGAGCAACAGTTTATGTTGACAGTGTTAATGCTTCTCCTTCTTCTATGGTGTCACAGTCGGAGTCGCCTCCATAATCATCCGCCACCATCTTTCCTTGTCCTTGGCGATTGATGTCCATCGTTTTATTTTAAGTATAGTATCAAATGTTACTCAGTGTTATAAAAAACACTTAGCTGTTAATCTTACTGTTATTATTACTAGGCTGTAAATCAAGGCGGTCGACCTGTTTTTACTTTGGCGGCTAAATTGTAGCTCCGGAATACGTATACGGGCGGGGTCAGTGAAACCCTTAATAATGAAATGTTTTCCCATTCATGAAATATTAAACAAACTATGAAATTGATTAGTAAATTTTACGTACATTTTTGTAATTACGTGTTTTATTAATTATTATGTTAGAACACAATAATGAGATTCGCGTACACAATTATTATGTTCGTATTTTAATGAGAACACTGCAGAGTTTTCTCATTTATTAAAGAGGAAATGTTTATTGTCATTTGTGAAATGGTTAAGAACACTGATGATTTCAGTAACTGCTGTGATAACGTATTCCTCTGTTTTGTTTTTAGTATCTCCATTGCAGAAAGTGTACATTCGTAGATTCTCGCACAAAAGTAGAATCGCATTTTATGTTCTTCAAAACATAGCAAAGTCTCTCAGTTATAAATACTGTTTCTTTAATATTTTAGTAACATAAAATGCCTCCGCAGGCGAGATGTGGCCCGAGGGCTCTCAGTTTGACCACACTGTTGCATATAGACAGAATACTTCAAAATGTCGTAGAACTATTTAGTAAACTTAACAATGATTTATTATAAACAATGCATAATTAAATGCTGTATTTGTGAAGAACAATTCTGAACTTAAGTATGATTTGTGTTTACTTGGGCTTACTAAAACTTGTGATTGTTTAACTGCCTCTGGTGTTCATTCAGTTTCACCGTAACTAGAATATACAAGATAATAGTTTTCCAGATGTGCACATGTCTGGATCGTCTCATATTAATTACATCAATGTCATTGTTTTTTGATCTCAGATTTAATCTACAGAAATCACAATCTTACATTTGTAATGACACTTTTTGAAATTAAGAGCTGTAACGTAATTTCAGACTTTTAACAGGACAATTTTCATGACGCCTGTGTCCACGCTGTCACCTCTCACGTTGTGTATTGATCCCTAGCGCCCTGCTGCTCGGCATCACAAGTGTCGACCCTATTAACTCTTATGTCAGAGCCGCTACTGCAGGATTAATCTAAATAATCGTCTTTGTGCCGGTAATCCCCTCAGACGCTTTGGCTCTTTTTGTCGGAGCAGCAAAGGTCACAAAAGGTTTCTTTTGCAGATGCGCTACTCTCCGTGCACTGATAACTCGTTCTCCGTCATGTGATAAGCCTTTAATGCTTGCGTTTTTACTGCTTCGGTAATACCGTTAGTATCTACAATTTTGTAAAATGTGGAAAGAACGTATCAAAGTGGCCGAACGTGATTGCACCTATGTAGTAATATTTACTGAAAATAATTTGTAATGTAATTGTCTTTTGTAATGAAGAGAATCTACAATGAATACTTACATCTGAATAATTAATCGGAATTTAGTGTTATAGTTATACTAATTAGTTTAATGCAGTCAAGAAACATTATATGTAAATGTAAATGAACACACCATTTCTGATTTTGAGATCCAGGTAATGTATTAACCTCTGGCAGAAATGATTTTGTTCCTATTGAATCATTGAATTTCATAAATTGAATTTTAACTACCGTCAGTTAGTACGGTTTGTTTCTAAATGCTCAATAAGAATTTCTGTATCCTTAGTAGCTTATGTATTTGAGAAGAAGCGTTGTAAAGTTCTTGATATTATTCACTGTAATGTGTGGCTGTTATTGTGTGATGTTAATGATTTGCGTATACTTATCCAATACCGGTGATGTTAGGGAGGAAATAACCTGCAGCTACTTGGAAAACCGTACTACTCACTCCAAAACACGTTATGTTGTTAGTTAATAACAAATAGTAATGCTAAGATGTTTGAATAATTCCCTAAAAGTTCTCTTTCAGAAAGTTCTCGGCCACGAAAAGTCTCCTAAAGTCAGACAAAAATGTAAATACAATTGGGTTGTTGACAACAACAGGTATTTGTATGAGTTAAGCTACTGATATATTTCAGTAATCGATGCCAACCTTTGACCAAATGATTCACTGACCAACTTTCGTCTTCAATGCGTAAGTTAAATAACAGGTTTCATGTTTACATTACATAGGTTCGTAATACAACTTTACGTTTAATACTACAAATAGGTTCGTTTTTGGAATGAATACGAATTGTATTATGTAGTTTTCTCGAATCTTATGTCACAACTGTCACAAATGTTTGTTTTTTATAAATGTATGCATTCACTTCTTTCCTTTCACACAGAATAAAGTCGATTATAATTTCTTGGCTGGAAGTTGTGGTAACATCGTTGTTGTGTTTGTAATTTTACACGTCCTTTTATAATGTCTATACCTTGACACAATTACTAGACCGTAGAACGTTCTTAGTTGTAGATGAATAAAAAGTAGCCGCAGGTAATTTCAAACATTAGAGGTGGAATTAAACGAATCCGTATAATCTCATTCCGCTGATGCTAACGGTCAGGTTAGATTTTCTTTATGGCCCTGTGATGTGACAAAAGGTTTAATGGATTTTTATTCCTGCTGTATTAAGCACAGTTCAACGGATAAAAATCTGTATTTTATATAAGGTTGCACGCTTGTTTTTTAACTTGTTTTGCGCTCTGATAAGCGCTTGGTACACAGTTTTTAACGTTTAAAAGAATGTGGATGTTGTTTACTAAGGTACCCATGAAGTTAGGGAAAAGAATCTACGGACCGGAGACGGAGGAGACAACTACCAATGGCAAAATATGAGGAAGAATGAGCATAAGGAACTGACAGTTCTTGAAATTTGGTGTAGGTGGAGGACGTATTTGTGCTGTTTAGCGGTGATACGATTTTCCTTTCTCTTAAGGCATGAAATTTTGCCCATCCAGTTGAAACCTATCGTAGACAGTCTTATTACAGAAGAAGAAGACATAATAGTAGGAAGTAGGTGTGGGGTGGTTGCCACTTGGTTGTACTGGACTGGGGGTGCTGTTGGGGATCGGGACTGTCACGCTGCCAGACATAACCACAGAATCTTGTGCTGAACTACAGATTCACAATCCGGAAATTTTAATCAATAATACAGACCTACATGATTTGAGAGTAGACTGAAATGTCTGAAGAAATTTTGTTAAGCCATATTAACATTAATTTTAATAATTACGTTCTGTTAAGCCACATATTTTTAATTTTTAATTTTTTTCAAATTTACATTCTAAACATTTGAGATGATACTTGGTAGTTTATATATAAGACTCGAGTGTCATAGGAAGTTCCACGTTTCAGGACAACTTCAAGTAGAATCACACAAAACGTTTTATGAGCTTTCATGCAGATTAACTGAAACAGATAAAACAAGCGATTGTTTTGACAGATACCAACGTACTCGTAAACCCGGTCGTAAACTGTACAGTACCCTAAAACATGAATCACTAACATAACTTTTATATCCCGCACGGTGAAATGAGGCGTAGGAAGTGAAATACGAGATTGTCGTCGTGAAAGTTTTATGCACAGGCCTACAGTTGGTAAGCCCAAGTTTAAAGTCTGGTGAGACGTGACGTTTGTTTACAGACATTTTTTAAGGTGCCTTTACATTGAAACGACTTGTACCAACCTAGTCATGCCATTACTGGTTGCCACTCAGCATACTGTCAAGGAGCAATCATGCTGCATCATGCTACCGATCTGTCAGTCTTAGTGTGGGTTTTTCTTCAATTTTGGAGTCAGTTGCCAAAGAGTTTCTGCTGCGCAGAGAGGTAAGAGGACAGACAGTTTATGCTGCGGGTTACATTATCCTTTTGAAAAAGAAGGAGCATATTCAAAGAAACAAGTGGTTACTATTTAGTAAAATGTTTTTATGATAAGTGAAAATACTTATATCAGAATTAATATCCTCGTAAGTTGAAAATCAACTTTTTGTAGAACTCACTAAGAAGCGTTGTAAGCGAAGTGCACCTACTGATCCTCTGGGGCGATCCACTTTTTCTTCCTGTCTATTCGGTTTGTCTTTTGTTTCGTCACCGAACAGTCAAACTTTAAAGGTAGTTCTTTCTACGTGGTTGCCTTCCTTATGTTGTCTTCGTAAATCGGATCCCCCAAATCACACAAAATTAATTTTTCACGGTATTCTCCAATTAAAAGCTTAGTTGTATTTGTATCCAAACTCATTGTGCCATATGTCTCTGGGCAACCGAAACCAGCGACCCTGGGAGGCTTGAGTATATGAACATACTGACGCCGCAAGAACAGATTTCAAAGTGAGAAACTTGCAGCGTGCGATGATGCTGCATTCAGACCCCCCAGTGTAAAGCCGACTTTACAGTTAACTAGCCAGTGTAACTACAAGCGTGTAGCATAAAAAACATGTACGTCATGAAATAATACGGACGTGTAGTTAGAAACTGTATAAGATATAGTGAAATCTGTATACAACGGTATTGTGCGGACCAGTAAAAATGTTGTCGTTGTGGGAGTTACCGTAATATGGAGTATTCGGATACAGTGCAGCAATTTCTTCTGATTTCGGCAGGTATACAGGTAAACATTTCATAATTGAACTACGTTAAGCTTATTTAGCTGTGACTTGTGACATAAATGAAATTTAGAGCCCAAACGGTACAGTAAAATATAATACTAGAATTGCTTACCTTATGACCAATACTGCTCAATACAGTGTTAGTTTACGTTTTGTCCTGTTTGATCTGACACATACTTTACATTATGCAGTGAAGAGAACCGCAATATTTACAGCACAACATTATATTAATCTCAGCACGGTTCAGTATAGGTTACTTCTGCCTTTGATACAGTAGGAAATGACAGTCTATTTATTTTTCGTTTTTGCACAGAATGAAACGCACAAACACTTATTTAATCGAGAGTCAGCAAAAGTATTTTCGAAACATACGATACACTTGAAAAGAAGAAAACAACCAAAATAGAGATATAGATTTTCTTTATCGGAAGTACAGTTGAGTCAATAGAAAATTTAAATCGAATTTATGTCTGGAACCAGAATATTTGAGAGGGGACAGTGACATTGTAATTTGTTATATCAATAATCGTTGTACGGATATTTCACTGTAAACAGATTAGGCTGTGGAATTTGACACGTAATTGAGAACATATAAAATAGTAAAAGCTGTATGTAACGACTCGTAAACGTAATGTAACATAATACAGGGGTTGCGAACTGCTACATGCTAAAGTGATATAAATGTTCAGTCATGCTTAGGTTCGTATAACATACATACACACTAAAAGTATTCTGTAACAAGACGTTCAACTTAATGTCAAAATAAACTAATGCCCAAAATAACCTTCTAACCAGGCTCCAAACATACATGCTTCATTAAATTTTATCCACGAAATTTGCGATAACTATAGTTTCTTTCTGATATCTATTGTTTTGATTATAATGTTGTATCCATTTCCAGTTTTTAAAATCCAGTTTATACGTCTTCAAAAGTACAGAATTACTCAAAATGTTCCGTATGTTATATATGAATAACGAAACAGGCAACTGAGAGTGTCTGATGAGATTCGAAACAGTTGACTTATTCTATGATGCAGTAGAATTCTGTGTATTAAGTATGAAGATCTAGAAATAGTCAATGTATTTGGCTATGAAACATAAACTATATAGAGGAACTACATAAATATGCTCCAAATATTAGGTCGACGTTTATAAACTTATACGTCTTCAAAATAAACAGTAAGAGCCACAATCGGTGCGTAAAGGAAACCGATGATTTATAAAATACTCTATGGCGGGGCCATTCATAGTTTGTTCTTGGTGCTGAATGGTTATCAAATAAGAAGACATTTTTTTATTATTCTTCATCTTTAAGATGTGAAATATTTACACAGTCCATCCAAATCCCACATTTAAGAATTAAGAACTAATAACTTTATAAAGATTTTTTACGTTTTAACTTATAGCATTAGTTAAATATTATATAAAGTAATTAATTTATCTTTTACTTACATTACTGTAGCGTTTACCGTTGTAACATTGTCACTATCAGATAAATTAATCAAGATGTTTTATTGAAAGCCTGTTTTTTTGTCCTTGGTTTGTAAAACTCTGTGCTTGAGTTGAGTACGTACAATTAATTTTGGTCATTACATTATCAGCTTCGATCGATTTATTTTACGGGAAAAATACTATACTCATATTGTTCTGTAAAGTGCTGCTTTTAAATATAAAATTGTGAGGAACAGAGTAAAGTCTTGTTGGATATATTGGTCGTATTAATTTGTTCAATATTTCACTTTCGATTGTCGGGAGCTCCATTCCAAGTTTTGTCGGAATCTTCAGCCTATGTTCACTGATACATGTTACCAGTTGCGTATGTGCAGCCAAGCATACAGTTTATCACGTCGATTCGCGGAAGCACATGTACTAGATTCAGAGATATTTAATAACCCGGATATGACTGAATCACGCCCCCGAGGATTTTTCTGACGTCCGACCAGTATTATAAACGTATTCATGCAGGTAACCCTATTCTTTCAACCCTTATTCCTTAAGGACCTGCTCACCCCCTTTTAGCAAACTTCAACGTACATGAGACTCTATGGTTACGAGGTGAATTGCACTTTTTTTCTGTAATTTTGTGATTTATTCTACTTACTCGAGACTCAACAGAGGATTTTACTTATAATTTGTTAATTGAGATTTTTGGAGTACGACACATCTTCACTAAACCTATTTGAGATCGCAACCTCAAAAACCCCATAATGTTTGTGTCAAGACCTTGCGTAAAGCAATATATGCATACTTCATCTTCTAATCTCCAGTTGCAATAATTAGATTACAATAACTTTTCCAGTATCACATACCAAACCATGTCTTTCGTGGTCCATCAGGATCTTATTTTAAAATCTGCTTCATCTGTCTTATACATTAGATTTTTTGAATGTGTATTCGACTTGTACATATATATTCTTGAGTTTTGTGAGTGACAGAACTAATTTAGAATTTGTCTAATCTTTAAGATGTCAAGTATGTTTTACTGTCTCAGCAAATCTGATGAATTTTGTTTGACACTTTTGAATTCAATTAAAATCTTAAGGTACGGGAATGTTATGAAATGATATATAGGTTCCCTTACGTCTTTTCTTTAATATTTCGTAATAATTTTACATAAAATCTGCAAATTTAAGAAATCTCTAACATGGTATTAGGGCAAAAAATTGTATGACAACTTAACTATTGAAAAACGAAGTTGGGACTAGTCTAAAATAATCATTCACAATCGTAGCGAATCACAACACCTATGCTGCGATTATACCAAACACCTTAAACCAAATTATAGTTTTTGGAAGCTCCCATTGTACCAGAATGGTTTTTAGGTTATGCTCGTTTATCTATTACTGTCAAAAAGTATATATCTTCACCCTGTTAATTTGTATCGGGTATTAAATTTGTTTCCGCAGTCGGGATTGTTTTACGGTCATTAATCAACACGAGGTCCAAAGGTCAACAGACTTGTCAGGGACCGTGCATTCTCATTAATACAAATAAGTGAGAAGATTTGTTGGTTTCGTGGTCGACGACATTTCTACTAGAGCGAAGACTGAGTATTAGCGATATCACGCACTTCGTAACCTAACCGGTCAATCACACTATTTACTTATCCTAATCTGAGATCTTTCCCAGACGTCAAAATGTGTCGGCTAAATGATAGGCCTACTAGGAGCAACAATTCTTATAGCAATTTTATACCTTTGGCAGACTCGGTTTTAGAATTCATTTTATATTTAAAGCAATTTAAATACATTTGTTTACATTTAAAGACAAACAATAAATAAAAACAAGTCAAACAATATGTAATATTACAGCACAACTAACTACTAGAATTAACTAACTAATATTACAGCACGAGAAATTAACTAGAAGACATTATTTTCTCGTGGAAATAATCTGTGCTTTTTCGAATGGATTGTGCCATATTAGAAGTTTCAACTCGCGGTGTCACTAAACTGACTAATAAGTTGTAATGCATTTAAGCGAAGGATCAATTCAACTTCTGCTATTCGTCATTATCTGTAATTAATGAGCTCTCAACCTGGTCGTCACTATAATAACAATTGCAGTCATTTTTATATATAATTATAATTATAAAATATTTGTTGGATAATAAGCAATAACTGTTGCAATACTAGACTATATTTATCCTTTACCAGACCACTAAACAATATATACAGTTTTTGTAAAAATATTGCATTAGCTTCTTAGCCACAAAAATTATCTAAATTACTCTAAAAAATAAATTTAGCGATGAGCAAACGCCTGCATAAATGAACAGGATCAGAGAAATGATTCTGTCACTCTGACCAGTTTTGTTTTGAAACGCGACACGTTGCGGAAGTCAAATGAGACAGGGCTGCTGTCATAGTGAATAACTCGACTGTGCAATAAATGTCACACCACCTGTTGTGAAAACTTGGCAAGTGACGGTTATTTGGGTAACCAATGTTGATGTGTGTACATGAGTTAGTAGTAGTGCACTCGTAGCTGACGAGAGAGTGTGACGGATGTGTTTCAACACTACCTGTCTAATTATGACAACCCTATCTCCATCTGAATTAATTATTATACTTGCAAGCACAGATATGTATTATCACAAATAAACTCATAGATATTGTAATACCCTCTGTGTGTACCTTTTGGGTACGTTGTTTGCCCCAAGTTGCTAGTGCCAATTTTGTTAGATGACTCTTATTGCTAGAATAAATACTCAAACTCCTTATTCGTTCTTGTTTAAAATTCGATTATTTTTATTTACTCTTTTTCAAACTCCTTTCTGTTGTAGAGCATGAAAAATCTCAATCTCAGGGTCAATGTATAAGTAATGTCAAAGTATAGTACAAGTCGTAAACATATCATAAAACATAATATTTATAAATAATGTTTGGTAATTAGGTGTTGTTGATGTATGTTGTGTAGCGGTGGGTTCTTTGAATCATACAAAAGAACAATTGAACAATTGAAAAAGAAACTCTTAATACTAATAATTATTTGTGTACAAATAGAATTCACTATTATAAAGGTTTTATTGTTTTTGTGAAAGTATATCGCTGTGACTCGATCTTGAAATGTTAAAATGTTTTCAAATATCTTGGTTGACTATTGGAGAGATCTCACCAATCTGGGAGTTTTCTTGACGAGCTTATTTCTTGATCCTTCGCTCCTGGACTTCAAGTTTTTTGTACCATCGATTAAAACATCATTCTTCTAGTTATTTCCATAGTTTTTCTGTATCATTTCGTCTCGTATCTGCCTTTAATTTGTATAAAATCCAGCAGTAAAATTAACATGTTCTGCCTGGTTTCAATATTTTTCCAGCAATACCTTCCTTTTTACTAAAACACTAATTCATTCAGTTAAGGTCTTGGCAATGATATGTTCATGGGTCACAGGTTCGGTTTCACTATTTATAATTAATGTGATTCCGTAGAATCTTATTTTATCTTCGTCACTCTATTATATTATAAGTTTGTAACGGAAGATTCCTTATTTTTTAATTATTTACCCTTGGTTTGATCTCACTATATGAGTTACTTAGTTGTTTCATATAAATTACATGTTTCATGCAATGTTCATATTGTAAATATGTTTATTCACTTACACTATACATTGTTTTTTCTTTTTAAAGTCTACCAATGTGGTTCTCAACTTTTTACACTGTTACACTACCTGACTTTTATAATTATTGTTCAATATTATTATATTTGTAATTTTATATTACTCACAGTCTGTAGTTCACTTATTCAAAATAACTGTTTGAGGTTCGCAGACCTTCTCATAGTTTTAATCAAAGGCTATACTCAATGTATTATTTCTTACATACTAAGTTTAACATTTGTACATTATAATTGTTTACTAATACCTATTTACATTTTCTTTTTCTTTTGATCGTCTATTCTGGGTATAATTGTCATCGTCAATTATTGTTTTGTCATGTTAATTGCATTATTTAATTCCTAAATTTGCATTCTCTATTTCCCTATTTCTCAATTATTTATTTATTATAATATTTCCCTTTTTGTTTCGATTTCTTTTTCTTCCTTGAAAATATTCATTATCTTTAAGTAATATATTGTCTCTTCATTTCTGTATTTATTAAGTTTATTTTCTTCTTCTATGTCTTTTATTACTAATAAAATTGCGTTTATGCATATTTCACAGTGAATTTTGATGGTTCTTTTTGTCTTTCTTCGGAGGTGTAATCTTGTTACCTTATATAATATATATGTACGTTTGTGCTGTAACGGCCACTTAGGCCATTACGTAAAATTTAAAAACTAGACCGCATGGCCTAGACGGAGCGAAAATTGTGCTGGAGCCCAGAGTGACAGGACTTGCAAAAAAACACTCATGTAACCATTAACAACTTTTTATTAGTGTTTTAATTTTTTTTAATTACATGTTGATTTAAATCCTTCAAAAATGAGTTCTAATATGGTTCATTTTTTAACATAATTTAAATTTACAAAGTTTAGTTACAATATTAATTTTTGAAACACCTGGGCTTCTGATACCCCTTGTGTGGAGCATGTCTTTACATTTATATATAACGTCAATCACTCGTGATTTAAAAAAAAAAAAAAAAAACGGGTGGAGTTGTTGAGTGTTTAGTAATTGGAAGGCTCCCACCTGTACTTTGAAGAACTGGAATGATACCAGGTAGAGCCGTGGCGATGAGTGTTGGTGATGGTTCCTGAAGAGTTCCGAAGCTCCAGCTCATCTCATTCGGGGCAGCTGTCCCTTGGTGTGTTGCAGGAAAAGTGGTTCAGGGCCTGACGGCGTTGGGGAGCATCTGGGTGCACTGCTCTGCAGATGGTGACTGTTGTAGATGTCACCATCTCCGCATTCCCCCCTCTCTCCCGGCTGTACGAGGACCCTGTAACATTTTTATTTGTAGTTGGCCGTCAGAAAATACAGCTACCCCTACACTCTCTCGCCTCGGAACACACAAACTACCCGCACTGTCGCAATTATTCTTTTTTACACTTTAGTTGCTCTTAATAATTTTTTGATAATAAGTAATAAGATAATAAACCGTTACTGGTATAATGGTAACATTTACTTTTAAATTCATTTACGGTTAAATGCAAAGTAGGCACGTGTTCCCAGACCAGAAGTAACGTGTGATTCCCTTTTACAGTAGACTTTACAACGATCACACACACATGTGTGGATCACACACTTACACAAACGCAACACACATAATCCATAATTAATTTAACATCGAGCTAATCGCGAAGAAAATAATTAATTCTCACTTAAGAGACGCTTTGGAATTTTACGAAGTCATATTGAAAGCTGAACACGTACTTCGCCCTGCCGTCAGTCCACAAGCACCCTGTCAGAAGTTTGGTGGCGAAATTCTGCGTTCCCAAATGGTACAGAAATTCAACTTGTTTCGAATTGTCTAAGATAACCTCCGGCCAGGAACGCATCAGCTGTTACAGTTGGCTTGCTTACTGGATCGCGTCGCCGTGCCACAGACACGGCCTTAATAATTATGTTAGCTGTCCCCAGTGGCCACGCGCTTTGGCGGCACCAATCGTTCAAATCACGCCGGGAAAATTCAACCCCGGCACACCCACTCCCCAAAAGGGCAACATGGTTGCCCCCCTCCAAAATCAAATCAATCCACAGCCTCCTGGATACTTCATTAGGACAATCACAGACCACTTGGCTGCCTTGGGAATCTCAGTAAAATAGATCGCTATCAGGAAGACAGAGGTTCAGAGGGAAACAAAACAAGAAGAAGGAAGAATTGGACTGTGTGAGTGCCTGTATACCTCGGTGTGTATGTGTGTAAGTGTGCGGTAACTGCATGCTAACATGATCAGGGTCAGCATACAGAGACGAGAGACAGCGAAGAAGAAGAAGAAAGACAAGAGTTCGTGATTGATCACTAGAGTTCTGACCTTCAAAGGCCTCCCAAACTCACAAACTGAGAACCCAAGAGCCAAATTAATACCTTAACCAGGACAACCTTTTACCACCACTCACATACTTATGCCCTATGGCAAAACTTCAACTAAGATATGTGAGTGGTCAACTTCTCTATCTCACTGTTGGGATCTCCCAACTTCACCGTCACTGGTGACACAAACCTCAGAATGCGGTATGGACCGGACCAACGATAACACAATTTGGCGGCTCTTTTGTCCACGGCTGAGCTGATCGGGTGACTTTGGCAGTAGACTAAATCCCTAACCTTAAAGGGATTAGGAGTTCGCCCCTGATTGTAACGAACACGGACACGCTAGTGCGGACGAAGCAAATTTTTCCGGCCCTCTTTCCACCTGTCTGCTGTCCTTGTGACGATTTAATAAGCCTAAATCCCACAAAAATAAAAAAAAATTTATAATACTAATATTAGCTTTAATAAGGTAATAAATGAACCCTTCTCCATGCCCCAAACCGGTAGTAACCTGCCGATTCGCCAATGTAGCAGTTAATAAAATTAGATTTGAGAAACTAAATAAATCCGTAACTACCCCTAATCACATAAAAGAGTAATCAAAGTAAAGAGCGATGTCATTAAGTTGTAAGCGAATTAAAGGAAAATAATTAATAATAAGTGAGAACTACTTTTACGCTGAGAAGCTACCCACGCGCGAACAGCCTCTTCACCCCTATAGTTAGCCAATTCAGTTGTATCTCAGACTCCGCTGCTGATACAGCGTACAAAAGTAGGTAGTCAATATAAAAACCTATAAACGAGGAGAAGCTTGTGTGAGATAGCCGGATGATGTAAAAATGTCGAAAACGACGTGAGCGTATGACAATGACATCTCTGTAACAAACTAACATCACCTAAATGTGATGTTAAACTTTCAACATGTAACTGTTAACCGTAAGTAATATGTGCGGTACAACAATGTGAATACCAGTGAAAGTTACAACCCAAAACCTACCACAAGAATCTACCGACCCAACAGACGACTCATCTTTAGGAAAGGCAGCAGATTTCACCAAAACACGATAGCCAGAAGATCTCCAAGACACCCTGCACAACCGATAGAAGCGCCGATTCGCCGACGATGTTACACACAGGTGACACGGAAGTTCAACTTCTGTGGTTCAGAACTTAGCTTAAAATAATACATGATAGACCAATGAAAGTAAAGTAAAAAACGAAAGACTGACTTAATTACCATAAAATTGTAATTTCATGCTTAGTAATAATATGTGTTAAGTTTAAGGCTTTTATGAATATAACACGTTAAAGTTAAATAAGCCCATTCTTCAGATGGCACAAAATAAAGGTTATAATTTTAATATCATATACTGAAACAAACTACTCGGATCCGAGGGCAGTACAAGCTATGTTAACTCATTAATTATTCTAATTCTATTTGTACAAGAGGTGCAAATGGTTTTATTTTTAATATACTCATTACAAAATTTCTTCGCAGATGTTAAAACATTATGTAATAAAGAGATGTCATGGTCCATAAAGG
This sequence comes from Magicicada septendecula, assembly GCA_034769895.1. Classification (NCBI taxonomy): domain Eukaryota; kingdom Metazoa; phylum Arthropoda; class Insecta; order Hemiptera; family Cicadidae; genus Magicicada; species Magicicada septendecula. The sequence continues at coordinate 309,911,861 of CM068367.1, read as the reverse complement.
TGAGTGAATAAATCTACAAACCCCTGTCAATATTCCTCAATTAACGGGATCCTATTTAACATTTGTTTACTTTCCAGTTATTTATGAGTTTGTTAAGATTATGGCAGCCTGTTTAATTGACCTGAGCCAAATAACCAGGTTCCCGATATTATAACGACGAGACGTAATAAAATGCGCCACTCTGCTTGTTTTTGTTTTAATGCGCCAGTGACAATAGCAAAATAAAATACGTTACTCTGCTGTTGTCATTTAATATTTTGTAGAATTATTCACTCTGTTAGTTTAACTACCGTGTTAATTTAAAATACGCAACTCTCCCTTTTGCGTGTAGTGAAATAAGAAGTCTTTATTATTATGGGTTAATAATTGGCCTTAATTTTTAATAGTAAGTAAAAAAAAAAATTATTTAAATTAATCAAAATAAGAACTCGTATTACAATAAGTAAAATCATAAATTAGGATAGAGAGAAAATTATAATCATTATTACGCAACATAATATAGGTAAGAATATTTAAATATTTAAATGTAGTAAGCCCAGGTTTTTTCCTGTTCAAAAATTCATTCCCCAACTTGTCGGTTTGACGACAATCTCGGACAGGAAAATAACCTGTTACCGCCTGTACGAAACAACCCCATTGTTACAAGCTGCAAAGTCGAGTTAGATAATACACCACCTCCCTCTATTGTCTAATACAATGTGTTTGACCCCCTTTGCCCAGTAACAACAGGTTTTAACCATATGTTGAAAAGTAAAATATGGCTGTGTGAGATTTCTCTTCTCTCTCTCTCTCTCTCTCTCTGAGGCGAGATTCGATTCTCTCGTAGCACCTATTTGTAAATATCTCTCATGTATTTAAATTTTTACAAAAAACTAAAGATAGTAAAATAGAGTGTTTAGTATAAGTAGAATAAGGAGTGTATAAGACTTAGCATCTTAAGAACATGGCTCAATTCAATTCAGATTTGTTGTTAAAAGACGAATTATGCTATGAAGCACTGTTGCGCGGACTCCCTTACGCGAACGTAACGGTCGCGGAACTACGCAAAACGTTACGCGAAAGTAGGCCAGATACACCCGCACAGTTAGGTCGATTAAGCGAAATAGATCTTGATAGCGAAAGAGAAACATGTTATGCGAAGTATAGGGAATTGACGTCAATATCGCAAACCCTCCACGACGAAAAATCACCCGCTATAATATTACGTACCACACAGAGAATAGAGCATTTAACCCGTCGGATAAATAATTTATTAAACTGGCCCAAAGTTACTGTAATTCCCCCAGATGTGCAAAAATTTGCTGATGAAGCATTACAGCAATTACCCACAATAATAAGAGAATTACGTAGAAAGTCCGACTCATTTAAAATGGAGGAAATTGAAGAAGCTCTGACGAAATTATATATCTCCCCATTTCAATCACCTACCCTAGAACAGAGACCCACTACCGTGAATTTCGAATCCTCCCCGGTATCAAGGATAGAACCGAGTAATGATCAGTTACTGAATAGGAACGTGAATACCCTACCGATAGCTGAAGCCATCACTTCCCAATGCCCTCCACAATCTCACCAATAAATATGCGTTACCACCCTCAGCGATGACAAATCAAGCATCGGGACCTCCTAGAATAACACCACACGTAAACTTTAGTGCTGACCTCTACGGAAAGATAACTAACCCCGTAGAAAAAATTCTATCAGAAATCCCATACACCGATGGATTGAGTATCACCAAACTATTAGCTTTCATAAAATATCTGCTACAAATAAAAGATTTACAGCAACTAAGCGATTGCCAAATATTACAAGTCCTTCTGCCCAAAAGTAGACCACCATTAAAAGATCGTGTACTGGAGTCATTAAGCTCTCAACATCCAGTAGAAGAACTCCATACTACTCTGATAAGACATTTTATTCCAACGGGAATTTACGAAGAGCTGAAACGAAACACAGTATTTCGAGTACAAGGAGTTCACGAGAGACTCGCCCACTATATTGCTGACATAAGAGAAGCTTCACGATTACTGCAAGTAAACTGGAGCGAAAAGCAGTTAGTAGAAACAATCTTGGTAGGATTATCCCCGGAAGAGAGATCTCGCTTAGCACTTATCAATAGACCCAACACGTTCGGAGAATTAGAACAATGCAGTATCCACTCATCCAACGTATGGTATTCGGATCAGAACCGACGTGCGTTACTCCCCCAGGTACAACGTAGAAATGAAACACAACCCCTGGTAACAGAGACAAGAACACACCGTGATAGACGACCATTTCGAATTCCTGCAACTTCTCACTACCAAATTAAATCGAGTAATCAACAACCCCAACAGAATACAAGTGATACTGTGAGTAGAGAAAAAAGATGTTATAACTGCGGGAAATTAGGACACATCAGTAGATACTGTAAACAGAAACAGCACTACCAAAAACCCTCTTATTCAAAAAACATGTAAGGCAGGGAGATCCGAAATCCTGTGTCTTCCGCAGCATCGTGAAAATAGGTAAAACCCGGGAGTATCAAAAAGGAAACAAAAAAAATAATAAAAAAAAATTATTAGACCCCTACGTAGAGAGATTTATCGATAAATGCACTCAATTACTACATGCAAGTCCAGTATGTGTCAATTACCCTACATACAAGTTGACCTTGGCGTTACTACCACACTTGGATTAATTGATTCCGGATCGACACGGAGCTTAATTAGCCAACAGCTAGCCGATATTTTAGCTAAACACAATCTTGTTAAACGTAGTCAACCGGTGAATATTAAATGCGCTACCGCTAACAAACAAAACTTAATCATAAAACTCAGCGTTACGATTAAACTAAAAATTAAAAATTGAACGTGGTATTTTCCAGTGTTAGTATATGACGAATTAGGACCAGACTTAATATTGGGAGCTGACTTTATCAGTAAAACAGGTACAATTCTTGACATGTACGATAAGAAGTATTATTTTAGATTCGACCGTACTCAAAAATATAATTTTAGTTATGAAGAAAATAACAGTAAAAAAAAAATGGAAACTTCTGCAACGCACCTAGAACACCGCGAGTCTGAATTAGATCACTTAGAAAGTAAAGATAGACTGAAAATACAGAAACTAATAAAAGAATTTTCCACCGTTAAGTTACTCTTAAAGTTAGGATTAACGAATCTTATAGAGTACAAGATCAACCTGAGTGACAATAAAGTAATACGACTGCACCCATACAAATTATCACCACCAAAAATGGAAATAATGAGAAATCAAATCAATAAATTGTTAGAACAACAAGTCATAGAACCTTCCACTTCACCGTATTCATCACCTGCGTTTTTAGTACCTAAAGGGACCGATAAACAAAGATTAGTTGTGGACTATAGACAATTAAATAAAATGATAGAATTCGAGTCCATACCACTCCCCGACATCCACAGCGCCTTCCACTACTTTACAAAAGCTAAAGTTTTCACAATAATGGATCTCAATCAGGCATTTCATCAAATACCACTATCGGAAGAATCCAAACGCCTAACCGCCTTCGCCGTCCCATTCAACCTGTACCAATTTACTAGAGTACCCTTTGGAATATCCCAAGGAAGTTCTGTATGTAGCCGATTGTTAGAGAAAATATTCCACTACATAAAATTTAAATTTGTATATCACTACCTAGATGACATAGTAATCTACAGCGAATCTATGGATCAACATCTTCATCATTTACGTGAAGTATTATCACGATTAAAGAAAACCGGATTAACAGTAAACCCAAGTAAAGTAAATTTTGCCGTTAAACAATTTTTATTTTTAGGTCACATAGTAAAGGCCGACGGAAAAGTAAGTATAGACCCAGAACGCACCCGTGCTATCAGAGAATTTTTACCACCACGGGATACAAAAGGAATAGCCCGATTTTTGGGAATGATAAATTACTTCCACAAGTATCTCCCTCACCTAACTGATATAGCAGCTCCGTTGAACGCATTAAGAAAAAAAGGAGCGAAATTTGAATTGACTCCACAACACCAATCTGCATTTGAAAAACTGAAAGAAAGCATAATATCACCCCCGGTATTACAATTAGCTGATTTTACTAAACCATTTGTAGTACCGACAGACAGTTCAAGTGTAGCACTAGGAGCAGTAATATATCAGGAAGTAGATAATTCTAGATTACCGATCAGTTATGCCTCACGAACTCTAACCGACCAGGAAAAGGAATTTTCCGCATACGAATTAGAATGTTTAGCTGTAGTATTCGCATTTGAGAAATTCAAACCCTTTTTAGGACATAAAGAATTTATGTTAGAAACGGATAATCAAGCCTTATCTTGGTTATTAAATCACCCTAAACAGTTAAATCGTATCGGACGATGGGTATTGAGATTAAATTGTTACAAGTTTAAGGTACAACACATTCGTGGCACCCAAAATGTAGTTGCCGATACACTGTCCCGTATGTTCCAGCCGCCTAATAAAATATCCGAAAATAAGAAAAGTGGTGAAACATCGATTATCAATACGCTAATTACTGAATTCCCCCTTGCATTTACTGATATAGTTCAGTGTCAACAACAAGACCCGTATTTAAATACAATAATATAACAGCTAGATAAAGGAAATAATTCAGAAAAATATATATTGAGTAAGAGAGTATTATGTTATAGAGTAGCAAATGGAAAATCCTTGAGAATAATTGCCCCGGATATTATTAAACCTATGCGTATGGAATACTACCACTCATCCACCATTGGAGCACATATGGGAATAAATAAAACGATACAAGGCATTCGAAAAGAATATCATTGGGAAAATATGAACAGCGAGATAGCTAAATTTGTAAAACAGTGTAGTTGTGTGCACTGAGCAAGCCAGCGAGAAACAGCCACATAGGAAAATTAATCTCGGAGACTCCCACGACACCATTTTATAAAATTTACTTGGACTTTTCTGGCCCCTACCCTAGTTCAAAATCAGGTAATACCATGCTACTCATTTGTGTAGACTCATTTACCAAATTCGTCTGGATGTATCCCATGCGACGAGCGTTAGCATCTACCACTGTGAAGATTTTGCAAGACAGATTATTTAAAGACTTCGGTACACCAGTACATCTAGTGTCAGATAACGGACCCCAGTTTAAGTCCAAAGAATTCAAGGACATGTGTTTCAGACTAGGCATAGACCACATTACCGTTACAGAGTATCGTCCACAAGGTAATATTGCTTAAAGGTAGTTGCGAAACCTAAAATCTGCTTTAATAGCCTACCATGCAAACGACCATACCTCTTGGGACCAGAACCTATCCTGGATACAATTTGCCTTCAACTCAGCATATCATGAAGGACATAAATCGACACCTTTTGATTTGATGTATAAATATAAACCGAATCACCCATTATCCACAAAGTGGAAAATACATGAATTACTACCCCACGAAATTAGTGGTAAAAATATAAAAAAGATATGGAACGAAGCTCGCGCTAACTTAAGAATGAACTTGAGAAAATCGCGAAAATATCAGGAGCGGGATAGTAAAGAAGTAAAGTATCAAGTCGAAGACTTAGTGATGTACAAAACTCACCCTACGAGTAATGCAGTTGATAAGACCACCTCCAAACTATCTTACCGATGGTGTGGCGCTTACAAAATTTACAGATACTTAACTCCCGTAACCGTAGCACTGTATGAACCCACTACGAATAAATATGTACGTAGAAGTCATGTTTCCCAGATAAAATATTATCACGGAAAGAAAAATGCTAGTGAGCAAGAAAATAAATGAAGTAGAAAAGGATAGATGTATTAAGACGTATATTTGCTATATTGTAATTGAGTCCCTACTTAATTACCAAATCGTATAAATAGGAATGAGGCCTGATCAACCTTAGATCCTGTTCATCGAGATGTTCATCGAGAATAAGAAAAGTGAGAAGTCAGCTGACACAGAATATAAGTAACATTACTTTACAATTACTTTACAATGATTGTAATAAAATGATTTGTCAACCGCGATTCAACGAAATCCTTGAAAGAGGAAAGGAAACACAGTAAGGATGTGAAACCTACTCTGTGAAGAGTAACTCCATAACAAGAGTAAGAAAAAGCTAAAGAAAAACCGGTAGTAGTCTTAAGTAGTAGAATTAAGATGAATTTTGTGTATTTTATATATTTTATGAACTTTGAATTTTATGTATTTTAAGTATTAGTTAATAAGGTATTGTATTTCTTGCTAATAGTAAATAGTGAATTGAGAGTGATTCATGTACCTCATGAGGAAGTTGTTAAAAGCGAGAAAGGAATTTCACGCAGAAATTCCGAGCATACTCCCAGTGCAATTCTAGTCTATTTCCCCGTTGTAAACACATCGGTCCCTGACCCTGTGTCTTTAAGTGAAGGAGTATGTAACGATTTAATAAGCCTAAATCCCACAAAAATAAAAAAATTTTATAATACTAATATTAGCTTTAATAAGGTAATAAATGAACCCTTCTCCATGCCCCAAACCGGTAGTAACCTACCGATTTGCCAATGTAGCAGTTAATAAAATTAGATTTGAGAAACTAAACAAATCCGTAACTACCCCTAGTCACATAAAAGAGTAATCAAAGTAAAGAGCGATGTCATTAAGTTGTAAGCGAATTAAAGGAAAATAATTAATAATAAGTGAGAACTACTTTTACGCTGAGAAGCTACCCGCGCGCGGAGAGCCTCTTCACCCCTATAGTTAGCCATTTCAGTTGTATCTCAGACTCCGCTGCTGATACAGCGTACAAAAGTATGTAGTCAATATAAAAACCTATAAACGAGGAGAAGCTTGTGTGAGATAGCCTGATGATGTAAAAATGTCGAAAATGACGTGAGTGTATGACAATGACATCTCTGTAACAAACTAACATCACCTACATGTGATGTTAAACTTTTAACATGTAACTGTTAACCGTAAGTAATATGTGCGGTACAACAATGTGAATACCAGTGAAAGTTACAACCCAAAACCTACCACAAGAATCTACCGACCCAACAGACGACTCATCTTTAGGAATGGCAGCAGATTTCACCAAAACACGATAGCCAGAAGATCTCCAAGACACCCTGCACAACCGATAGAAGCGCCGATTCGCCGACGATGTTACACACAGGTGACACGGAAGTTCAACTTCCGTGGTTCAGAACTTAACTTAAAATAATACATGATAGACACTTAATTAACCAATGAAAGTAAAGTAAAAAACGAAAGACTGACTTAATTACCATAAAATTGTAATTTCATGCTTAGTAATAATATGTGTTAAGTTTAAGGCTTTTATGAATATAACACGTTAAAGTTAAATAAGCCCATTCTTCAGATGGCACAAAATAAAGATTATAATTTTAATATCATATACTGGAACAAACTACTCGGATCCGAGGGCAGTACAAGCTATGTTAACTCACTAATTATTCTAATTCTATTTGTACAAGAGGTGCAAATGGTTTTATTTTTAATATACTCATTACAAAATTTCTTCGCAGATGTTAAAACATTATGTAATAAAGAGATGTCATGGTCCATAAAGGTGAGTGAATAAATCTACAAACCCCTGTCAATATTCCTCAATTAACGGGATCCTATTTAACATTTGTTTACTTTCCAGTTATTTATGAGTTTGTTAAGATTATGGCAGCCTGTTTAATTGACCTGAGCCAATTAACCAGGTTCCCGATATTATAACGACGAGACGTTATATCCTAATATCAGGAATATTAGGCAGAAGATATTCAATTTTCCACAAGTTGGCCAATGGAAGTGTGGGCGGGAATCCAAACATCGCCTCAAAGGGAACGGCCTTATGACTCTCATGGAGGGCCGTATTGAATGGTAACTGTAACCACTTAAGATTCTAGTCCCAACAATTCTGTTGCTCTGCGTAGTAAGCAATCAGAGCAGACCTAAGATTCCTGTTGAATCTTTCCGCGTGGGACGGCTGAAGGTAGTAAGGGGAAGTGGGTACATGGTGGATACCGTTGGCGAAGCACATTCGCCGGAATTCGCCCGAAATGAATTGTGGACCATTGTTAGAGACAATGATGGCCGGAAGTCCGAAATGTTGGAAGCTATTGTTCTGAAGTGCTAGAATGGTTAGCCGAGCCTTTGCCTGCCGTAAGGGCAATAGCCAGACAAACTTAGAGAAAGCATCCACACAAACAAGCAGGAAAGAATTACCTGACATGCTACGTGGGAGAGGTCCCACGTAGTCGATGAATAACTTCTCCATTGGTCTGCTCGCCACGTCCGATGACAAGAAACCTAACTTGGGGTTTTGGGCAGGCCTGCTTAACCTACAAAGATGACAGGCCTTAACTTTAGCCGCAATATCCCTATCCATGCCCTTCCAGATAAAGTGTTTCCTAATGCTGGAAATGGTCTTTGAAATCCCCTTATGTCCACCTACTGGAGAATTATGGTAGTAGCTGAAGACCATGGGCACTAACTTGCTAGGCAGCACGATTTTTGGGACTCGTCCTTTTCTTTCTTTGCAACACAGGACGCCCTTGGACAAGAAATATGGGACCTGTACGTTACCCTCTTTTAACTTATGGATGATCGGACCCAACTCTTCATCATCGAACTGATGGGGTAACACATCAGTAAATGCTAGTGGAAAGTCTAACAATGAGGCACAGGGTTGCTCATGTGGAGCTTCACCGGGTTGGGAAAACATGCGGGAAAAGGCATCAGCAACCACATTTGAGTTCCCCTAATGTGTTGCACCTTGAATTTGAAGGAAGACATTTTTACTACCCATCTTCCAATTTTACTCAGTTGCCGGAGATGAGCAAAAAGCCAAGAGAGAGCCTGATTATGGGTCTCAAGTAGGAACTCAGTATGTTCCAAGAAACGCCTGAACTTATCTAGAGTGTATACCACAGCCAAACGCTCTAGTTCATAGACAGATGACTTCTTTTCTTGTTGGGTCAAGGTCCAAGATATAAAAGCCACTGGCTGCCTAGCACCATCAACAACTTGGTAAAGAACAGCTCCGATCGCAACCGTACTAGCGTCCGTCTGCAGGACAAACTGCTTAGAAAAATCGGGCATCCTTAACACCGGCGGAGACATGATGGCCTCCTTAAGCGCCTCAAAAGCTTTCTGTAGCTTTCCCTCTTGTTGTCCCGTTTCTTTGTATTTGACTTAGACGCCTTGGGAGAGTACGTTGGACTCGGCCTAACCCCGGAACAAAATCGTCTAGTGTGCCCCGGCCTATTACACTTAAAACAAATCATCTTAGGGAGATTACGACCCCTCACGCCAGCGGACTTATTAACTCTCGGAACCCTAGGACTGTCCTGTGGTAGAACGGTTCGTCGTTCACCAGTCCAGTAATTAGGGTCACGCACAACCATGGGACTTCTTGATTCATCATTTGCTTGGATGGCCCTGGACATTACACACAACCGGTCCAGGTCAGCAAAGCCACGCGGACGCTCCGCGAAAACCAAGGGCGATCTTTCTTGGGGCGTCACGCCCTCCAAAATTACTTGAACTATTTCCAGCTCCGACAAACCCAACTTCAAAATCCGGGCCGAATCTCTGATACTACAAACAAAATCGACCAACCTTTCGTCATTGGCCTGTACCCGATAGAACAGTTTCAGGCGTAATTGATCTCGCAACCGGCAGGGTATAAAAGAGTCCAACACCTCTCCATGGAATGAGTCTAAATTACCGTCACATCCCATGACATGTGTGACCCGCTCAGCCATTGTACCCCGGCAATACGGGTATATGAGTGCAAAGAGGGCCTCATCAGACACCCTAGGGAAGTCTGATAACTGTAAGACAATCCCAAGGAAAAGTAACAATTTGCCCTCATTTTGTCCATCAACCACAGAAAGTTTCTGGATGATGCCGGTAAGGGGGTTGGGCAGTTTATGGTAACAAGCCCCCGCCAGAATTACACAATTAAATACCATATATTAACAACTCACTACTAACAGACGACAGAAGAGGATAAACTTGACTTCCTACCAGTGGCCCAGGGTCCCCTAACGAAGCAAGAGAAAGGGGTGAAGACGAAAGGCAGAGCGAGCTCCCTGAATTCACCGTATAAACAACATCACACAACAACAATAACACAAAAATAAATACCATAACACGACACCCAAAAAACAAATACAATCCATTAAATATATTGACCAAGCAATTCTTATTCTAGAGAATTAAAAATACTCAAGTATCATCCAAAATCCAAGACTCCAAGTCAACAACGAGGGTGCATGGTCCGACCATAACCGCATTCTCAAAAAAAAATTAATACACATATATATATATTGTAATAAAAAGAAGAGTTGTCGTGTGGATAATAATAATATTTATTGTTTGTGTAGTATGTTGAGTTTTGTTATCGAAAATTCAAATAGTTCGCCGTCTGGCTTGTGACTGATTCTCGTGTGAGTGGGGGAATACGTGTTGCCAACTTGAATTAGTGTTGGTTATGTCGACCCACTGCTAGCAAACAAAACATACATAATATATTCTACAAATAAATACTGAACAGTTTGTTATCAGTACGCACTTTTTTATTATACCTTTTGCTTGTTAATTATAGTTAAAGCTTCATGAAAATAATGACTGTTATAATAAAAGTTTTAGCCTCGGCAATATAATCTCTCGCTCAGAGTAACGCTGGGTTGGCAGTGCAATGTTTACAAATGACTCTGGTTATTATTTCACAAAATAAATCTGCCAAATGGGTTCTTTTAAGTACGAAACAGAGATTTACATAACAAGATAACAAAATTAGAACATGTAATTAAGAGTTTGTGATCATTAAAATTATACAAGGTTTGTTATAAATTGAATATTGTGGTGTTGAAGTGTGACAGTGTCTTTGTGTAACATAGGTTATCATGTGTTCATTCAATGTTTACAAAGTTATTTCTTTGGTTTATTAATCCTTGAAAATATTCAGTTATAGTGAGAGTTTTATTTTTTATAGTTAAAATTTTGGAAAGAGAATTTGTTTTATAATAATAATCAAATAACTTCAGCAATACTCAACGTTAGTAGTTATGATGGGCATAGTCATTCGTCCATATGAAGTAATGTGTCAATGTAGATTCTTCCTACTTCTTATCTTGGGCTCAAAATTGGGTTGTCATCTTCTTCAGATTGGATTATTGGTGTTTTCCGGTCATCTGGATTAATTTCGGCTGGTCCTTTGTAGATATTGGTTGTAAAGGCCTCTCATCTGATGTACTGCTATTCCTTCTCCAAATTATGGGCACTAATACGTTTTTTCTAATGAAAATTTGGGCCTTTCATCGCGTGGCGTCTCTTCAGTTTGGCGTCACTACATAAAGTCATTGTTCCTAACTGAATTTTGTCAATATTCGGTTGTTGTCATGGTTACTCAAAGTTTTTTGATTGGCTGAAATTGGTTAATTATTATTTGAATTTGTATTCAAACTGGTTACAGATCTTCTAAATGTAATTAATCTTCAGTACTCCCTTTTTAGTAGTAAATATTATCACCACTGTTCATATTTTTGCTCAAGGATTAATTTGACATCAAATATTATAGTATTCACTCAGGTATCAACATTTTGACAGTTTTTATGAATCTTATTTAATTATACTGTTTTCTCAGTTTACATTATATCATAATATTTCTGTCTTATAATGATTGTCTATTTGTATTTCATAGTTTATGTGGTTTAGTCTTTCTAATGTCAGTGTTTAATTCTATAAATTGAAGTTTTTTTTGGTAGTTGACAGTTGGGAATTTGCATAGGCTTAAACAGCAATTGACTGTTTTCCTTGTAATGGGTTATGATTGTTTGAATACCAGATTTTGTTTATTTATTCAATGTTTAAGTCGGTTCTTGTAATTGCGTATAATTTTATTGTTTCCCTATATTAACTTGTCTACTGTGATAATTCATTTTTGGTGTCATTGTGTTTGAATGTATGGTTTGTTTCCTGTTTACTGGTGTCTGTTGGTTTTTAAATCTTATTTCTTATAACGTATGGTATAACATCTAATGGTTTTAACTATTCTCATAGCCATAATTCTTATCATTTAAACATAATTATTGGAAAATAAACCTTAGTCATTAAAACACAATTCTTATCCATTTAAACATAATTATTTGAGACATATTATTCACTCATACTCTTCATCTCCCCATACTCTTTGACAAATTATAATTATTACTTGACATAAAAAATAAAGACATGGACATGAATTAATTATTAATACAATGGTATATTGTTATGACTAACTCTAAATGACATTAAGCCATAACTGACCTTTCAACAACTGTTTATTATCTAATGTTATGTGATATAATTAATATTTCATATATTTTTTTTTAATTTTTTGGGTTATTGCGAGGGAAGTACGCCAGCAATTAGAGCCCGTTAAAAGTGACACTTGTTAGCGTTGTTCGAGGGTGGGCGGCGAAAGCGAACAAACCTTTCCTTTCCATTAAGACGTCGTAAAAACTATTCTCGAACAATGAGCTGTACGGCACATGTTGCAGCCAGCTGGACCATGCGTGGGAATGCCCGACTCCACAATTAGGACAAAAGGAGGCTACCGTTACATCTGTACTGTAGCGAGAAAAACACAGAACCAACGGCGAGAGTATTGTTCAAAACCATGTGTGCGACTTCTCAAAGACAATGGTTTATGCAAGGACAATAGGACAGGCGACTAAGTGACGCTAAGGGAGAGCACAGATGTTATGCCACCCGCAAGTCGACGGAGGAAATCGTCAGCGTACCAACAATAAGAGAATTCGACACGCTACACCAGAAGTAGCAGATGTGATTTTGAAACAGAGCCTTAACACTGATTCCAGGAACGGAACAACGTACGTAAGACAGCGACTCATCTAGTCCACGTGGACTATGTCAAATTCAAGTCGAAAAAGCCAACCAGCCAATGAGGAACGAGAATTCCGGAGGGAACTTCCGTAGGGGATGGTTCAGAGATAAGCTTGAGACCAGAGAGTGAATCTCGTGTATGAACGTCCCTCTCCAAACGGCATTGGGTGGAGAATTCGTTGGAAATACAGACTGGAGACGAAGGTACACAAGGAGGTCCATGGAATGAACTTATCAAAGATGAATTGGTGGGAAGTTTGAGTGTCCACAGAGTCCCAAGAGTGGGAACAGCAGAAAAAATAAAAAAATTTACACGGAGAGACGCGCTCCTCAGTTCATTCAATTTTTAAGCTCAGTTCATTCAATTTTTAAGCCCAGTTCATTCAATTTTTAACCTCAGTTTATTACAAATTGTATTATAATTCTTAACTCGGTTTACTCAGAGTCTCGAACAGTCTATTGAACTTGTATTTCATTTTATAATGATTCAGTTATAAGAACTTAAAGCAGTGCGTAAGTTAAAATGCATTTCGGTGGAGACGATTAAGACATTATTACGAATAAATGGAAGTGCGCAAATAAAACTCAGAGCGTAAAGGGAACAGTAGTTTTCGTGATGAAACGCGAGTAACCATCTATATAATTTCTATGTAATTCATCGTCATAAAGACACGGACATTGTGAAGTGATATTCTTGAACAATTACAGAAAAAGTAGTGATACTACTATGTATAGTAATTAACTCAAATAAATAGAATTGTGAAAAGTGCCTAATGAACTCGAAAACGACCTAGGCGCCGAAAAGAGTTGTCGTGCGGCATAGACAGTTATTAGAAGCATACGGTATCGAACTGTGAAACGCGAGATAGACCGATACGCGCGTAGAACTTAACCGACCGATTACGAGTACAATGCCACTACTTGTATTATATTAAACTCAAAGCTCGAAGTGACTGTCGCGGAGTGCGGGAGTGTTTACGATCAAGTGTCCTATGGATTAACTTCACTCATCAATGCAGGGACACAGCACGGCAGAACGAGTAAAGTACAAAACTAATCTCTTCTTATAATTAGTAATTTATCAAACACCACTGACCTGACACTTAGAACCAAAACCACCTGAGAAAGTTAGATAAATATGAGTCAGATAGATACGAATCCATAAGTAGGGAATATTATGTTCTAGAATATTATACATGTCTTCTTGTTAATATATTTTGTACTATGTATGTATTTTGATGTGTTTGTTGCAGGAGCAGGATTATATCTATGTATATGATTGATATGTGTATTATTAATTATGATTATTTCATGGATATAAATGTTCAATGTGTTTTAACGTAAATACTAAATACGAATTATGAGCACACCACATTTTAGTTAGTAACGTCATTGCAGACCAAGAAGCGTCAATATTTGATCGCGCACCTAATTGTTTAAATTTGTTCATTGAATTGTTAAATGTGGAATAGAATTTTATTGTTTTGTTGAAGAATTGTAAGTGCTCTTAAATTGATGTTATGACATGAAGAAGAATGAATATGATTTAATAAATATAAGTTAGAATGGATTCGTTAGTATTCTATTGATTTATGTAACAAACCTGACTCACAACTTAACCTTTCATTAAACAGTATTTATATTAATAATTCAAGGTAACGATTATCAATTCAACTAATCAGAAAGATGCACAAAATAGAAGTTTCGAAGACAGTTAAAGTCAAAAGTAAATTCATATGTAGCAAGTTGGAGTGTGAATAATTAATTAACTCTAACTCAATTCATACAATTATTCGTTATTTAAAGAAATGAATTTGTTAACATTACATATGGGAGATCAACACATGACATTAATTACATCGTATATGCTAACCCAAGCTCAGAGTTAGATACATTTGATCACAACTTTATTAAAGGGATAATTAAATAATCTATGCATAAAATTAACACAGATAAATATCAAGTAAAGATATACGTACCTATAAAAGTACTCAATCAAATTTTATATAATTCATAATCAAATTAATTTATGCAATTAATTTACATACATATATCATCGTATATAGCGTTCAACTACGGGGCTAGATACATGTAAGTACGACAAAGTTCGTACCAGCAACAATTTCATAATTACAGACAAATTTATAATTAATAACTAATCAATTTATGCAAATAATTCGCATAAATATTAGCATTGTATATGGCTCCCAAAGAACGTGGGGCATAACAAACTACGTATACAACAAATTTAACGTTGTATATGGCGCCCAACCTGATGGTCGATTAATAGGGATAATCCTTGTTAAACGAGCTGGTTAAGTGCAGGCAGTGGTATAGTAGGATAGCTAGTAGTTTGATAAAGTATAACATAAGCATTAGAATAAAAAAACAAATACTTGTAAAACAACTCTGAATGATTACACGAAGTCGAACAAGAATGGCGACTAATAATAATAACTCCGAAAGTCAAGAATTCGACGTTAACAATGAGTTAAACATAGAAGGACGAGAGGAGAACGCGACGCCCAGCGACGACGTTAGCGCGTGTGAATCTGAGATTATGGCGGGGGGACAGGTGTCCCAACCCGGCGAATTAAATCTACAAATGCTACTCGAGAAGCTGACCGAAAAGTTAGATCAGCAGAAGAATGATCTGAAACAGATGCAGGAAAAACAAAATGAAAAACAAAACTTAATTACGGAGAAATTGGAACAGCATAGCAGGGAACAAAAACAAATGCAGGAGGAATTAAAAAGATACAATGAAGAACAGATCAGCAAAATAACACTAGATCTGCAGGGTTACGCTAAGAAGTGGGATGAGAAAATTAGCGATCTACAAAAGAAGAGTGAAAGTGGTATAAAAGAGTTGAAGAATGAACTGAAGAAACAGGTAAGAAAGAATAAAAAAGTGAGAGAGAAAGACCGTCAAGAGTGGCAGGAAGTCATAAATAATACACAGAAGGTAATCGAACAAGTCGACCAAAAATTAGATCACCAAATCCAAGAGACGAACAATAGAAACGAGGAATGGAGAAGAGAAGTACAGAACAATATAATACAACAACAAGAGCAGGGAGAAGCCGTCAAAGTATTAAAGCAGAAGATCGTTGAAGTGGACGACCGTCAACGCACGGTGGAACAGAAGACCACAACAACGGAGAAGGAGAAGGATGTGATAATTGAAGAGTTAAGAAGTCACATCAATCATATTAAAAGTGGACAAGAAAGACTACAGCGACGGATAGCGGAAACTGAGATAGGACCGTCCACGAGAGCGAATGGAAATAATAACTCCGAACTCAAGTACAACGGAACAGACCGTTTTCCTATAGCGTTCCTAAAAGAATTATCCGAGCACCAGCTGATGTACTACCTGGCGGATAACGTGAAGTGGATTGGGAAACATCTCGAGGCCGATGCAGCTATATGGTGGCGTGTGGTACGTGACCAGATCAAGAACTTCGATGAATTTAAAGAGATCTTTACGCAGAAGTATTGGGGCCCGGAGAAGCAGGATGATGTCCGGAACAAGCTGGAGTATGGTCGTTTCGACTGGCGTGGGAGTATGAGCGCTGTCCAATACATGGAACGACAACTTCTGGAAAGCCGTCAGCTTACACCGCCGCTCACGGATTATCAACTGATTAGGAAGATAACGCGACATTATGGACGAGAACTAGAGATAGCGAGCGTCACTAGGGACGTCAGGACGATCCAGAATCTCGAATCATTGATTTCTGAATATGCCATGATCCGGCAAAGAAACAGTAGAGATGATCGGTTTGTGCGTCAGACAGACAAGTTGAACGACCGGGACACAAGAGGGGTGCCTCATGGTCAACAGAATAACGCCGTAAACAAGGTAATTACGGAGCCAAAACCTTCACACTGGCAACATAGAAAGGGGGAAGGAGGGAACTACCGACAACCCCAACATTTCAGTAACAAGCCGGCAATAAATACCATTGAATTTGTAAACAATGGAGCCTCAACGTCTACCGCTAAGGTTAGTGGAACAGTAGAAAAAAAAAATTAAGTGGGTCACATGGAAAGATAGCCGTTCGTCGACCTACACTACAACAGTACGAGACTGATATTTTGTTACCTGATTTACGACATGAGTTAATCCTAGATGAAACAACGCAACTGAAAAAGCGAATCTCAAAATGTCCAGAGATTGAGGTAAAATTTAATGGTGATGTTACAGTTTTAGCCTTGATTGATACGGGTTCTGCCATTAACGGAGTATCAGAAGAATGGTTTAACAGAAATAAACAACGCCTGCGTCCATACGAAGAACTCCGCATGAACAACACGTTAATTGTAAGTGCAGTCGGCGGAAGGTCTAAATTAATTAGAAAACAAATTATGTGTGAGATTTATATTGATGATGTTAGGTTAGATTGTGTTTTCCTAGTAATACCGAATTTAATTAGGGACTGCATATTAGGAATCAGCTTTTTAAAAGAAGAGGGATGCGTAATCGATATGAAGAAGGGAACCATCGAATTCGAAGGGAGGACTGGTGAACAGGAACTGCGGATACCAATCATACATATGGAACTGTTAGAAGAGGACTGGGACGGAATCGAGAGGAGGATTGATGAGAAGGTCGACAGTGTGACATGTGAAGACGAAACGACGAGGGAGGAACTAAGAAGGATTTTAGTAAAGTATCAGAATGTATTCCGGGAATGTCCAGGACGGATGGATTGCTACGAACATGAGTTTCGAGTGACGGATAAAACACCATATTTCCAACGCGGGTGGCCAATCCCAATAGCGTATAAGGAAAAGGTGGACGTCGAAATCAGCAAGATGCTAAGATATGGCGTGATTGAAAGGTGCAGTAGTCCATACGTCAACTAAATGGTCACCGTAATAAAGAAAGATGGGAATGTACGTTTGTGTTTAGATGCGAGGAGGATAAATAGTGTCACTGTTCCAGACTACGAAGGACCGACTCCGATTCAAGAAATCCTGGCGAGATGCAGTAACATGAAATACTTATCAACAATAGATTTAACGAGTAGTTTTTGGCAGGTTCCGTTGAAACAACAATGCCGAGATTACACCGCATTTCTGTACGAAGGAAAGTGTTACAGATATACCGTAACTCCATTTGGACTTAGTACCAGTTCCGCAGCCCTGACGAGAGGTTTAGATAGGGCATTATCCGAGGAGGTGAAAGAGAATACAATCATCTACGTCGACGATTGTCTTTGTTATTCGTCTAACGTAAGCACACATTTGGAGAATATTGAAGCATTACTTAAAAATTTATTGGCAGCCAACCTAACAATAAATTTGGAAAAATCACAATTTTTTCGCAAGGAGATCGCATACCTTGGGTATCAGCTTACTACTAATGGTATACGAGCATCCGAAGAGAAAGTAGCGGCTATCAGGAAGTTCCCGACCCCGAAGAATCAAAAGCAGTTAAAGGGATTCCTGGGACTTACAAATTTTTACAACAAATTTACAAGCAAATATGCAGAAGTCACACAACCTTTGTTAAGTCTACTTAAAAACGGTCAGAAATTTAATTGGACGACCGATCTTGACCAGTGTTTCCAACAGGTCAAGGACTTGTTTATCAATACTGTTATCTTAAGTTCTCCGCAGGTAAATAAGAGGTACTTCTTACAATGTGATGCGAGTAATTTCGCATATGGAGGACAATTATACCAGTTGGACGACGATAAAAACATCTGCGTGGTAGCGTATACTAGCAAAACGTTCAAAGGTGCAGAACTAAACTACTTTACGACGGAAAAGGAGCTTCTAAGCATAGTTCGATGTCTGGAAAAATTCCGAATTTACGTTTTAGGACAACCATTGACCATAATAACAGATAACAAGGCGTTGATCTTCATGAGTAAGTGTCACCTAAACAACTCAAGGCTCACACGTTGGATACTGAGTATTCAAGAGTATAACTTTGATATCATTCATTGTAAGGGAAAGGAGAATATTGTGGCCGACATCTTGAGTCGTTACCCAGAGGATATGACGAAGGAAGATCCAGTCGACGACAGTTATGAGTATCAAATGAACCATACAATAATTAAAATGAGTAAAGAACTGAACATGATGTTAAAGAACTTCGCGACGTACCAGTTAGAAGATATGAAGCTACAGCAAATAATGAAGGATTTGACGACGGATGATAAGAATGAATTATGTAAATTTTATAAGTGTAGTAATGATAAGTTATATAGGAAAAGTAAGGGTCGATGGAAACTCTACGTACCGGAAAGCGTTACGGGGAGACTCATCGAAGAAATACACACAATGTACGGTCATGTTGGCAGTAAGAAATGTATAAAGTTACTGCAGGAACATTTCACTTTCGACCGAATGTCGAAGCGCGTACAGGCGTACGTAAGGACGTGCGATAAGTGCCAAAAATGTAAGGATTCAAACAATCGTAACTTATTCGGTGGCACGAAGCCAATTATACCGACGAGTAAAGGTGAATTGATTAGTGGCGATTTTTATGGACCGCTTCCAACAGCAGCAGCAGGAGTAAAGTGTATCCTTGTCATTATAGATAACTTTACCAAGTGTGTAAAATTATACACACTTAGAAGAGCCACAACAGTAGCTACGCTTCGTAGAATCCGGCAGTATGTAAATGAGTGTGGAAGACCGAAAGCAATACTCACTGATAACGGTACGCAGTTTACGTCCAAACAATGGGTTAAAGGACTAGAGGAACTTGGAATTATACCTAAATACACGGCGATAAGAAACCCGCAAACAAACCTTGCCGAACGCGTAAATAGGCAACTGGGTAACCTATTTAGGATATTTGTAGGGGACCAGCACACAAAATGGTCAAAATTCATAAATACCATAGAATGTTGCATAAATGAGTTCTACCATGAAACAATAGAAGTTACACCGTATGAAGCACATCATGGAAAAAAGCCGAGTCGTGTATGGGAGAAATTCATAAAGGAAAGCTGCGATGCGAAAGAAGAGACAGTGGATAACAACCAGATATTCGTTAGGATTAAACGGAAAAGAGAGCGACACGCAAAACGCGTGAATGATGCGAACAAAATGACGAGATTTCAGGCAGGAGACTTGGTGTTAGTGCGGACACATTACCAATCTGATGCGATGCAGAGAAGAATCGAAAAATTTTGTGAGTTATACACAGGACCTTTTAAGATTAAAGATATTGTAGGCGAATCTACATATATATTAGTAGATAATTGCGACGAAACTAAAATACGCGGCAAATTCAATGTAAGACTATTGAAACCATATAATGTAAGTGGAGAGTAACTGTGGCGGAACACGGCATCAGCATGCGTGCGAGGCAAAAGTGTTTGTTGAAAGGCGAAGTAGTAAATAAACAGAGAGGGAGGTGTGAAGTGACGTAAGCCCAGCTGGCGAGGCTGACGACAACAGGTAGAGTTGTAGTTAGTAAGGACACCCTCCGTGCGAGACAATGTTATAGTCGGACTATACGTACTTCACTAATAGACAGCAGAAAGAGAAATGAGCTAAGCGTCAGAATAGGAGGAGAAAAGACCGATCTAGATGATAAAGAATAACGGTAGTAGGCGCGAATGCAATCTACTAGTTAATTCATTCAGAATTGTCTAGACGAAACCTTAAACTTGTAATAAATTTAAAATGTCAGATTTTATATATTGTATAGATTGTAAATTAATTAACAGACGTACTTGTTATACTATTAAAATTAGTTTATTGAAGGACAGATATAAGCAACTGAGTTGCATAACAGACTTAAATATTGTAATAAGTTATTAGAATTAATTATTGAACTTAAGATTGTATTAGAAGCATAGAAAGAAGGAATATAAAATATGTTTATTTGACCTGTAGGATTATACAAATTCGATTTATTTTGTTGTAAATAATTATACGTGTGTTTAACAGAAATGTAGATTCAAAGTACCAGAGCGTAGGAAGTACGATGAATGTTTGTAAGTAAGTATATGATGTCTTGAAAAAGAATGTTTTTTAATCGCAAATTAATTTTGAAGGTAATAATAAAATTGTTAGAAGTATCCATAAGCAACAAATTACTGCTAGTATTTATATAGTTTCTATTGTATACGTAAGTAAAAAGATAGCTTGTAAACAAAATAATTACCATTTGTTTATGTAATGTATGTGTATAGACAGATCTAGGAACGCACTAGAGCGTATAGTTTGTAAATGGATTCGTATTTATATTTGGTGAACAATAAATTAAACACTCAGGTGAATGGAAAAAAAAAGGGAGAGAAAAACGGTTCTAAACAACAGTAGGTCAGTCGAGAGGAAGATATAGGTCAGCTATACTCGTTCCAATGGGAGATGGCCAATGTACTTAGTGATCGTACGCGAGTAAGGGCGAAATATGAATTAGTCGTTCCGATTAATCTGCACGACGAATCATATTTGGGGACACTGTGATATAATAAATATTTCATATATTTTTTTTTAATTTTTTGGGTTATTGCGAGGGAAGTACGCCAGCAATTAGAGCCCGTTAAAAATGACACTTGTTAGCGTTGTTCGAGGGTGGGCGGCGAAAGGGAACAAACCTTTCCTTTCCATTAAGACGTCGTAAAAACTATTCTCGAACAATGAGCTGTACGGCACATGTTGCAGCCAGCTGGACCATGCGTGGGAATGCCCGACTCCACAATTAGGACAAAAGGAGGCTACCGTTACATCTGTCCTGTAGCGAGAAAAACACAGAACCAACGGCGAGAGTATTGTTCAAAACCATGTGTGCGACTTCTCAAAGACAATGGTTTATGCAAGGACAATAGGACAGGCGACTAAGTGACGCTAAGCGAGAGCACAGATGTTATGCCACCCGCAAGTCGACGGAGGAAATCGTCAGCGTACCAACAATAAGAGAATTCGACACGCTACACCAGAAGTAGCAGATGTGATTTTGAAACAGAGCCTTAACACTGATTCCAGGAACGGAACAACGTACGTAAGACAGCGACTCATCTAGTCCACGTGGACTATGTCAAATTCAAGTCGAAAAAGCCAACCAGCCAATGAGGAACGAGAATTCCGGAGGGAACTTCCGTAGGGGATGGTTCAGAGATAAGCTTGAGACCAGAGAGCGAATCTCGTGTATGAACGTCCCTCTCCAAACGGCACTGGGTGGAGAATTCGTTGGAAATACAGACTGGAGACGAAGGGACACAAGGAGGTCCATGGAATGAACCTATCAAAGACGAATTGGTGGGAAGTTTGAGTGTTCATTAGAGTCCCAAGAGTGGGAACAGCAGAAGAAATAAAAACCATTTACACGGGGAGACGCGCTCCTCAGTTCATTCAATTTTTAAGCTCAGTTCATTCAATTTTTAAGCCCAGTTCATTCAATTTTTAACCTCAGTTTATTACAAATTGTATTATAATTCTTAACTCGGTTTACTCAGAGTCTCGAACAGTCTATTGAACTTGTATTTCATTTTATAATGATTCAGTTATAAGAACTTAAAGCAGTGCGTAAGTTAAAATGCATTTCGGTGGAGACGATTAAGACAGTATTACGAATAAATGGAAGTGCGCGAAAAAAACTCAGAGCGTAAACGGAACAGTAGTTTTCGTGATGAAACGCGAGTAACCATCTATATAATTTCTATATAATTCATCGTCATAAAGACACGGACATTGTGAAGTGATATTCTTGAACAATTACAGAAAAAGTAGTGATACTACTATGTATAGTAATTAACTCAAATAAATAGAATTGTGAAAAGTGCCTAATGAACTCGAAAACGACCTAGGCGCCGAAAAGAGTTGTCGTCCGGCATAGACAGTTATTAGAAGCATACGGCATCGAACTGTGAAACGCGAGATAGACCGATACGCGCGTAGAACTTAACCGACCGATTACGAGTACAATGCCACTACTTGTATTATATTAAACTCAAAGCTCGAAGTGACTGTCGCGGAGTGCGGGAGTGTTTACGATCAAGTGTCCTATGGATTAACTTCACTCATCAATGCAGGGAGACAGCACGGCAGAACGAGTAAAGTACAAAACTAATCTCTTCTTATAATTAGTAATTTATCAAACACCACTGACCTGACACTTAGAACCAAAACCACCTGAGAAAGTTAGATAAATATGAGTCAGATAGATACGAATCCATAAGTAGGGAATATTATGTTCTAGAATATTATACATGTCTTCTTGTTAATATATTTTGTACTATGTATGTAGTTTGATGTGTTTGTTGCCGGAGCAGGATTATATCTATGTATATGATTGATATGTGTATTATTAATTATGATTATTTCATGCATATAAATGTTCAATGTGTTTTAACGTAAATACTAAATACGAATTATGAGCACACCACATTTTAGTTAGTAACGTCATTGCAGACCAAGAAGCGTCAATATTTGATCGCTTACCTAATTGTTTAAATTTGTTCATTGAATTGTTAAATGTGGAATAGAATTTTATTATTTAGAATTAATATTAGGCAATTACCTGTATTAACTTCCGTCTTGTGACTTCTTTAGTTTTTTCCTTAAAACAACGCGTTTCGAGAATAAATTCTCATCATCAGGTTTAAAAAAACTATAAAAACATCAAATTCACCCAAAAGGGGTCGTCAACTATTTAAAATACACAAACACAAAAACACCACACATAACTAAACACCGACACAGTCACGGCACAGCCCCCCATAGTTGACGACCCCTTTTGGGTGAATTTGATGTTTTTATATTTTTTTAAACCTGATGATGAGAATTTATTCTCGAAACGCGTTGTTTTAAGGAAAAAACTAAAGAAGTCACAAGACGGAAGTTAATACAGGTAATTGCCTAATATTAATTCTAAATATTAGTAACGTGACTTGGAGACAATTAAAACAAAATGAAGAATTTTATTGTTTTGTTGAAGAATTGTAAGTGCTCTTAAATTGATGTTATGACATGAAGAAGAATGAATATGATTTAATAAATATAAGTTAGAATGGATTCTTTAGTATTCTATTGATTTATGTAACAAACCTGACTCACAACTTAACCTTTCATTAATCAGTATCTATATTAATAATTCAAGGTAACGATTATCAATTCAACTAATCAGAAAGATGCACAAAATAGAAGTTTCGAAGACAGTTAAAGTCAAAAGTAAATTCATATGTAGCAAGTTGGAGTGTGAATAATTAATTAACTCTAATTCAATTCATACAATTATTCGTTATTTAAAGAAATGAATTTGTTAACATTACATATGGGAGATCAACACATGACATTAATTACATCGTATATGCTAACCCAAGCTCAGAGTTAGATACATTTGATCACAACTTTATTAAAGGGATAATTAAATAATCTATGCATAAAATTAACACAGATAAATATCAAGTAAAGATATACGTACCTATAAAAGTAGTCAATCAAATTTTATATAATTCATAATCAAATTAATTTATGCAATTAATTTACATACATATATCATCGTATATAGCGTTCAACTACGGGGCTAGATACATGTAAGTACGACAAAGTTCGTACCAGCAACAATTTCATAATTACAGATCAACAAATTTATAATTAATAAATAATCAATTTATGCAAATAATTCGCATAAATATTAGCATTGTATATGGCTCCCAAAGAACGTGGGGCATAACAAACTACGTATACAACAAATTTAACGTTGTAGTTAATATCTTGTTTTTATTATTATCAGTTTGTCATGAAAAATATTCTTTAATGTATCATTTTAAATTAATGATATTGGATTCTTATTTCTGTGAATAAACTCATATATCTTGGTGTATTAACACACTGATAGTCATTCGTTCTTGAATACATTAGTAACAATACTAATTAACAACTTATTCCCTAATATTAAGACTTGCAAACTAAAATGTGGTAAGTAGTAAGTACTACTATATCTAAAATCTACTTATTACCTAGTCTGTTACACTTTGTTTCATCTTGTTATTAATACTCTTGTGTTCACTGGATAATTGCTATTAAGTGTTACAGTCCTTTCTGTGACTAGCCATTATCAGCCTTCACTTATTATTTTACCACTCACTGATGGTCTTCGATCACTCTTAACTCTTTACTAATGGTTTTAACACTGATTATTTAGTGTCAATCCCTATCAATAGGGTTCTATTTAATTTGGGGTTTTCACACTATCACTTTGCACTTTATATGTTTAATTTAAGTGTTACTAGTGGGTATTACCTAACTTTAAATTCTCTTTCTCATTCTACTATGTTCACTATTTCTCTAACTCTCTACCTCTCACTTTACAAGGTTTAATTATAATGTTAACAAGTTCATGTTGGTTTATTGTATAACAGATATGTTAGTATTGTGCTAATGTGATTTGTCATAGTTTACTCTATCTGTTTGGGGTTTACTGTGCCCTTCTATATATTTAATTACTTAATAATTAGTATCTCTAGTTTGTCTGTCCTTACAATTATTAATATGATATACAATTTTCTTTGGTTTAATACAAGATTGGTGTTCTTTCTTAGTTCACTTTCTTTTGTCACACATTATCCGTCACTTCCTTAGCGTTGTGGCTGATTATTTCACTATACTTATAGGTCAATTGTCTTTTAGTCACTATTCTTCTTATTTACACTTGTGTTGGTGCGATGGCTATTTCTATTCTATTTGTAGTTGTCATCATCAGGTTGTTCTTGGTCCTTTGGGGCTAGTTCTACTCTCTCACTTACCATCTATTGGGCTATTCGGGTTAAATCGTCTTGTTTCAGTATTTACCATTTTGACTTGTTTGTTTGTTACTACTAAGAATTAATATAAGTTACTGTTCTGACTACCTTGATATGTCTGATCGTTTTATTATTCTGATTCACCCATTCTTCTATTATAATTCATCCCTTTTTACTCTAGTGTTAATGACTAAATAAATTATCTGGTCATGTCTTCTTCATTATGGTTAGGTGAAGATATGTACCATTACATATTGCCCTGCCACTAAAATTGATTATTTCAACAAATATCGTTCAGTTTTTTGATTGGAATTATCAATCATGATTTCATTTTACTTTCTCACTCACTGGTCATTTTAGAGCAATAGGTTCTCTTTTATTTTTGAGTGTCAATATACTTCTTGATCTTTGTATCATATTTTATTTTAATGTTCTTATCCCTTTGATATCTAATTCCCTAACATTTTTCCCTATCATTATATTGAATCGGATCGGAGGGGTACTTTTGACTCCATTGCTCCGCCGTAAAATACACATTTGATTGCTGGACTTATCTACAGTCAATCATTATAAAATTATACAAGTAGTCTTAGTGCGACTATAAAATAAATATCATTTGTAGGATTCTTCACATTATTATTATTTAGTTTATACAATACATTGTTTCAAATTATATTCTTTTTCTTTTATTCACAGTCTCTAGCTCTTAGTGATTCAATATTGTTAGTGGGTATGGTATCCATGATCTTTTTATTATTATTTGTTTTGTTTATTTTTCTTACTGTTTAACACTAGTTATTTATTAATTGGTTTCAGGATGGTTTTTCTCATTTTTAATAATATTTTTTCATAGAGGTTTGGTTAAATGTCCCCTTTATTCTTTGTGTTTTTGGGTCTACGATCTCATATGTATTATTTTGGTTGTCTTTGCTTACTATGTAGGGTCCTGTGTACAGTAACAGTAGCTTCTTGGCTATCCCTTCCATGGTGCTTGGTAATCCTCTGTTTTTGAGTAATATTTGCTCTCCAATCTGATAATGTATGGGTTTCGGTTGCATTTGCTTATATTTTTCTCTGATTTTGTCAATCTTTTCTAATATTTTATTGTGAAATTGAACTTCATCGAATTGATATCCTTCGTCATTCGGAAATTGGATTAGGGAAGTAATTTCTCTTGGTGGTGGTCTTTGGAACATTGCAGTATATGGTGTGGTTTCAATAAATTGGTGGTGCGATAAGTTTATAAAATTTTCGGCTGCTGGTATGTATTTAGACTATTCATCGTGTTGCTCATAACAATATGTACGGAGAATTCTCCCCACTTCTCTCAAGACTCGGTCTGCAGGGTTGCTGCTGGGATGGTACACTGATGTCTTGTACGTTTTTATTCCATGATTTAGTAAAGTGTCTTTCCATCTTCGTCCCTTGAACTGCGTTCCATGATCAGTAATGATGCATTTGGGCACTCCCACTTCTCTAATGTATGGCTCTAGGATTATTTAAAAAATTTTTTTGGGTAGTAGCACGATTGATGGGGAAAAGCTTTGCGAACCTTGTGTAGTGGTCAAATACAATGATGAGGTATTTGTATTGGTGCCTGCCTCCACTACACGGAAATGGTCCGCATATGTCAACGAAGACTTTCTCTAATTTACAAGAGGTAGTTATTGGTATCATGGTTCCCTCCTTTCTGTTATTGTTGACCTTCACTAGTTGGCATATGTGACATTGCTTTATATATTTCCTTACCTTTCTGTTAGCATCCTTCATGTATACATGCTCTTGTAAGGCCTTTATCACTTTTAGTGCGCCCATGTGCCCATATCTCTCATGGTAATCGAGAATGAAGTCCTTCTCTGTGGCTTGAGGTATTGCTAATTTCCAAATTTCCACGTTATGAATTTATTTTGTGGTTTTATGAAAAGTATCCCTTGGTGTTTGCAATAATATTGAGATATGTGGTCATCTTTGTCTGTTAAGCGTGATAGAATTTTGCTTAATTTGGGATCTTGTGCTTGTTGTCGTTCCATTTCTTTCATAATGTTGGCCAAATCAGTCCTGTTTTTAATTATGTGGTATATTTTGATAACAGTTTCCTTTCCTCCCTCGTAAGTCTGCTCTTTAATGTTTACTCTGGATAGGGTATCTGCTACAATGTTTTTCTTGCCTGGGATGTATTTCCAATTTAGATCATACTCCTGCAATATCAAACTCCATCTAGTCAATCTTCCATGACTTAACTTACAATTTCTGAGGAATGATATGGACTTGTGGTCAGTCCTCACTGTAATCGGGTATCCCAATATGTAGGTTCTAAATTTTCTACATGAGAACACAACGCTCAGCAATTCCTTCTCAGTAACGTTATAATTTCTTTCACTGCTGTTTAGCACTCTACTTGCGAAACTTATCACACAATGATTTCCCTCTTCATCCTCCTGGTACAAAACGGATCCAAGGCTAACGTCACTGGCGTCGCAGTCTAAATAGAATGGTTTAGTGAAATTAGGATGACGCAACATTACTGATTCAATGAATTTATTTTTAATCAGTTGGAGTGTTATATCTTGTTCGACTCCCCACGTCCATTTGTTCTTAGACGACAGTTGTTCGAAAATTTAGTTGTCATTTCAGAATAATTCTTTTGGAACTTTCGGTAGTAATTGCATAGACCGAGAAATGATTGGAGTTGCTTCTTATTTTTTGGTGTTGGGAACATCTGTATGCACTCCACCTTTTCTTGTGATGATGTTATCCCATTTCCAGACAAGTTGAACCCTAAAAATTGCACTACATCAGATAAAAATTTGGATTTTTCTAGCTTAAGGGTTATATGGTTATTTGATAGTTTTTTCAGCACATATTCTACTCGGTGACAATGTTCGTCCCACATATCTGAAGTTATTAACAAGTCGTCTACATAGACTGTTGTGAACTGCAACGCATCTGGTCCATAATTTTTACAAATACTGCTACCGAATTTACCAATCCGAAGGGTAATCTTTTGAATTGGAAGTTCCGTCCTTCAAATATGAATGCCATGTACTTTCTGCTGGATGGGTGTAATTCAACCTGCCGCATACAGTGTCCCATATACTGATGAATTTGGTTCCATAGAATTTTTTCAGGATCTCATCTATGTCTCCTGGGGATGTACGATCATTTATTATGTACTTATTGATCTCACGGGCGTCTAGACATATTCTCACCTTCCCGTGTTTCTTTGGAACTGCAAGGATAGGGCTGGTGTATGGTGAGTAGCTTGGTTCAATTATGTCTTCAGCTATTAATCGATTGATTTCTGCTCTCACCGCCTCCTTTAATGAGAATGCGATCGGGTAAGATTTTTTTATCAAGTTGACAGGCTCTCGGAATTGAATCTCGCACTGATAATCTCTGACCTTTCCAGGTGTATTTGAAAATACGTGCTTGTAACGCTTATATACTTCGATCAGTTGTTCAGCTTGTTGAGCTGTTAATTGAGCGCTCGTTTTCTCTCTCTGGAAAGTTCGGATTTCTTCGAGTTTTTCTTGCCATAGTTCTTCATTGTCGGTCTCGTCATAAATCCCATTATTTAGTACATGTTCTCCAGTATTTCTGTACTTTTGGATATGGTACATTGTTTCATGTGGCTGTATTTCTTCACTATTGGTCAGTTCAGATATCCACTGTATGTCGTTCTTTTTCAAAATAAGTTTGTATTGACTCAGGTCAATTATGGCTGAGTATTGGCGCAGCATATCGCAACCAATTAGCATCCGGAATGGCAATCCACTGGCTACTAAAAAAGTCATTGTCACGGTTTGTCCATTGCTTGTCAGTTCGAATTGCACTCGTTTTCGGACGGTTCTGTTTTGTCGTCCGGTCGCTCCTACAAGGACAGTGTTGCTGATGGGTAGCGTAAGTATAATTGTCTTACTTGCTTCTTGAATTTTCTGAAGTTCAATACTGTCGATTAATGAGATATTGGATCCAGTGTCTATCATAATTTGTACTGGTACTCCGTTGACTTGCGTTGAAATATAAGCAATCTCGTTATGTTTACTATCAGATTGGTTGTTACCTTCTTCGAGGAGTTCCTCTATAATATTCTTCAAATAATTATTGCGCACGATAGTAATTGTGTGTTCGCCGTTGGTTTGAGTAACGGTGCGATTTAACCCAATAGACTGGTTCAGTAGGGTACGAGTAGGTTTTTCACTGCCGCTCCTAGTTTAACGTCATCTCGGACTGATTGTTACGATCGTCTTGCTGATTTGTTGTCAGACTTCCGCTCGTTGACGGTCGGGGTTCAGGCTGGTTGTGATCCTCTTCGTACCGGTCACGCCTGTATACTTCTTGGCTACGACTTCGGCCCGTGTTGGTTCTGGTGTCTCACGTCCGTAATTACTATCACTGTACCGGTGTCCGTAGGCATTTCGGTCGCCACTTCGTCGTCCCTGATAAAACGACCTATTTCTCCCGTCACTTTCGGCCCTCACGTAATGTACTTGACGATACTTACGATCTGTGTTGTTGCGATTTCGATTGTCATTTGTATTGCTGTTAAAATTTGGCCTGTTGTAACTGGTGTTATTCGGCCTATAGGGTTGATGTTGTGTGTTATTTGGACGGTTGTATTGGTTATAATGATTGCTCGGCCTATTACTGTTATTATAGCCGTTATTTGGTTGGTTGGTCGGATTGTGATTTGTTCTTTTATGCGACTCGTTAGTCGGGTTATTTGCATTGTTGCGGTTGTTATAATTAGGACGGTAGTTAGTGTTGTTATATTGGTAGCCGTTCTGAAAATTTTTGTTTTCGCCCCTGTCGTCCCGCTGTCGGCTTCTGCGGTAATAACGCTCCCTTTCGTAATCTTCTAGTAGAGCTGCCATGGATTGGATGGTCTTAATTTGGCTACCCAGCCGCGCTCTGGAGACACCCTCTTCGTAATGAAAGGCGAGTTTAGTCACTAAACTTTCTTCTGGGATTTTCGGCTCCAGATTCCTTGCTAGACATACCTTTCCCAGGAAATATGCCGTAAAAGTCGTCCCTCTGGTGGCGTCATACTTGCCGAAACATATACTGTCTCGCACGATGTTTTGTGTTGCTTCCGACCAGTATTTCCTTTTAAACACATCTTTAAATTCTTCGTAATTCGTGAGATCGTGTCTCGTGGCCGTCCACCAATTGTCATTTATATCACGAAAGTACTCGTCCAGGTACCCTCGGATAATAGTCCATCTATTCTCCCGAGTCTTGGCCAGTTGTTCATCCACTCTCTCCAAGAATTCCATCGGGTTTCGCCGGTATTGTTTGAAGTTAATTACTTCCCGGTTGTCCATGTGCTGGTACTGTGTTATTACTGGCGGTCTGTTGTTAATTACTTCCAGCTCCTCCCTGATTTTGGCAATCTTTCGTTGCTGGATTTCTTCAATTCTGTTTTTGTTTTGTTGAACTTGTCCGCGAACTTCGTTTACGGCGGTGTCGATCTCTCGGCATTTCTCTCCAAATTCTGTCCGTACCTGTGTTATATTTTGGTCAGTTGCGGATTTTATGGATTCTATTCGGATCTGGCTGTCTTCTTCCATGTTGGTCATTCGTTCGCCGAAGTCTTCCTTCGTTTGTTGCAGGTCATGGCTCGTAATTTCCCATTTCCCATGTATTTCGGAAATCTCTTGCCGTATGCTCGTCATCTCCTCCTCGATTTTCTTATTCACCTTTTCGTTGTTCTCAGCCATCTTCTGGTTCAATACCTCCATATTTCTCTGGCTGTCTTGTTTCAGTTCGTCCATTTTTTCTTCCATGGTCTTACTGTTCTTGTCTATTTTTTCTTCCATTTCGGCCATTTGTTGGCTGTTCTGGTCAAATTTTTCATTTAATGACGTTATATTATTGTTCGTTTTATTTAATTCTCCTTTGATATCTTCCATCAGTACCCTCATCATGTCCAGTAAACTCCCGTCCTCTGGTTGTGCGGGTTTCTCCGGTTGATTTTCTGGCTGTACAGGTTTGACTGGTTCTGCGGGAGGTAACATTTGTTCGGCGTCTTCTACCGAAGTCACTTCCTTCTCTTCCGCTCGAACTTCCTTTTCGGCCTCCTTCGTCCGCCTTAACGATGATGCTCTCTTCATCTTGTTGACCTTCTGTCGTACTTGCCGCTAGACGTTAATATTTCTCGTCAATCTAGCCTCACTAGTTGGTGCGCCACTTTGTAATAAGAAGAGAAGTTGTCGTGTGGATAATAATAATATTTATTGTTTGTGTAGTATGTTGATTTTTGTTATCGAAAATTCAAATAGTTCGCCGTCTGGCTTGTGACTGATTCTCGTGTGAGTGGGGGAATACGTGTTGCCAACTTGAATTAGTGTTGGTTATGTCGACCCACTGCTAGCAAACAAAACATACATAATATATTCTACAAATAAATACTGGACAGTTTGTTATCAGTACGCACTTTTCTATTATACCTTTTGCTTGTTAATTATAGTTAAAGCTTCATGAAAATAATGACTGTTATAATAAAAGTGTTAGCCTCGGCAAAATAATCTCTTGCTCAGCGTAGCGCTGGGTTGGCAGTGCAATGTTTACAAATGACTCTGGTTATTATTTCACAAAATAAATCTGCCAAATGGGTTCTTTTAAGTACGAAACAGAGATTTACATAACAAGATAACAAAATTAGAACATGTAATTAAGAGTTTGTGATCATTAAAATTATACAAGGTTTGTTATAAATTGAATATTGTGGTGTTGAAGTGTGATAGTGTCTTTGTGTAACATAGGTTATCATGTGTTCATTCAATGTTTACAAGGTTATTTCTTTGGTTTATTAATCCTTGAAAGTATTCAGTTATAGTGAGAGTTTTATTTTTATAGTTAAAATTTTGGAAAGAGAATTTGTTTTATAATAACAATCAAATAACTTCAGCAATACTCAACGTTAGTAGTTATGATGGGCATAGTCATTACAAGGCACAGCAATTGACTATTTTCCTTGTAATGGGTTATGATTGTTTGAATACCAGATTTTGTTTATTTATTCAATGTTTAAGTCGGTTCTTGTAATTGCGTATAATTTTATTTTTTCCCTATATTAACTTGTCTACTGTGATAATTCATTTTTGGTGTTATTGTGTTTGAATGTATGGTTTGTTTCCTGTTTACTGGTGTCTGTTGGTTTTTAAATCTTATTTCTTATAACGTATGGCATAACATCTAATGGTTTTAACTATTCTCATAGCCATAATTCTTATCATTTAAACATAATTATTGGAACATAAACCTTAGTCATTAAAACACAATTCTTATCCATTTAAACATAATTATTTGAGACATATTATTCACTCATACTCTTCATCTCCCCATACTCTTTGACAAATTATAATTATTACTTGACATAAAAAATAAAGACATAGACATGAATTAATTATTAATACAATGGTATATTGTTATGACTAACTCTAAATGACATTAAGCCATAACTGACCTTTCAACAACTGTTTATTATCTAATGTTAATATCTTGTTTTTATTATTATCAGTTTGTCATGAAAAATATTCTTTAATGTATCACTTTAAATTAATGATATTGGATTCTTATTTCTGTGAATAAACTCATATATCTTGGTGTATTAACACACTGATAGTCATTCGTTCTTGAATACATTAGCAACAATACTAATTAACAACATATTCCCTAATATTAAGACTTGCAAACTAAAATGTGGCAAGTAGTAAGTACTACTATATCTAAAATCTACTTATTATCTAGTCTGTTACACTTTGTTTCATCTTGTTATTAATACTCTTGTGTTCACTGGATAATTGCTATTAAGTGTTACAGTCCTTTCTGTGACTAGCCATTATCAGCCTTCACTTATTATTTACCACTCACTGATGGTCTTCGATCACTCTTAACTCTTTACTAATGGTTTTAACACTGATTATTTAGTGTCGATCCCTATCAATAGGGTTCTATTTAATTTGGGGTTTTCACACTATCACTTTGCACTTTATATGTTTAATTTAAGTGTTACTAGTGGGTATTACCTAACTTTAAATTCTCTTTCTCATTCTACTATGTTCACTATTTCTCTAACTCTCTACCTCTCACTTTACAAGGTTTAATTATAATGTTAACAAGTTCATGTTGGTTTATTGTATCACAAATATGTTAGTATTGTGCTAATGTGATTTGTCATAGTTTACTCTATCTGTTTGGGGTTTACTGTGCCCTTCTATATTTTAATTACTTAATAATTAGTATCTCTAGTTTGTCTGTCCTTACAATTATTAATATGATATACAATTTTCTTTGGTTTAATACAAGTTTGGTGTTCTTTCTTAGTTCATTTTCTTTTGTCATACATTATCCGTCACTTCCTTAGCGTTGTGGCTGATTATTTCACTATACTTATAGGTCAATTGTCTTTTAGTCACTATTCTTCTTATTTACACTTGTGTTGGTGCGATGGCTATTTCTATTCTATTTGTAGTTGTCATCATCAGGTTGTTCTTGGTCCTTTGGGGCTAGTTCTACTCTCTCACTTACCATCTATTGGGCTATTCGGGTTAAATCGTCTTGTTTCAGTATTTACCATTTTGAATTGTTTGTTTGTTACTACTAAGAATTAATATAAGTTACTGTTCTGACTACCTTGATATGTCTGATCGTTTTATTATTCTGATTCACCCATTCTTCTATTATAATTCATCCCTTTTTACTCTAGTGTTAATGACTAAATAAATTATCTGGTCATGTCTTCTTCATTATGGTTACGTGAAGATATGTACCATTACAATATATATATATAATGTACTGCTGTTAAAATACACCATAATACATAAGAATCAAATAATAATTTTAAAAGAGAAAAGGTATAAGATTAATAGTATTATGAACATATGTTAGGATTGTAAACAAAAAAACTGAGTGTTAGTCACGACCAACATAGAGGTAGACTCCAATATTATCTAGAACAGCATTAAGAAATATGTGTTGACAATTATTATATTAAATTGGAAATAAACATTCTAATGAAATGAAAGATTAATAGAATATTAATCTAAAATATACTAATTATAGGGATAATGTAAAAAAGCAAATAAATGTAATTAGTAATTATTAATAAAATTATATATGTTGTTAAGAGTCATATGATGGAAAGATGTGACGAATGTAGTTAGGTATCTAAATGGCAAATTGTAAATTGTTAGATTTGAATTGTATTCAAATGAAAGAAAATTTGTTTAGTCTAATTTTATATTTAAGAAGAGCCACATCAAAAGTCTAATTTTATATGTAATAAGATACACATTAAAAGAGTTTAATTTTTATAAAAAAATTTAATTTTGTATTTAATAAAGGAAACCTTTAAAGGAAGGGAGTTAACATTGATATTGAATTTAATAAACATACGAAAGTATAAATCTATAACATTGAAAGAATCATAATTTGTATACAACTTACTAAACTACAATATTTCAAGAAGTCTGAGTATATCATTTAGAGAACGCCGAACTAAAAGAAGAAGCCTGTACTGGAAGATAGTTTGAGTATCAATACAATAAAAATTCGATATTCTGAAGAAGTATCAATTTAGTAATCATAGAAGAAAATATAATTCAACATAATTTAATAAGAAATCTCAGAGAAGGAACAGACTACGAAGCCTAACATTACCTTTAAGATGAAAAACATCAACTAGAATTGAACCCGTTGCAGTTGTGAAGAGTTCAGATTCAAGCTATTTACATTTATATGGTAGATATTCTTACCTTGTTATTTATTAAAAAATTTATACACTAACGTTATTTGGTACGGATTAAAGAAAAGAATAAATCATACACAGTATTAAATAATATAAATCAACTTAATAATTGTTAACCCTGAGATAGAGTTTTCTTTTTATGAGCAGATAGAAATACCATACAAATAATAAAATAACAGTACATTAAATGGCATCCACAATGTATGGCATATAGAAATAAAATACCATACAAATAATTAGAGTACAATATATATATATTGTTCAGCGTAATTCCCATATCGCGATGCAATAACTCAACAATTAAATTAAAACCATCAGTGCAATCACTTCAGAGCTGGGAGATCATTAGATCACATGGTATCATTCAAGAACTTAGGTCAATAAACAGCAGGGTCGAACAGGTTATAACCAACTCCGACAAGGTCTGACAGAACCAGGGCATACAGAAAACATTTTTCAGGGCTACACAAAACCTTAAATGGAACATACCCGGTTTAATTCCTGCACTGTAAATTACACCCCAACTGGGAACTAGACTCACTATCCCCCATAAACAACTTGAATAAATATACATGCCATACAAACATATAAATGTGTGTGACCCCACAGAATTATATAAGTTACCTCCGGTTTACAATTTGATAATAATAATATTTAAAATAAAGAAGCAATTATAACATTAAAAGATCTAATTTGCAATACAATATCAACAATACATTAAAACCTTTCTATACAATATCAACATTTTCTAAATTCATAAAACCATTAACAGCCACAAACACTAATAACATTTTTTTTATTTTTTAGTTTTAACTAATTTCATTTTAAAATTGTAACACACACACATATATGTATATTACTACGCTACCTTCCTTACCGACCCAAAAAAATTATGTCAACTCCCAAATCGCATTGCAAGTCCTGCCACCTTCGGGTCAGCACACATAGATGTTAACCACGCTCTGCTACCATTTGTAACGGCCACTTAGGCCATTACGTAAAATTGAAAAACTAGACCGCTTGGCCTAGACGGAGCGAAAATTGTGCTGGAGCCCAGAGTGACAGGACTTGCAATAAAACACTCATGATGCAACCAGTAACAACCTTTTATTAGTTTTTTCTTTTTCTTTTTTTAATAACATGTTGATTTAAATCCTTCAAAAATGAGTTCTAATATGGTTCATTTTTCAACATAATTTAAATTTACAAAGGTTAGTTACAATATTAATTTTTTAAACACCTGGGCTTCTGATACTCCTTGTGTAGAGCATGTCTTTACATTTATACATAACGTCAATTACTATTGATTTATAAAAAAAAACGGGTAGAGTTGTTGTTGAGTGTTTAATGATTGGAAAGCTCTCACCTGTACTTTGAAGAACTGGAATGATACCAGGTTGAGCCGTGGCGATGAGTGTTGGTGATGGTTCCTGAAGAGTTCCGAAGCTCCAGCTCATCTCATTCTGGGCAGCCGTCCCTTGGTGTGTTGCAGGAGAAGTGGTTCAGGGCCTGACGGGGTTGGGAACATTCGGGTGCACTGCTCTGCAGATGGTGACTGTTGTAGATGTCACCATCTCCGCATTTCTCCCTCTCTCCCGGCTATACGAGGACCCTGTAACATTTTTATTTGTAGTTGGCCGTCAGAAAATACAGCTACCCCTACACTCTCTCGCCTCGGAACACACACACTACCCGCACTGTCACAATTATTCTTTTTTACACTTTAGTTGCTCTTAATAATTTTTTGATAATAAGTAATAAGATAATGAACCGTTACTGGTATAATGGTAACATTTACTTGTAAATTCATTTACGGTTAAATGCAAAGTAGGCACGTGTTCCCCGACCGGAAGTAACGTGTGATTCCCATTTACAGTAGACTTTACAACGATCACACACACATGTGTGGATCACACACATACACAAACGCAACACACATAATCCATAATTAATTTAACATCGAGCTTAACCTCGAATAAAATAATTAATTCTCACCTGAGACGCTTTGGAATTTTACGAAGTCATATTGAAAGGTGAACACGTACTTCGCCCTGCCGTCAGACTACAAGCACCCTGTCAGAAGGTTGGTGACGAAATGAGAAAGGACTACATTCTGCGTTCCCACATGGTACAGAAATTCAGCTTGTTTCGAATTGCTTAAGATAACCTCCGGCCAGGAACGCATCAGCTGTTACAGTTGGCTTGCTTACTGGATCGCGTCGCCGTGCCACAGACATGGCCTTAATAATCGTGTTAGCTCTCGCCCAGTGGCCACGTGCTTTGGCGGCACCAATCGTTCAAATCACGCCGGGAAAATTCAAACCCCGGCACAGTGCTACAATACAGTTTCACAAACGCGGGTTGCTAAAGCATTCCCTAAAAACAATAGGCCTACATTATCTGCTCTAGCTTTTTTATTTTAAATTTATTTTCAACTTGTTACTGATTCACAACTACATCATGATGCTACTTTCTCGATAAGAATGTTTTCTCTTTATATTAATTAACGGACGGATGAATAGACTTTTCTCCACAGAAACCTTATACAGTAATTGTATACAATTTAAAAAAAGTACCGTATACTTTTTATTTTTACTGAAGTTGTTTTCTTTCTTTAGTAGAAATATGCTGTTTTGTAAAAATACAGTTTTATGGGTAGGTAATATTTTTAAATTGTCACAGGACAAATGGCGCCAATAGTACACACTATCGTTTTTGAGGTCCTTAAAGGACCGTTGGTCGAGGACGCTAACTCATTTGTGTACGCCACCCGAGCCGCGCTGTGATGTTCTGCGGCTGCGTCCGCTGTTCCGGGCGTACTGCGGCCCTGTACAGACCTGAGAAAAGTAGATAAATGGTCAATTTCGTGCGCATGGCCAGGCGGCTGCGACACGAGAGGAACGGAGATAATTTGGCTCGGACGCCGCGAGCCTTGGCAAGGGTTTCCGTCACGTGGGTGTTGAAGCAAAGGCGCCGATCTAGCCGAACGCCTAAATACTTCACCGACTCTTTGTAGGCGATGGGCCTCCCTTCCAGGGGGAGGGGCTGGCATTGGGAGATGGACTTACGAGTGAAGCAGATCGCCTCGAATTTCTCCGTGTTTATCGTCACCCGCCATTTTCGTAACCAGTCCGGAAGCTGGTTCAACTGACGCTGTAGCTTTGTACTCGCAAATCGCGGGGACAGGGAACTCCAGTGATACATAGCGTCGTCAGCGAACAAAGACAACGTGACTCCGGGGAATACAGGTTGGTCGTTCGTGTGCACAAGGTACAGAACGGGGCCGAGGACAGATCCCTGTGGTACGCCGGCGGCGACGGGTCGAACTGAAGAACAGGAACCGTCGACGTTCACCCTGAAGGTTCGGCCGCTGAGATACCACCGGAGGAAAAACACTATGGACGATGGTATAGAGGAATTGGCAAGTTTGAAGAGAAGACCTTCGTGCCAGACTTTATCGAAGGCCTGGCTCACGTCCAACAGTACGGCGGCCGTAGCCGCTCGCCTGTTGGTGGCGTCTTACAAGTGCGTAAAACGAGGACCAATTGAAGCGTGGTCGAGTGCTCTCTGCGAAATCCGAACTGTTCGCTGCGGATGAAACCATCTAGCAGCGGTGAGATGCGAGCTAGCAGGAGACGCTCGAACACCTTCGAGATGACTGTCAAGAGAGAGATTGGGCGATAGCTTTCAGGAAGCATTCGCGGCTTGCGAGGCTTCGGAATCATAACGATGTTGGCTGTTTTCCACAGGCGGGGAAAGTACTGTAGCCGGAGACAGGAGTTAAACAGCTCAAGAATGAGGTCAACGCCTGAGGCCGGGAGATTTTGTAGACCAGCGGCCCCGATCCGGTCAGGACCGGGGGTGCGTCGGCGATTTAGTTGGCAGATAGATGAAACTAGTTTATCCCTGTCGAACGGGAGGGCTGAGACATCGGGAGGGCGAGAAAAATGTCCAGATAGGAAGTCTCGGACTTCTGCCGAGTGTGCAGGGTCCGAGACGCCTTGGTGAACAGTAAATTGCGCCTCCATGCAGTCGGCGAAGACATCAGCCTTGCCTTCTGCCGAAGACACAACCCCGTTCGGAGTTTCAAGCGGGTTGCGAGTTCTCTTCTCGCGGGTCAGTTTACTCGCCACTCTCCGGATGGAGGCGTGGTCGACTTCAAGAGACTCAAGATATGAGTCCCATCGATCTCGATTTACGCAGTAGCTGCTGGACGTAAAGAGATTGGGCCTGAAAGCCCCTTTTGACGTCGGGGTCACGGGTTCTTTGCCATCTGCGGCGGAGCTTGCGCCGTAGCCAGATGGCGTGGAGAGCTTCCGGAAGTAGGGCCGAGCGTGGATGGTTCACCTCGAGAGCATAGGTGTGTCGATCCATGACACCTTGGACCAACTCCTGAAGATGAGTGGCTCGGTGATTCAAATCGTCACGAGGGACGGTCGGGTCCGCGGGGAGCGATGGAAACCACCGTGAGAGCTCGTCGTGGTAGGAGCGCCAGTTGACTCTTCTAACAATCTGAGCGGGAGGTCGGGCGCCAAAAATTTGTAGCCGCAGTGGTTTTATACACTAACCGGGATCGCCGATTGGCTCACTCGGAGCATTTTAGTTGGTAACGTCTCGGCTGCTGATCCCTGATTGGCTCGCCTCGTATCCGCTGGTACCGGAGAGCAGACGTAATGCCTCGCTGTTGTCACAAAATATACAGAAAATATCACATAATGAAACAACAAAACTACATCACAAACACACACACACACACACAATTACACACATAAACATACAAGTAGGCACAGAAAATAGAGAACATACAAATTTCGTACATATACTCATATTCTCAAACACATTAAACTAGAAACAAATTGTAGCTTCTAGTGATCCTCAATACTCGTACCATGTATCTCAGGTTTTGTAAAATCAACTTAATTAATTACAATATATTTAAGTCAATATCGTTTTGAAATAAACGAGAGAAGGCAGAAAAGTTTTAGTTTTATTGATATACTTGTTGAGAAAGTACACGTTATAATTTGTGAAAGCCAATATTAACTATTAAGAAATTAGTTAGATTAATTAAGGTTAAAATTAATTTAACTCAAATATTTGGATGATTGTGACTAACAAAGGATTGTGTTTGTTTTTAAAGCAACTAATAAGTTTATGAAACAGTTTGAGTTTATGTAATATTTCTTTAGTTTACTTTATTATTATTTTGTTTAATTCTCAGAAGTCTAGAAACTGTGAAATTATTTTCGGTAGCATAACTACCGTGTTTAACAATATTTTATTTTTCATATGGAAATTTGTTAGTGGCATACTGAAGGTAATTGATAAGATTGTTATCATAGTCCACGCATAAAATAGTGTTGTTAAACAAATTGATTCTCTACGATAAATTAATCGATTTATAAAATAAACACATTACGTTAGTAAATGTGGTATTCTTTATGTGTTCTCTTTTACATGTCCTTCTGCATATTTGTGTTTAGTTAGATACATACAATTCAAACACTTTTTGCTACAGTCTATTTCTTGATGTATATAATATATTTAATATTTATATGATTTTACCTCAAGATGTGTTTTCCTTAAGATATTTTATTCCTTTATTTGGAACATGTTTTGGGACGCTTTGTGTTTCCATCCTCAGCCTTACTAGTTTTGAGTCTTGTGAAGTACTTGTGTGATGGTTGGTTGTTGTTGTGGTATCCTGATGTGAAAAAACGTTATTTTGAACATCTAAACGCATACAAAAAAAAAAAAAAAAAAAACAGAAATATATAAATCTAATTTGGCCACACATGGAATAAACATTAGGCATGAATTCCCAGACATAACCAACATGACACTAATAAAACACATACCACACAAAGGCACCATAATAAACATTTGGGAAAATTTACAAATATACAAACATAAAACACGAACGAACTAATACCTAAACAAATACAAATCAATACAAAACATGACACAATTTTCAAAGCACTCAACATTGAAAATACACAAAAATACTAATATATACACCACAATCTCACACAATAATACCAATTTAAAGTGCCCAAGGCCAACAGGATACCACAACAACAACCAACCAACACACAAGTACTTCACAAGACTCAAAACTAGTAAGGCTGAGGATGGGAACACAAAGCGTCCCGAAACGTTTTCCAAATAAGAGAATAAAACATCTTGAGGAAAATACATCTTGAGGTAAAATCATATAAATAATAAAAATATAATACATATAATTATAATACGGTTATGAGCCACGTACTTATAGAATTTTTTTAAATACGAGAAAAATTTAACGTTTAATTTTTCTACAAGATTCTCCAAATTACGTTTCTAAGACAGTAATAACTTCTGTCAAAAAAAAAAATGGTTTATTAATTATCGTATATAACTGTTTACACTCTTATATCCATTCGTGGTTTAGTACACCAGTGTTTACAGTCGATATGTAAGAAATTTAAGTAAATAAGACAACAGATTTACTACAGAAATTCGTTAGAATTAAAAATTGGAAGGAACATACTGGAAATAGAAGCGAATATTTTGAAAACCAGCCAAGGGGTGTAGAATGTAGAATCAGAAAAGCAAGAAACGTTGTTTTAGCATAAATATTTAATAATATTATTTAAACAAAATATTATTTAATTTTGTTTATATACTCGTTATTTGCACCACAAAAACTTAATCAGTTTACTATATGATAAAACAGTTGTAGTTTTGTTCTGCAAAATAAACGAACTTGGCTACATTTAATGTGAGTTGGCAAAAACATATCTCTTTTCGCAAATAATATTTTACTGGTAGGAAAAATAGAACACCGTCAAAAGAGTTGATATTTAACAAGTACATTCTCCAGACTATTACTTAAATAAATATTAAAAAAAGTTACTAATAGTGAAGGGAGCGAGCCCAAGGAGTTGTGCGGGACGAAGAGCAAGCCCGCTCATATAGTGCGTCCACAACTTCTTATAAAGCTCCTGCCGCAGGGACCATAATCCTCTGGATATTAAGGGTGTGGCCTGCTACCGGCCTTTGGTGTCAATTAGTTACCTAATTGTGGGTCAGTGTACGTCGAAGCCGGCTCCAAGATTCACCTGGCATAGATGGGTTGGGACCGAAGGCGCTAATGAGGTGATTGGTCACAAAGTGGGCACAGCGGCGATAAAACTTTTGGGAAAGTGTCCGTATGGTGGCGTTCAGGGAACGGACACGCAGGGAGTCTCTGATGGTCTTGTTGGAAGTCAGGTAGTGGGGTTTACACGCCCAACGCAATCCTCGGTCCAGGAGTGACTGAAGCTCTCGATTATGGGACTTACCAAGTAGCCCCGTACAGGGATCGCGTAGGTAACCATCGACAGCACAGAAGTGGTGATGATGAGTTCCCCTCGGCGGCGGGTCATGGAGTTGGTGCAAAGCCGG
Organism: Magicicada septendecula; assembly: GCA_034769895.1. Taxonomy (NCBI): domain Eukaryota; kingdom Metazoa; phylum Arthropoda; class Insecta; order Hemiptera; family Cicadidae; genus Magicicada; species Magicicada septendecula. Next base: position 309,869,100 of record CM068367.1, on the reverse strand, counting down.
GGGCGGAGTTTATAAAGACGATTAGTAGTTTTGCGGGCTTGTTGTTGGAGCGTGTCCGCCAGGTGAGACGACGATACAGATGGAGCCCGACGTACGTAACGTCGCGAGACCAGGGCAAGGGAGTATCGCCTACGTACAGTCTATCGGGGAGCCTTCTGCGTCTGGAGAAGACTACTGCTGTACGCTTTGATAAAGACCTCCATTTCTCTGCCCACTCAACGTAGGAGTCAACCTGTTCGTGGAGACAGATAACGGCCGTCTCAGTCGATGATCGACGGCGTAGACCACCGTGTCGTCGAACATAGCCAACCTAGTTCCGGGCAGCTTGGGCACGTCGGTAAAGTACAAGAGAAAAGCGGGGGGGGGGCCCAAGACACTTCTCTCACTTCTCTGAGGTACACCAGCCGTGAAGGGAAAGATATTATTTATTAAAAATGTGGAAATTTATTATCTCTTCGAGTTAACAATTTATAAATGAGAGCTTCATTTATTCTAATTTCATTTATCAGAATTCTAATGGGGTTATCAAAGGACAGTATCATGACAGTATCAAGAAAGAACTGAGATAGTGATACAATACTAAAACAGTTGTGTCTAATTATATGAAAACATCGATTCATTGTACTGTGTAGAATTTGTAATGGACATTCGATTGCACAGACATATAACTTCATAACATATAACAAGTGAGCAAGGCTCCGGTTTCATTGCTGCCTTAAATTACGTTGAGTACGTCTTTTGGTTGATTTTTGCTATTGCCTATCAACAGGCTCTTCCCATATTATCAGACTTTGATTGAGACGGGCTTCGTAATTTGTACAAACTTAGAAACAGATTTACGTTTCTCTTAAGCAATGAAATGTTCCTCTACAACTGCATTTGAAGTATCTGGAAATTCAAATGGAGGTTTGATACTCCATAAGCATTTGAAACATCTTATAGGCCTACGCATTTGAAGCATTATTTTCATCTTTTAATTTTTGATGAGGCAATAAAAATTAATGTAGTACCAGAAAGAGTCCTTATACACAATATGGAGGAAAAAAGATAAAAGATCTCCGAAAGAAAGGAAGTTTGTTGCTGTTGAAGTAAGAGATGCTGAGAGTATGAGGTTACCAACAGATTGAGGTGGAGGGTCATAGTAGAGGAGGTTAAGACCAGATTGGAGGTGTACACCGTTCGAGGATGATGAGAAGAAAAGAAATTAAGAAATTAACAAATTCATTTTTAAGAAATATTCTGCTTACAAAAGTATGTCAAATGATTTTTTAGAAGTCTTAAAGTGGTAATAGTTTTGTATTGCCTGAATTGCATCAGTCATATTTGTAAAGTTAATAAGAAAACGTTTAACGTGATAAACGCTACTCTTCGTTTCGGAGGCCTATTCTGGTTTCCGTATTTGCACTTATAGTTCCCGCGATGTATAAAAGAAAATTAATACTTAACTTATCGCATCTGGCAATCTAATTGTACACTTATTTGTAGAATACGGGACATGATGTTAAACCGTTAATTCACTGCAGTTAAACCGCAAGTTATAATCTTTTTAATATATGGACTTTTTTTAGTTAAATTTAGAAACCAAGGTACAGAAAAACCAGCATATTAAGTGCGATGTATGAAAGTTTCTTTCATAACACGAGCGACTCCTTTTTAAATGTACATAGTTTAGGCCTACTCGTGTTTTACAAAAACAGAAGAGTCAATTTTATTTTTTTGTAATCAATAAGACTCTTTGATTTCATTCCTCTGTGTGTGAACCGGTGCGTAATTTCATTTCTGCTACGTCATCTGTGATGTGGAAATATTTTTAGAATTCAATATGTAACTGTACCACTAGGAATAAAATTACTTTCAATGCGCAAAATCCTTTTTTCATCTTCTAGGATTATGGTGTAATAAATAGGCTTCAGGCGAAATAGTCTCGTATAAGAAAATTAATTTCTTTATTATACTTTATGTTGGCATCTTTTATACTGGTTTCTTTTTTGGTAATGTATGATTCTTTACCAGATGTTTGTTCAGTTTTGTGTAACCTCCTAAATTAATGTCTTTATGAATTTATAACATAATCAGGATATATTGGTGCAACATTTTACGCTGTCCTTCCTATAACTTTCTTCACAGCGTTAGTAAGTATAAATTAATAAACACATTTTAGTTACAAATGTGATTAACGCTGTTGGGAAACATATTATATCGTAGTTGTAATAGTAAAGATCATTTGGAAGAGGAATTAAATATTGTTCCAAAATTATATAATCTATTGCAGAGTCCACATTATTATTGTTAATGTTATATTGTTATTGTTATTGTTATAATGTTACATTATTATTATTGTTACAGTTAACATTATTGTTAATGTTATAATTTCAAAACAAGGGGGACCGCATAGAATGATTTTACGATATGTGTGGTTTGTTGTTTAGGTAGGTGCCTGCTGATTAATAGCTGTTACAGAAGTGACAGCAATACAAGAAAGGAAGAGCGAAAATTTATATGGAAAGAAGATAAACGATTTATATGATTTGTTGTCTACAGACAACCGCACAGGTAGGAAAATATGATTTATATCTTCACCGAAATAATCTTCAAGCAAGAAAAACATAAGAGGAAATAGAGTTTATAGTGCAAGGATAAATGGCTTTGCGTCTCCTACTCGGTGAGTTTAGACGAAGAAAAGGAAAGCTTAATGACAGAAGAGAGGTTACTTGTCAAATACTTAAGGAATTACCCTTAAATGCTAGTTTTTTCTACGTATAAATTTTTAACTCATTTATACAGTGATATAATGTTTTATCATCAGTATTGTACTTAACTTGTCTAATGTCTGAATCTAACGTAACAAGGGAACAATTACAGTAAAACGATGTGTAAATTACTGAAGCCCTGTTTTTACTTAACTATGATTAAGATACATTAGTTATTTTTCTAAAATTGACCTAACTGGCAAAAGTTGCCAGAATGTATTCAATTTCTGTAATTAACAAGTAAATTTTAAGATTACTTGCACTTATTACTTTTTCTTAAACATTATAACCTAAAATTTAAACAATAATAAAGTGTAATATTTATAAACATTGCACAACAACAGTATATGAAGTACCAAGGGATTCAACATTAATATACAGATATTAGTTGTAAATATACAACTATGGAGTCAAATAAGAACGAGCTGAAGAGAATAGAATCAATGTATCAAAAGAATCACAGTCCTATTTATTTCAGCAACGTACAATGTTATTTTGTAATGTGTAAAAAAAAGTGGAGTTCGGAAACAATCTCATATTGCTTGATTTATAAAATAGACTTATGATTTGAATAAATTGGTCTGACATCTTTTGCAAGCAAATATAATATAGTCTTTTACAAACGTCGATGTAACATAAAGATTTGTAATGGGAACGTCAACATTTCGAAGTGGTACGGAAAAAGTTTTTATTATAAATTTATGAAAATGTAACTAGATCATTTAGGTGTGTAGTCAAATATGTGTACAAGTCGCCACAAACACGGCAGTTTCAAAACAGGAAGATATATATTTTAAGAAAAAAAAAACTTTGAAACTAATACAGTAGTCACAAACCTTACATCAATTTCTGGTAAACCTTGTATATTTTGTAAATCAACTCCTTAAGGTTTATTTTCTTTCCAGCAAAGCCTGGATATAATAAACGTTTACCCGATTATTGAGGAAGCTCGGTATCAAACGTACATTACTGCGTACAAGGGAGAACAAAACAAACTTTATTTTGTGAATTTGATAGATTTATGTCCACAACAGGACAGTAGACTGGGTATCAAAAAATATATTGTTAAAAAGAAAAAAGAACAAAACAGACTTTACTTCTTAACTACATGAAATTCTTTAATCGGCGTCAATGAAAAGCTTAACGGTGAAGTGCATTAACATTTGCAAAGTCTGATAAAAAAGCGTATCTTCATTAATGTGACTTTAGTGACAGTAAGGGCTGTATCGAGTCTTTTATTTCCAATGTATGTTGCAATATACTTGGTAATTACGTCATGTCGTGTTTCTGAATATCCTCCGAAGGCAAACAAAATTGTTATTAGATTAGAAATGCTATTGTGAGTAAGAAATAAATAAGAGAGGAAACCAAAATACGAGTACAAAAGACAGCTTGTCTACCCACATTATTGTCTGGAACAGAAAGTCTGACCCTGCTGCAGAAACATAAAACAAGGACACGGACAAGAAAACTGAGATTTTTGACGCGGACAGCTGGAAGAACTACTCATGGATAATGAAAGAAAACCTAATTGAAGTACGACTGAAAGGAGGAAAAGAAAGACCAAGACTGGAATGAGTGAAGTATGTTGAGAAGCTACTCACTATCAGAAGACGAAATGTTTTACTACAAGCAAAACACTCCGGCCAAGATAGAACAGAATTTTATTTTATAAAGCGGCTGAAAAATCCGACGTTTGTTGCAAAAGGAGAGAATGAAGAGTAGAATAAGAAGAAGAAGAAGAAGAAGAAAAAGAAGAAGAATAAGAAGAAGAAGAAGAGAAGAAGAAGAAGAAGAAGAAGAAGAAGAAGAAGAAGAAGAAGAAGAAGAAGAAGAAGAAGACGAAGAAGAAGAAGAAGAAGAAGTGTCGCTTTGATAGTAACAACATTAAGCAACACATTTTTTGAATTAATATATCATACATTAGTATCAAAGTATATAAACGGTAAATACATGAAATGGGAAGGATAGAGTATAGTCAAATAAAATTTTACTATATTTGTTATTATAATATTTATTATTATATTGTTTTAATAATATTTATATTATAATATTTATTATAAAATAATAATAATTATTATATTTATTATAATATAATAATAATTATTATATTTATTATAATATAATAATATTATATTTACTATAATATAATAATAATTATTATATTTACTATATTATTATTATACTATAACACTTTATTGTTCATTGAAACTTTAATGTGAAGGATTTTTCTTAAAAGACATGTTTTCACTCTCAAAATAATTCATTCAACTTCTTTAAATAGTTGTCATATATGTTACAATTTACATCATCCAACATTTAAATTATGTTGTAGAATACAAAGAGCGACGTGAAGCTGATTTCATAGTTTAGTTTATAAACTTAATGATGCTAGAAGCCGATTCAAACCAAACACTTTTTTGCTCGACATGTTTTGTGAATGTAAATTTTACCACAAACACTAAAGAAGTTTTTATTATTTTCCTTTTGAAGTTGAACGCTATGGACTGAGTAGGCAACCAATAGTTTGCCTATTAAGGAGAGACTACAGCTACTAAAATTTTTACTTTTGTAATTAGTTTTCAGATTTTGTATTCTTTGTCAGCTGTCTAACGACTCTTGTCCTGCCCTAAGTAAAGTTAAAAACAAAGGCTTTCTGCTTTCAGAGTTCAAATAGTCAAACAATTCTTGAACTTGAGTGTTTACTCTAAAGTTCCATTTTACCACTGTATGTAGTAAGCGTCTAATTGCTAACACTAGCTAACAATGAGGGGATTGTTTAATGTAGTGGAAGACTAGATTACAAACGTTTTATCCAGGCCTGTTTGAAGTAAAACTACGAAGTAATTAGTTAAGTTAGTGCGAGTTACACGAGACGATCACGTAAGCAGACCATTTAAAATGTATTTGAAAATGTGTTATAATTAAAAACCTCTAGAATTTTGTAAATTATAATTAGTACCTCTTAGGTTATTAAAGTATCAAGTAAAAAGTACTATGCCTTTCATCTCTTACAGACAAAACCAAGGGTAAACGCCAAATTGGAAGTTGCCATAATATTTGAACTTAGACTTGTATAAATTTCGAGTATATAAAAGATTTGTTGAACCTAAAGAATCGTTAATACGATTGCTAACGTCAAGTAAGAGAGTACGCACGGAACGAGTTCGTTAATATTGAGAATTACAGAAATTGCATTGATTTTATGCTTTAATTACTTATTTTTTAATGAAATAACACTAATAACGATATAAATGTGAATTACCATTCAAAGTACAAAACGTAAACCAAATGTGTGTTGTTTGTGATATGTTAAACACGACAATTTTTTTTTTCTTCGCTCACTTCTTTAAGAACAAAAAGACAAACCACTCGAAACAATAATGTTACCTCGGTAACCATACAAACCGATCTGTAGCAAGCTCTAACTAAATAATGAATCATGCTTTTACAGGAACCTTACAAACTGAGTATTATAGTTTTTCAATAAGAATGTGTTTGTTCATAATATCTAATACCTGCTGTATAGTTGCATTTTGACATTCCGGATTCACAAAAGTGCGCGTTTTTGAATTGTGTAAGGACTCGCGCCACTCGCCGTAATTATAATTTTAAATAATTTATTTATTCAGTTTACGAACAGAAGTCTGCAACTTGCCCTCCGTCTCTGAACGATTAGTAGGATATATCAAAGGATACCATTCTCAAAATACCTTAAACAGTATTTGATTGCGACTAACCGAAAATCACCTTACGTGTATAGAAAGATGTCTGGGTTATTTACGTGGAATCACATGTAATGTGTCATACTGGAGTCACATGTAAGAAACTTTCAGAAGAGTTCCGCTTGAAAAATAAGTTATAGACGCTTAATTTAAATTTACCAGCGACAATTCTTGATATGATTGTTAGTTAAGTCAGAAAGTCAAGTAGTGTTGTCACAAAAAGTAAGACAATTTGAAACAACAGAATTCATTATTATAAAAACAAAATTACGGTAAAATGAAAATCAAATTTTACAATCAATAAACTCTTTGTTTCCTGCTCGGCTAGACGAGAAACGTGTAGAACTTTCACGTAACAGCACCTTCCGGCTTTTCGAGAGCGTTACGTACTTTCTTAGCAATCTATTAATGTTAATAGTCAAATTGTTCCTCGAAGGTGGCCTTCAGATTATAAGTCTCAAAACTTCCTATGTTTGATTTATGGAAACAAAAGTTAACGTACGTAAATTTACAAGGTAGTTTCAAGAAGTTCGTAGAATTTGTTAATTTGAAAATGAAAATTAAAAAGTTTTAATTATTTTCCATTTAGTGTAGTTTCCTTCTATACTTAAGCACTTTTGCCACCGTTTATAAAGTTTTTGAAAACATTCCTAGAACCTATTATTAGAACTTCCATTAGTTGGTTCATCGTTTCACCAGTCACGTCATCAGCGTTCTTGTATATTTTTCCTTCAGACCGATGTCATGCGAAAAAAAGTAAAAATCGGCTGGCGCCAAGTGAACAGATGCTCAAGACATGTTAAATTGTGCCGTGCAAGGTACTCCTTGTTCAGTATGAATCATGGGCTGGCGCATTGCAATGAAGAAGAGCTCAGTTTTTGATTTTCCAGGGTTTGCTTTTGATTACAACCCATAGACGAAGAACGATATCGACGTACTGTTTGGTCGTGCGGAATGAATTCATTCTGGAAATAATCTGAAAAAAAATCCAGCAAAGCTTTTTTTACTCTTCGCTAAACAAATATTTTCAAACAGAAAAGTGTTCAAAGCAAAATTTTAGCTATTCACCACGTGATCTTTTAAGTAATTTTACTGTCTCTGACGGAAATTTTTGAAGTAAAGTTCAAAACTTGATGTTTGTACTGAAACTTGACGTCTGATTGGTGACAGAGATTTTCAGCGGTGACAACGTCACATGCACATTATGCTGTCACACAACCGTGCTGTTGTTGGAGAGGAAACAAGAACGTAGGAACGGGTCATATTGTAAAGTCACGAACGGTACCTTATTATGAAACAATAACTTCCCTGACGCGATTATTATTTTAAACAGAAATGTTGGTTTGGGAACTTTTTGGAGATATCTCGTATTACTCGCAACATACACTGAACTGTTTCTACTTCAAACTATTCTGATATATGACGCGCGCGTACATATCTGCTGTTCTACAAAATTACATATTTTCTTGTATAATTTATTTTCTATGACGTTTTAAGGGCCCATACATAACAGACGTATATTCGGTATGTTCTTATGGATATACCGTACTAAGTGCTCTGTGTTTTATATCGATAAACACAATATTATTTTTCTGTTAATAAATTTTCAGAATGGTTTTCAAAACAAAAGATTCAAGTATGAACAAGTGCTAAATTCGTTAGGTCTTGTTAGGCCTACAATACACTTCAGTAGCTCAGACATGATTACGTAAGTGAAGAACTTAAACTTAAACTTAAATTTAAAAACATTTAACTTAAACTTAACAATATATTTATAAGGTACGATTACGAACGATGTGGATAGGAGTATTAATTTGATTTAGATTCAGTTACTGTAGTTAACAGATTAAACCTAAACAAATCGTGTTCTACAATTGTTTTCTGTATTATTAGTTTGACTCTCTGTGTGTGTGTGTGTGAGGGGGCGAGCGCTTATGCCTGTGATAAAAAGACACACACACACACACACACACACACACACACACACACACACACACACACACACACACACACACACACACACACACACACACACACACACACACACACACACACACACACACACACACACACACACACACACACACAATGACAGGTAGAAGGAGAAACGTTTAATTTAAACATAGGTAATTAAAAATATAATTTCTTTTGAGACTCGTAAATAACGTTTTACTGTGTACTCAACAAAAGTTTCAAGTAGACACGTTTACCTGAGGTAATATTTCAACATGGAACTTTCCCTAGCGTGATTGGTGTTTTTTTAAGTTTATGTAGGGATAATTGAAAGAAAATGTTTTCAGGAATGTTCAGTATTATTTGTAACGTTACGAATTTATGTATTTTGTAAATTAAAAAAAAATATAATATGCTCGCAAATAAGAGAGAGAGAGAGAGAGAGAGAGAGAGAGAGAGAGAGAGAGAGAGAGAGAGAGAGAGGAGGGTTTAAAATGTTCTGTGTTATAACTGTGTTTGTAACGGTAAAATTTTGTAATAACAAATTTTACCTTCAACGTTAGGGTGTCAGAGCTTATACGTTTGTGTGATATGGTATTACAATATTTATAGATTAAAGCTACTTAAACAGCAGGTTGTCACAATCAATTAGGGCGTGAAAAATGAAAAATCCAGGTATTCACGGATTATAAACGTCATATATATCACGCTTACCTCATCCTTAAAAAATCATCGTCGATTTTGAAATACCAGTATTTATTACTTTGTACCGTATATGCTTAATGCCAACATTATTGATGACTGCAGATTATAGAATTATTGAATAAAACAAATGATAATTTAATCACAAATTGTGTGAACTACTCCACGATAAAAATGGGTTGTAAATTGTGACTAAAGTAATTAAGTAATAAAGTGACACATTGAAACTACACTAACGCAAGCTCGTGTTTGTAAGAAAGAGTATTTACGATACGGACCCTGACTCTTACTACGCGACGTCTTGATGTGATTTATAGGTTCACTTTAAGATTAAAGACCATATAGATCGTGTATAGTATGGACATTGTAGAATTTAGCTGTAAAATAGGACATGAAGTTTTCTTTTCACCTACTTGTCATTAGCAACAGACTTGGATGTTTGCCTCGCTGCTAGTATTAATGGGACAAATGAATTATTTAATAACGGTGTTAATGCTTGTTAGTCCCAACCTGTGTTTGTTGGCAGTTCTTCTTCAGCCCTCAATCCTCATATCGATGGGTGACTACATACTGGCTTTCTCGGAACGTCCTCTACAGTAACATATTCTTCATTTTGCTATGACTTCCTGATATCACACTCCCTATCGCTTGTTCCATGAATCGGAAGCAGTACAGAGTTTTAAAGTGTTTTATTCCAACTAAAATTAAACTTGCGACAAAGCATAACAAATATCAGTACTAGTCAAACGCTTTATCAGTACAGTGAGCAAGAAGCAAGAATTTTACAAATCTATTTATTTAACTAAAAACCTGGGTTGATTTTCGATTAAATGTCTTTTGTTCGCAAAGAGAAATGGAAAATTTCAATGTAGTTCACGTCGCCGACTGCCTAACACAATTTTATTCCTTTGAGAGGGTTGACTTTTGCCCTTAAATATAAAAATTGTACAAACTATATTAAACTCGTATATTTTCGGTAGTAAATACTTTAAAACATTTTGCTTACATGTACAGAAACCTCATGTGATATTGTATTGATTGCGTAGGCTACATAAATTTAAGTATATCTAATTATTATTAGGCTGTACAAAAGTGGCTGTCCATACTACGTAAAAAGGCACACATAAAAGAATATAAAAAATACTCCCTGTGATTTCAGAATATGAACACCCGCCATACAATTGTTTCTATTACTGTATAATGTGTGTGTGTGTTTAATATTACAGCGAAAATTTAGGAAATGCGTATTCTTTCACATACTCTCTTCTGCGATTATCATTCTTCAGCTCTTCAAGATTCAGCTAAACTGCATGAAGAAGTATCTTCATGCAGTTTAGCTGGGGCAGCCGGTGTCTTACAATATCTGGTTGACGTACTCCAGCCTCGGTTTGCTCTTGGGGTTCTTACTCTCTACTGTGTCTCGATGATGGTATTGACTAGGCTCTCCATGTCTCAGGAAGCGTCCTACCCAGGTGTCTCATGTTTTGTGTAACGTTTACCACAATCATCGAGTTGGCTCCTCTATCTTTCTCAACACTTCCTTTGTCCACCCAGGGAATTTTTAGCATTCGCCGGTAACACCAAAACTCAAAAGCCACTACTACTCTTCTCTTTTCCTATTCCCCGTGTGTTTACGATTCACTACGATAGTGTTTTTAACGTATAATAGCACTTTTATGTGTAATAGCACACTCCACACAAAGAGCTACACCAGTTGTTTCCTGAGGTGCACTGGAGGTACACAGACTTTGGTTCTTGTTAAAGGCAGTTTTCGTTTGATGAATACGCTAATGATTTCTGTCTTGGATCTCTCATCTGAGATTTCTGTCTTTGCTTCCAAGATAGGTGAAGGACTCTGCATTATCCAGGCGTTTTCCACCTAGCCAGAATTTCACCACCATACCGTGTCTGCTTACCGTCAGATTTTCGTTTATCTCTCGTTTAGGTTTATGTCGTAGTGGGAACGCCTCCACTTCAGTAAGAGTCACTACAGGTATTCTCATCTGGCACTGCTATGTTGTTAGCAAAACGAAGCATCGCTTTGCTGTCGTTGCATCCGTACGCCTCTAGCTTTTCCTCCTTCTCTCCCACGGATGTAGCCGTTAAAGAGTACTGCGGGACAATGAGCAGCCTTGGCTTACTACTCTTAGTCTGAGTCTACTCCTCTTAGTAATAGTTACTCGTCTTAGGTAGCTACGTACTGTGAGTAATTAAAGTAACTTCTTGTACAATGTTTAGAATAGCTTTAAAATTCACAACACATACATGTATAATATAATATAATATAATATTATACACATATGTATAATATTCTTAGTTTTATATTACGTGACTACTTGGCTGTAATTTGATTGATCGTAAATACTGAAATTTTGCATTTAAGTCCAAAATATGTTACTAAATATTATGTGGTCATAAAGAAGGTTGTTAGAGATGAAAACAGCAAGACATTTAAAGTTTCTTTACTTTCCTAAGTAGCAGTATATTAAACGTTAATATCTCAACTACTAAATATTAAAATCGACTCATCCGATACGATATACATTAACTAAGGTTATGTGTCTATTTTTGCAACTTTCCATAAAACTTTCATTTACTTCATTTATTACGTTTTCATAATGGATCTTTGCAGACTAATAGGTCCGATGTAGTCACCATTAGGCATACTACCGCTCTCAATATTTAATTATGGAGTGTTAAAAGTGGTAAAATTGTTTTATTACTTACGAAAATTTTAATGCCACGTGAAATTACAGAGAAGGCATAAAAGTAGAAGAAAACAGTTTTCTGAAATATTCTTCAAAAGCGTGAAATAATAAACATTTTAATAAAAAGTGACTACGTTGTTATAAATGTTGTTGAGTATCCTATGTAATATAGCTGTATCTGATTCTAGCCTCGGACAGGGATGTATAAAAATATTTTATGCCTCAACTTGGCGCTTCTTCAGAAAAATTAAATTTTGATGCTTCTGTGTGTACGTACGATAACTCCAGTAGATTCTGTCACATATTTTCAGCTAAAAGAAAGGAAATTGAAAAATTTTGCAAAAAGTATATTTAAAGTAGCATAAAATAAAATAAAATAAAATTAAATACAGAATATTCAACAATATATCAATATTAACAGAAGGGATTAAAACTAAGTTCTTAGCAACACTGACTGAACTTAACAGAACAAAGCAAGAATTGTTTATATCAAAATAAGGCTGTTTGTATCAAAATGTAGATGTATAACTTATTTTAACGTTTCTTTCTTGCTTTAAAATTGGCAAGATCGTCAATAATATTGTGAAAATTAATGATCGGTTTAGATAATGTGCTCGTTTATACGTTAGCATAACTCACGTAGTGGCGAGGTTACGTCTTGTTATGAAGTATGTGCGCGTATGTAGCACCGTCAAGCATGCTGTAATTTTCCGTGTTAAATTAATTTAACGTAGGCCTAACATTTATATTTGGCCTCTGTTAACGGTGCTTAGTACCACAGTCCTTCACCCCCTTCACACGGCAGTGACCTCTGATACCTTTTTCACGATATCACGATTAGTACAAATTAGTATAAACGCGTTCACGTTGTCTGTAGTATGGTAACGATGTAAATACAGTCTTTGATCATAATATAAATCGGTAACATTACAGCCTACAAATACAAGATGATTAAGCTAGACTTATAAATTACATTTCAAGTAATAACACTTTGCAGTACTCATCAATTATTGCAATTCATATTAATGGGTGTGACATTAATGCACGCAAGATTCTGTGTTTGTACATTAACTTAAACCGAATATAGTAAACATTTTTTAATAGATAAAATTTCATAACGCAGTTCAATTATTTACTGACTTCTTTTTAGTTTTCATGAAATGTTGACACGAATTTTACAAACTAATCTTATTTTCTGCAGACGTGTAACTGTAACATAATTTCACATAAACTGCTGGTAATCTGATGGTTGAACTTTTGTTTGTATTTAAAAATTGACTCAGAAAAAAGAATATCAAACGTGCCAGTTGCTGTTTCTACATATGTTACTTAATCTTCAAACGCATGAAACAATTTTTAATGTTCTGCGTTGTAAGTGGGACATATTTGCACAATAATCTTATTTGCAGTCCGTCTCTTTGTTACAATAAAAGTAAATCTTCGGATCTTCTGTTATCGTAGAAAGTCTCGTTATTTTTGTATTAAGACAAGTATATGAAACGATGCCACATAATTGCTTACACTAAAATTTTAGTGTATGTATCAAATGTTGATAACGAGTTCTGTATTAGACTTATCTAAGGTAATAAATTTGCTGGTAGTCCGTGGCATGAATTTATCTTTCCTTAAACAATCTAATAATGTACTGATTTCCAATAGATACGTACCAATCGCTAATGGCCAGTCATGGATTAGCAATTAAGCGATTTACTAACAAGAGGCAGTAGTCGACTTGATCATATTTAGTTTCGAATCGGAGATACTATTGAAAGAAAATCTCAAGCGTTACTCTCAGGTAGACGCGATGATAATGTAGTTGTTTGTGAGATGTTAATTGGCGATTATTTTAATAATTTAAAAAACTAGTTCTGATATATCTAGGGTTGACTACGTAGCACTTCGAAAGTTTCTCAGTGATCCAGATTTCTCATGTATTTTTAATCAGTATGATGTTTCAGAGGCATTCAGTTAATTCTTGTATATACTGAAATTACTTTAGAAAAGACAACCTATGTGTAAGTCAAGTGTTCTAAATTTGTTATTCTTTAACCTTGGATAACACGGGACCTTTGTAAACGCCAAGTCTACAGGAATTTATTGTATTAAAACATGTAAAAGTAGAATCAACGATAAGAAATTTCAACGTTTCTTTCAATGCTATTCTCAGAAATTGAAAAATGACAAGCTTCAACAGAAAAATACATAGAATATTAATTTATTTGATAGTAATAAGTATGCTGTTAAAAACCAATTAAGGATTATGAAAAATTTCTTTACCTTATTAACTAAACAATCGGAAGTAACAATTACTTATTCTTTTTCTGATCTTGATAAGGGATACTTAATATTTAAAAAATTGCTAACAAGTTTAATACATTTCTTAGTTCAATTACTGGGAAATTAAGGCAATTCTTGGACTCACCTCACAGGTTGAATGACCTGCAATATAAAAATATTTTTTGGACAAGCTTGTAAACAGATCGTTTTATGTTTTCCCCACGTGTGTTGAAGAAGTAGATAAAGTTATTAAGGGATTTTCATCTAACAGGGCATCAAGAATTGATGATACATATGCTCTGCTTTTAAAGTCTGTTAGTGATATTGTAGATCCGATTTTGTTTTTTATAATAGGATTACTTTTATGGTACATTTCCTGGGTTGTTAAAACTGCAGTTGTAATCCATTTGAAAAAAGCAATACTACTGATTTAAATAACTACAGGCGAATCTCTCTGTTATCTGTCTTTTCTAAAATTATAAAAAAATAATTAAGAATAAAAATATAATGAAAAATATATTAAAATATTAAAATTGTATTAATTAAAATATATAATGAATAATTCGTTAAATTTTTTGAGGTTACTAATCTCTTATGCCGTAATCAGTTTGGATCTGTGGCTGGCGAATCCACCGAGGATGCTTTGTTGAATTTTTCTTGTAATTTATTTGATGGATTGAACAAGGGTATATGCATGAGTGATATCTATATAGACATTACCAAAGCCTTTGATTCAGTCACCCAAGAGATTTTATTAAATAGGCTGGCAAAGGTGTTGGGGCTGGCTGATTTAGAAGTTATTTGGTGGGACGGATTCAGTGTGTAACGTTTAAAAGTTAGTACCACAGCTCCTGTTGTACGTATGTGGTGTTCCACAAGGGTCGGTATTAGGGTCTATTTTATTTTTGGTCTATAATGATAATAATTTATGCTCCGGCAAATTCTGTGGATCTGACTTGCTTTGCTGATGATGCCGCCATCTAAGAACTGCTTCTTGATAAGAGAACTAATGCAGAATAATCTTAACATGCTCAAGAAGTGTTATACTGTTAATAGGATGGCCTTGAGTGTTAAAACCAAGCTCCTACGATTTTGTTTGATAGTTACATCTGAAATTATAGAGAATATTTATTTTAAATGTAAACCATGCCTGTTAAGTAATGTATTTCGTGATTCGTAATTCGTGAGAAAATTATAAAAATTGAGCAGGTTAAAAGTATTAAATTTTGGAAGTTTTGTTGGATGAAAATGTTAATTGTAAAGTACATACTAAAAGATTATTTTGTTTAATTTTCAGTATTTTAAACACACACAATTTAATTTTTTTACATTTTATATGTATGAGTACACCCTGTTGTGATAAGACAAATAAAGGAAAAAGTTAAAAAACGAAAGAGGGTAAGAGTTAGAGAGTGAGAGAGAGAAAGAAAGAATGAGAAAGAGAGAGAGAGAGAGAGAGAGAGAGAGAGAGAGAGAGAGAGAGGGGGGGGAGAGAGAGAGAGAGAGAGAGAGAGAGAGAGAGAGTGAGAACGAGAAGGCAGAGAAATGAAATAGGAGTTTCATGTAGTGGGTGTAGGCACGTGGAATCTCATTTCATTTAATTGATCACGTTATTGATAATTTTATCTCCATCAGACGTGGGAAGAATGTTTTGTATTTCTAAAACACCCACTCAATGAATTGAGGAATAATATAGGAAATAAGACATAGGAAAAATTACTTATCCTTACAATTTCAATAGAAAAACGTGATTTCCCTGGTAGGATAGTCTCTTATTAACTGGTCGTTTATACATATGTGATTGTCTCCAAGTGCTTAGATGTAAGTAATAATATCTCTATGCCGATCGTCTTTAGTTATTGTTACATATATTGTGCTGCTACTTTCAATTGAACAAATAAGCTCAGTAAAATTAGGACTTCATTTTTAAGCATGAATACACAGGTCCTTGTATTCTCAGGGCAAGGAGCACAAACAAACTATATTTTTACAAACAAACATCTTAACTCAATTATATTTCTTAAAATTAATACAAAAATTCATTGATATTAGTTTAACTAAAAAAATTCAGCAATATAGGCTACTGTATTTGAGTTTCGGAGAGTTAATTCCAACTCACTCCACCACACGCGCTGCTATTCCACTATCAACCGTAAACAAACGAGATGACCGAATGCTTAAACATGAGGCAGATTTACGTTTAGCTTACAATTCAGTCTGAATATTAATGTTTCTTATACACAATTTAAACTTGGTACAGAGTTATTTTGAAAACTACACTGTTTGCATAACACAATAATGTATAACGTTTGAATATTTTGCTCTGTCACTTATTTTTACTTATAATATAATAGTTGTGTCTTGTGTAGTCTTTTGGTTATAATTTTATTGGGATAATTCCAAATCAATGTCTATTTGGATATCTTATCATTTATTACCTGAAACGTAGTCGTTTAATCTCAATTAATTTATTCCTCTTTTTCTTACTTGCTTGTTACAATTACATTTTTTTATACGTTTGTGAATCCTTTCTTTCCTTGTTCACATCTTACTTACTTATTTGGTTATGTTTTAAGTCCAACTTGTTCGTGTTGGTTATGTTCGTCTAGTTATTATGAAATTTTAAAATTGTTTCTTACAATTATTCCATTGAATGTGTTTCCTTCTTGACACTGCTGGGTATTAAAATTTCTTTCTTGAATTTTGTTGTCCATGACGTGGCCGATGTTATCACTAACTATATAACATAATTCTGACGCGGAACACAATTGTTTTAGATAAAACTTATTAAATTTTTACCTTACTGCTCAGAAGGACACGCACACGTTGTGAAAGTATAGGGTTGACGGGTATACCAGTAGACCCATGCTTCGTCAGCAAAGAAGGCATTGTGGCTGTGCTTGCAGTCACTTCCTATGGGGAGAGACGGCGAGGGGATATCGCCTTCCGTCGCCCCTCCTCACAGGTACACCAGGGAGTACTTCTGAAACCAAAATCGGGCATAAGGCCTGTCCCCGATGACCAGGAGATGAGTCCGATTGCCAGCGCCAGCGATCTCACCGACCTCGGTGACCTGGCGGAACTCGGCAATCTACAAAAAAAGAAGAAGAAGGGCTGCCGAATGGGAAGCCAAGGAAATACGCACGGTCCGTAGCGACTGATTCTTCAACGTCCACCATGGGGAACATACTTCAGTGGAATATCAACGCTTGCACTTCGCATTATTGGGAAATGAAAATGCTACTGTCCAGGCGTACATCAATGTGTATGTGCCTGCATGAAACACATTTGAGGCCGCAAGAACATTATAATATGAGTTGATACGAGTCCTTCCGCTGTGATGTGACTCCAAACATCAGAGCTAGGGGAAAGGAGTTGCTGTATTTCTTAGCAACACATATCACACTAGACGTATTACATTCGCTACCCATCTACAAGTAGTAGCAATTAGTTTATTACACCAACTAAAGATGACAATCTGCTGCTTATACATACCAGATTCTGAGTGGCGAGCAGAAGAGAAGATCTCTATTGCGCCTTGCCGAAGACTTCAAACGCCCATAGTTCCACTTGGGGTTGTCTTAGGACAAACAGCGCTGGATTAAGAACTGAGGATCTTTTGCTAAACAATGCACTCGTCTTTCTAAACACAGGCGAGAGCATACATTTCAACGTTGGAAATGCTACTTTCTCGGCTATCGATCTTTCGATCTGTAGCCCAGGTCTTGCTCCACGTCTGTTGTGGAGAGTGCTTCCAGATCTCCACGGCTTCCAGACCACTTCTCTGTGCTGATAACAACCCGTACACCAAAGAGCGTTATAGGCACTCCGAAAAGATGGCGCATGGACCGTGCTGATTGGACCGCATGTACACCTACGAACGTCTGTGGAAATGTAGAAGAAGACGTACTCAGTTTCACAGTTGCTATCACCTCAGCAGCTACGGAGCATATCTCTTTGAGACCACCGGTGCTGTGGTGGAACAGTGCTGTGAAAGACGCAATGGGAGAGAAGCGTCACGTCCTAATCAGGTATAAACGAGCGCCGATCGAAGATAATCGCATAGCTTTTAAGAGACGATCTAGCTGGGAAACCTACGTCTCGACCATAACACGGTCAGCTCCAGTGACAGAAGTATGAAGATTATCAGAGCAATCGCTGCAACATCAGTAAGCCAATCATATGGATAGAGCACGAATGTGAATTCATTTGGAACCACGATCAAATTGTTGACACCTTGGCTCCGAGATATGGCGAGGTTAGTAGTAAGAAAGCTATCCTTCCAATTTCCTCGCAAGAAAAGAAGTCGAGCATGACCTTGACTTTGAATGTGAAGGGTACAGGATCTATAAGGTGTGTTTCACGATGAGGGAATTACAGACCGCTGTCCGCGCTGCCGGCGACACTGCGGCGGGACCGGACGATATTGCGTTCAGCATTATACATCAACTTGCGGATGTAGTTACGTCTACATTACTAATCCTCTATAAAGCCATATGGACGATACGCAAGGGAAGTATCGAAAAACCATGGAATGAGGCGATCGTCATCTCGCTTATGAAGGCCGGAAAGGATCCCCATGAGAAAGCAGAAAACTATCGTCCAATATAGTTAACGTGCTGTCTAGGTAAGTTATTAGAGAATATAGCAAATACTGTAAAAATACCTGATAATTTTTACAACTGAAATTACATCCATATACCTTTTTATTTTAAATATGCATACATTAAATAAATGATTTTTAATGTAACTATTGTCATCAGTTAGGCCTTTTCATTGCGAACATTCTGATGTAAGTCCCATCTAAAAATTTCCCATATCATGAAAGTTATTTAAATTAACGTGTTTTTTATGAATATCCCGTAAAATAATTACGTACCCTCCCACACGCGCACTCCACACGCGTTTAAGCATCCTTTTGCAAGATTAGGCAGCACTTTTTTCACAAGCCTAAAATTACTTAAAACTAAGATTTTTAACTGAGTACTTATCAACTAATTTATACTGTTCAAACCTGCAATCTCTACTTACTCACACAGTGTCTTTATACGCTATCATATGCTTTTAGTCTCTACTACCTTGCATATGCAGTTAGAATGTCCATTACAATGTATAATACAAATCCTACAAGTAACATCTAGAGTTACCTACACATACAATTACTAATTAATATTAATTTAAATGTTTGTTACTGACAACATTTGAATAGAAGTTAATGATTGTTATATGCAGGCGTGACTAGCAGTTTTCAGGCTTATTTGTATGTTTGTGTTAGCGCATTTTTATACAGTTTTGTTTTTGTTATTTATTTAAACTGTTTGGCAGCAAAAATGAGGTTCTGAATCAAGTGCGAGGATCTCACTAGATAGTACCGAGTTAGATCACATACATATTGTATTTATTTGATTAGGAACGACATTCGAAAAGTTAAATAAGCTACGTGAATATTGAGATCCCGTGGACCTACATTGAATCCGATGGAGCCACACAAAAACCTAAAGCCTGAAATTATATGTTATGAGAGGTGACTTCCTTGTGGATTCCTTAGTCGAAGCACAAAGCGACTTCGGGTTTGAAAATTACTGATGATGACACTGTTTTCGTTAGTAAAACAATTACAATAGTTCTAATTTTTACAACATTTTAGTTTCTGTATGTAATTTTACTGGATTGCAATAGTCGATAAGATTAATCTTATTTTGTATAAGAACTGTCTCCGTTTTCAGTTTCTTTTATTACAGAGTATACGCTCTTCAAATAATGTGTTTTGCCGATAACTATGATATTATACAGAAGTTAATTCTCAGTTAATTATTTTGAAAGAAATAAATCAAAATGTTAACAAAGTGTAATAAGTCAAAGTGTTACAAAAAGTGACTGGTTTAAAAAAAAGGAATTCATATTTCTAAAACAAGCACCGAATCTTTATGTACATTTTGTTTACCTACAAAGTAAAATTACAGATAGGGCAAATTGTAAAATTTTGATAACGTATTCACACAAGAAAGGATATTGTTTTCAAAGCAATTGTAAGAATTTTTATCATAATGATACTCTCCACAAACATATGTTAATGTATACATAATTTTTGTTGGGTTATACTCTAGCAAGTCTGATCGGGCAAATTGCTTTCAAACAAGCAAAAGTTAGTGGTTACACTGGACGTTTTATTGTTGTTATTCTTTATTTGTTACCTTTCTCCATAAAATATAGTTTTAATTATGAAGTTCACTCAAGGAGCGATAAAATGCTTTAAAATAAAATACAGACATTTATAATGCGAAGTGACTACTAACTTAAATTTACATATTACATATTGTTACGACAGTGTCACTGATCAATATGTTATAGAATGGAATGTATTTATTGTAAATATATTTGTATTACTTAATATTATTTTACAGTGGAAACAAAATACGAACACCAATGAAGTCACTAATAACATGCTTTAGTGAATCACAAATAACAATTTGTAATCAACTCGTACAATAATTCACGTTAAATTTGTCCACACGCAACAATAATGTCAACTAACAGAATTCCGCACTATTATAACACAGTAATCACTTTACACAACAAACACTTGATTCACGCTGAATAAATCGGCACTTATAACTGACTTCTAAGCGGCAGCTGTCGCCTATGTATAGCCTGCAAGGTTCCAGACTAGTGTTCCATAATATGCGTCCTTAACGAGCACTCGAAAACTCTGCGGCTCTGGCAGAAGCACACACCTGCTTGGCTAGCCGGGAAACATGTAGCACTACACTCTCCATTGTTCGAGAACATTCCGTCGTTTTAATATGTCGTATGATTTTGTATTTAAAATACAAACATACTTTAAAAACAGGTAAAAGTAGGAGTTTCATTGCAAATATAAATTTAAAAAATCCTATAGCTATAGAAATGCATATTGGATGTAAAAATATCCCTTTACAAAATCAAATTTTTACAAAGCAAAAATCAACTAAACTAAAATTTTCAACTACAGCATCCTACAGATTAATTGCAATAGCCTTATAGTAGTTATTTCAGTACTTACAACATTTTTTAAACTAAACTGAAAATTATAAAGCCAATATTTTATTCTTTTAAATAACTTTTAAATAACAATTTTCTATACTTAACATGTACACACATTTATGATGCTTTTGTGTAATACTAACAATATTATTAATAGTGAAATTAGTAATGAAATTTAATAATGAGATTTAATATATTATTATCAACAATGCAGTATATTATGGTTACCAATTTAACAGTCATAAGGCACTGAAAACACACGCTTTTCCTATAAACTATTTTCTTACAAACTGTACAAAGTTATTCGAATCCTTTAATTTTAGTGGTTGTTCAGTTGAGAAATACGTTTATTGGCAGAGTCTGTTATTTTTGTGGAATATTATCGTGAATTGTCCTTGAACATCGCCATTTTCTACCGAATCCGTAATGTATATATATTCTATCTGCGTCTCTAATAAAAATAGAATTTTTCTCAGATGTTTCTCCCTCTGCCGCATCGACATGGCTCACCGAACTGTAACAAACATTTTTTCGCATTGGGTTCTTGGAAATTACGAAACTGACATTTTGTTTGTCTCGTACCTTCAATAGAAACTTTCACGTACGTCTTTATCCATTCTAGTCAACAATGAAATAAACGTATCGAAGGATATACTAAATTGGCTTTAATGCGTTACGCACTCAATGCTACTTCTCTGAAGTAAACGTTGAAAACCGCAATTTAAGCATAACAGCGTCTTAAGGCTTTCCCTCTTCAATCACGGACTACAGTTGAGCAGTTCAATAGTGTAGTTCTAATGCTGGAAACACGATCATTACTGTGTTTCCGTAGTAAAGAATTTATTTCTAGCCATTCACAATTTATGTTTCTTTCCGTTCAATTCCTAGACTTACGCGTATCATGTTGTGTATCCTACTCGGTCGTAAGTACTGACTTTGGATTTAAAGCGTTCCTTACTTCCATAACAATCAGATTCACATTCATAAAATGTATACATACATAAAATTAATGTCTTCCTTTCTTCTTTACTTGAACGTCTTTAGTAATCCGTAATGACTAACGACTGAATTATAAAGGACTTGTGCCTAAATAATGGAGTTCAGAATTCCTAAATAAACGTAACCGTAAAATAAGATAAATAACTTCTGCAGGAACACGTATATTGCACATCTTATAAGATACTTAGTATTTAAAAGATATTTCTTGGTCGCAACTCAACTCTCCTCGTTCATAACATAAATGCCATAAATGAGGCAAATAGTGTTCAAGAATTTTGGAACGTGCTTTTGTTTGTAAGTGATTAATTTAGTGGAAATAAACGCGCAAAAAATGTCATTTGAATGTGAAATTAACTGACGGACTGTTCCCATCACGGAAAAATGCGGCGTTTCAGTCAATCAAGCAATCGGCAAGTGTCTTCGGATTAATTAAAAAACTACTACATGTAAAAAAATATATTTTATGAACTAGTGATAGAGAGTCAACAAAATAATAATAACAAAACTTTACTTAATATGTAATCAGAAGATAAAATAATACAAATGAATACTTACTATGAAAAAACACACAAGCTCACAAATGACTAGCACAATGTACACGAACACTTGCACACCAGCAAGGTGAACAAAACACTGCGACAGAGTCATAACGAGCCCAACCCTATTAAAATAACTTTTAATTTCACTTTTATAGTAACCCAACTACTTTCACTTTTACTATAAAAGGGCTGGACCAACTTAACTCTTCGTTCATAACATAAATGCCATAAATGAGGCAAATAGTGTTCAAGAATTTTGTACCGCGCTTTTGTTTGTAAGCACGTGTAATTTAGTGTAAATGATCACGCAATGAATGTCAGTTGAATTTAGATTTCGCTGACGGATTTTGTCATCACGGAAAAAATATAAATGCAACGTTTGTGCCAATATTATGTCTACGTTGTGTATTGATCTTTTATAGAGTACTCCTGGACGATCTACATTCATTTTTCTTATTGCATTTTCTAGAACCACATTGAAGAGGTGAGGAGCTACCGTATCGCCATTTTTTAGACCCTGAATGAGCTTAAATGCTTTGAGGAGGTAATTTTGTATTTCAGCTGTGCAATATTCATACAAATATATAAATAAGTAAGAAAACAAATAAGTACATAAATAAATATATACTTCTGTTAAGTTATGCTTACAAGAACATAAAGAAATAATATGAGTATGAGAATGAGTAGTAATGCAAATGTTTGATATACAAATAGCGAAAAGTGAATAAATAAAGAACGTTTCACTTGCAAGAAAACTAGGAAAGGAGTAACGTAAGCATGATAAACAGTTCAATGACGTATGCAGTTTACATTCAGTCATAAATACGTATGTAATTTACATTCATATAAAGATGCTCTATAATTACCAGTAGGTAGACTAAATTTAACCTGCAATAGACATAATTATCATCATCTTCAGGAAGGATTAAGCGAAAAATGGTTTGTTCCAGTCCCAAGCAGATAGACTCACTCCACCGCTTCTTCGGGCGCCCCATACCTCTCCGTCGTTTTGGCTTATAATTCCATAGTTGTTTGTGATGCGGCAGTAATCCATTCGGTTAAGATGTGCCAATAATTTTAGCCGATACTGGAAAATTCTATAAAGAATACTCATAATATTCATCTCCTGCCGAACATCGACATTTCTTTTGCGATTTTGAAGAGTATATCCTGCCATGTGCCTGAGAAATCTCATTTCGGCCGCTTGATACAATAGACATACAAAACATAATAAATTGAACAATACACAAAACCACAGGAGAAAACTAACATAAAATACATGTAACGAGGTCGCTGTATTCCACGTCGACTTCGTTGTTGACAGGAGCAAATAAATACGTTTATATAATACGTCTTGTGCGCAGTCAGGTGTAAGGTGAATTCAATCTCGATACTATAGTCTGTGCCAAGCCGAGTAAGTAAATGTTTGACAAAGAGCAGACTAACAAGTTCCATAAATCTTTACAAACTACATTCAATCACACGACTCCTTGATACGTTAGGTAAAATAAGATGTCTTGTATAAACTTTATCAAAGTCAGTTCACTTGATTTTCATAAGTTGCGTAGATACATCGGTGCAAAGCTACCGATCTGAGTCTTGTAGTCAGTACCCTAGTATTTAACCTTTAACAACACGTTCATATTTTTGACAAATTATCTTAAGTAGAGCTACACCTTATGGGAGCCTACACGCGGAATATTCACTACGACTGAGGGAAAGGGGAATCCTAGACCGACAGGTCAGTGTTTGGAACAAATGGACTTCAGTTATTTCCACAGTTTTACCTGATGTAGGTTGATCACAGGTAAAGTTGAAAACTATAAATGTTTGCTTATGGTATCTCTTATAGTATATGTGAGGTGTGTAGTTTAAGACGTCTACTAAGTTTGGAGCTGGCGGAGTCCTTCGTGTTCTTTGATAAGACTACTCGGCCTCTCAATTGTTATTTGATAAAGGATGTCTGCCCTTTACTAGATTTTGTTGCTTTTGTGGGATTATATTTAAAACGTCTATGTACAACAGATTAGAATTGCTGCAAGAAAATTTTATGTACAACTTCGTCTTCAATGTGTACTTTCTCCTTTATGTAACATACAGGGGGGGATTAAGCGTCTGGCGGACCTGACGGCCGCCAGGGGCCCCCGAATCTCCAAGGGGCCCCGAGATCGATAGATTCCTAGTTAAAAACTGCCACAACAGAAAAGCGAAAGATGCAATATTTAATATTATTCACGTATTCTACATGTAAACGCAAAAGCCAAAATCGAAAGACTCGTAACTAAAACTGTTAATTTATTATCTACATCAAGTATACTATAATGCCAAATATACATCTTAGTAATAAGAAGTGATTGATTTTTACAAATCTCTTAGCAGTATGAAAAGTTGCATTTGAATCATTTTAAATAAATACGTGAAATCCCGCATGAAATTGCAACTGCGCGTTGCGATCGGTAGCCACCGTTGGCATCACTGCACTCTTGTAACTCTTGCAGCGCTCACGTAATCCATTGTGTTCGAGTTCGAGTTTGAGTCCACGTAATCCATTGTGTTTTAAGAGTTTGAGTCTGTCTCTTGAGTTTTTTGCACCATTAGTGGTAAGTAAATAGTAGTACGTTTACGTAGTATATAATAATGAAATGGTCCCGTTTCAGTTGAGTTTTCTTTACGGAGTGGCTGAATTGCACAGCATGGCCGCGAGATCAGCTGATTGGGGGGGGGGGGGGGAGCAGACAAGACGAATATTTTGCTCTTTTTTTCAAGAAGTAAAATGATTTATTGTTGTTTTTAAAAATTAATTATTTTTAGAGTCTAATTCACGTAAATATGTAGTGCGGATGTGAACTTATTTAATGACAGTCTCTAGCATGTTCTACTGCCCTTTGTTTCTTTCCTATAGATTGAAAAGTTTCAGATTTCAATATTTCAATCTCTATCCAAACTCTTGCAACATTTGACTACTCTTAGTACTGTTCATTGTTTACTCATCCAACATTGAGTTATCAGGTCTATCATTTGATGAAGAAATGGACAAGCTCGTAGGCCAGAGAAGAGAAAAATGTTTTTCGATGAAAGCAAAGAAGTCGGTCATGAATTTTCAAGAAGGGAAAATTTCATTGTCAATTCATTTATGTCATATGCAATAGCATCAAGGCAGAACTATCTCGAAGAACTCAGACGTATGTTATAGAACATTTTAGGGTATTTTTTGATCAAAGATTACCAACTGAAGCAAAAAAGAACGCTATAAAAAAACTGAAGGATATTTACAAAAATGACATTGATATTTATAATTTTGACGATGAACGGGACCAGTTTTTACTATTTCTACAAGAAAACAAAGATACCATCAAAACCGCATCAGAAATTTATGGAGCTGCAAGTGAAATGTCTTCAACTTTTCCTAACGTAGAGATTATTTTGAAAATATTTTTAACAATACAGACATCAAATGCATCAAGTGAAAGATCTTTTTCAGTTTTGAAACGCGTTAAAAATTATTTAAGGAGTACAAAGGGAGATGACAGATTGAACAACATGGCCATATTATACATAGAACAAGAAATTTTGGACGAAATAGATACTGCAAAAATAATTGATGAATTTGCCAAAGAGAAAACAAGACGCAAATTCATATAGAAAACCTTTTTTAAGGACTCAGGTAACTTAGTTACTGTTAAATTTTTTGAATAAATTTCTGATTTTTCTTGGAACATTGAGTTTTATTATTAGCTACATATTGCTGGTTTAAGCAAGTCATTAAAAGTCTAATACTGAAATCTTTCCGAAAAAGCCATCACTTCCTTACACTATCTTTTTTTTGGGGGCTTGGGTCTAAGGGCCTCGACATTTTTACCGCCAGGGGCCTCCAATCGTCTTAATCCGCCTCTGGTAACATACGTAATAACCAATGGTCTGCAAGTTGTTCGAATGTTTTATGGCGTACTAGTCTGATGAGTCCTACAATGTGTGAGAGTCAAGTGATGGGATCCAGTGTTGTTTCGGTCCGAGTATCCTACTGGTATGTCTGAAGCCATAGCCACTGTGGTATGACATAGAGTCTCAGTTTACAGTGTGAAATATGTAACGTTTGCACGAGTTATCAGAGAACATTCTACTAGTAAGTTAATGGCTGCGTAGAGTTATTCTAGATGGTAATGTATTTTGCTATTGAACGTTTGAAATGAGAGTTTTTCTGTATACAGTGTGCATTTCAAGCCCATCGCTAACCTTGTCACCAGAGAGTCAAGTTATGGCACGTGTCTTCGATTTGTGTTTGTGAACTGGACATTATTATGCTGCTGTTTAGAAGATACACAAACTCTTGAGTTACAGGTGTTGTTTTCCGTGCGGCCAGAGAGGATAAGTTGTAAATGAGTTACGGTCTTTTTCTCAAAATCCTGCACGAAGAAGCCCGCAATTATCGAGAGCATGTTAGAGCTTTTGACGGCTTTCTATCTTTGATACTAATGTTACAGATGAAACAAACGCACCTATGGAAAAATGTTTGAAAAACGGCGTACGTATTATGGGGTTTTGTATTTGTTGGCAAGGTTTTGAAAACTTAACACTACTACTGCGATCGTAGGGAAGAGTGTGCGATATCAAAGATAATGAGTAGGCTACTTTCATAGATGTTACAATGGATGCTAAATGGATGTTCGATGGCTGTTTCAATGGATGTTCTGTGGGTTACTTATTTACAGTAACTATTACTTATAAAATAAAACATTTGAAGGACGAAAGTTTATATTTTTTTTCAAGATAGTTGTCTCCGGATACACAAACGTTTACTATAAAATAATACTTTAATATTTAATTGAAGTGTGAATACTTTAACATGTCACCAAACATGTGAAACTATCACACCCACAAGCAGAAGAACGCATACAAATATCATTATACATAATATTATACGTAATGTTAAGAACACAATATTTAAAATATGCACACGCCCGACACACACATACACACTCGCTGACTGAATTTACAAAAGCTGACTTTAAAATTGTGACTGGCATTACTTTCATCCATGCTGGTTTTCATCAATTAGGCTTAATAGTTGTGCATTTCAAGTAAAATAAATATACATAAATGCATAGGCCTATGTTTATGTTCTGTTCAAAAAATTTAGTTATATGTTTATTTTGGATTAAGTTTACACATAAGAAAATTTAATTTTAATTTAACTTTATTTGTTATTTATAATTTTTTTAATTACCCAAGTTAAAGCAAGAAACAATGTGTTAACAGAAAAACAATTTGAAATTTAATTGTGTAAACGTTTATGAAAGTTTATAGCCTTTCAAGAAAGATGGGCTACTCATGTAAGTACCAAGAAATTTAGAATAGAATGTCAAAAAAGATATTTTATTCAAAAACTAGGTTTTAGAACAACACATATGGGTACAAAGTAGTAAGTTAGGTTAGTTTGACGTCTCTTGGGATGCAAAATTCTTTTTTTTTTTAAAACCAGTTGTAAAAAAGTAAATGAAATTTGTTTTACGGGTAATACAAAATTGTCGTGCAAATTTTCCCGCAATATACAAATTAAAATGAAAAAAGTTTGGGGTCTCACGTTTTTAGGCCTACAATATACGTAGAATGTAATTTTCTAAGATGTAAATTTTCTAATTATCAGGGAGCTGGTAAATGACAGTCAACTGTATCAATATCATTGATATTTCAGCTTTCCTGACGTTAACTCCTTTAGTACAAGGTAGTACAAGGGTCATTTCATAAATAATGTACATAATTTTTTTGTTTTGCTTACATGTTTATTTTCTGACAACATCTCTTTACAATCCTTCAATATAGTCTCCCTGCTTCTCAATTACCATGTTACAACGTGCAGAAAGCTTTGCAATTCCATCTAATACGCCATCTTTGTTCATCTGACGAACGGCTTGGGTAACGGCGGCAGAAAGTTCTTCAAGAGATGAATAACGATGTCCTCGCATGGGTTGTTTCAACTTTGGGAATAAGTCAAAGTCTGGAGGACTCATGTCAAGACTGTAGGGTGGATGATGTAACACTTCCCAACCGTATTCACGCAGCTTTTTAGGTACGGTACTGGCGACGTGCGGGCGAGCGTTGTCATGGAGAATGAGTGGCCCAGCTTTGAGCAACTGAGGTCGGGTTTTGTGCATTTTTCTGTTCAGTTTTTGAATAAAATCACGATAATACAGTCCTGTGACACTTCGACCACATGGAACTCTGTCTGTCATAATGATTCCATGATGATCGTAAGCGAAGATCATCATTTGTTTCACCTTGGATTGAGCTCGACGAAACTTTTTTGGACGTGGGGAGGATTGACCTCTCCACTTGTTTGACTGTGATTTCAACTCCGGTTCAAAGTCTCTAACCCACGTTTCATCAATAGCGATGATTCGATGCAGGAAAGCTTGACCTTCAACGTCAAATCTTTGTTTCAGCAAGGTCGCTATGTCCAGGCGACATTGCTTCTGTTCAGCACTCAAGCAGTGAGGGACCCATCGCGCAGAAATTTTTCTCTTGTTCAAATTTTGTGTCAGAATTCGGAATACGGACGTTGTTGAAATTCCTGTGGCTTCAGAAATTTCCTCACATGACACACGACGATCTTCTTCAAGAGCATCTGCCACAAGTTTCACACTTCTTTCATCTGTTGCTGTTTTCGGCCTTTCTGGTCTTGCGTCGTCGTTTATGCTTACACGACCTTCAAGAAAACGATTTGCTCAGCGGGAAACTCTACTACGGTCCACTGTTAACGGCACACTTCACTTAAAGCATTGTGAATTTCGGTTGGGTTTTTGCCACTTAAATTTTCGATCTTAGATCCTCAACAGTCACAGTACCCGAGACCGGTGCAGGCTCCATTTCTAAATCGCGTTATTAAAAAACAATACACGGTATTGATGAAACAAAAGCACGTACTTCTTCCTCAAGCCTTGAGCTACAACTGACGTAACAATCACTATCGACGCGTCCTTCACTATGCAGTGTTGCCAACCTGTGCATTATTTATAAAATGTCCCCCATATGTTTTGTGATTGGTGGATTGTCAAATATTCAATTACAAATGTCTGAGAGACAACAATTAAATTAGCAGGAAGCTAAGAAACCTAAACGTAATACTATGAGATGGTTTTTAGAGCGTTTAAAATCGATCTACTTGCAACCATTAAAAATTGCAAAGGAAAAGTGGAAAATAAAATTACAAGAACGCTTGAACAGATATATGAGAAAGCAGGCTACGTATACTTCTGAAATCTTATAATGTGATTTGTCACAACCAGTTAGTTGCAGAAACGAGAATCACTGCTGAGTGAGTTAACTGATAGAACGACGTTCGTGAAATGGGCGCTAACACAGTGTCTAATACGTGTATCGTCGGTACATAACGCAGCTAGCTATGACAGTAACACCAGTGGCGGCTTGTCGTTATGAACATGAGAGGGGCTCTTTCATAAGGTCATAACTATCTCTACACAAACACACACGCACGCGAACGCGCACACACAGATACACACACTCATTCACTTTCTTGTATGTATTTTTATAAATTTATAAAATTGTCAAAATTAGTCTACTTATAACATATTTTGATTTTACTGTAAGTATTTTATTTTTAAGATATGTGAATAATAAGAGTGGAAATTCAAAATATTTTATAGAACAGAAGTACACAGGGCAAATGTGAAAGCTATATTTTTAAAATTAGACCAAGCATCAGAATTCAGGAGGAAGTTGTATTAAGTAACACGGTATTAATCTTCTACCACTTTAAATATACTTAGTCACATTTAATATCAAAAATATATTAATCTACGACTGAAAATTCATACCTTTAGTTATATTGTTTGTAGCAGAAGTCCATCCTCCTCTCCTTCTGTGCAGCGAAGTGGTTGATCACACGTTCATTGAAATTGGGGGTAGATAATAATTTCTTTTCAATTGAACACATGGCGAGTGCACTGAGTCTACCTTCTTTCATTGTGGTCCTGGTAAAAGTCTTTATTCACTTTAAATTTGAAAAACATCTTCCACTTTCTGCAGTGGTCATTGGGATTGTGCAGATGATTTGAAGTAATTTCACTGATTCGGGGAGCACATCTCTCAGATTATTATCATAAATAAAATTAAGCAACCGTAATGAGCCTGTTGCCTCAGAAAAATCACTTCTACTGTATATTAATACCAACTCTTATTTCAGTTCTATTTTATTCAACTGGAATAAATTTACAGCAATTTCTAATTCATTTTCAGGAAATTTATTTTTGAACTCAGGAAACAAACTTGGCTGAAATAACTTAGCTACCAAAAAATGATCTAAGAAATTAAAGCGATTGTCAATTCCAGTCATGATAACATCACACACTTCTTTTGCCACAATGTGTCTTCTATCTTCAAATCGGCCATGTTTTCTACTGGGGCCTGAACAAGATAAATCATTTTAAGTTCCATCAAGTTCGCTAGAACTGGGCTGGTCAACCTCAGGCAAGTTTCTTATTTTTTGGATTATAGACTTAAATTCGCCTATATATTTTAAGGCCTTGATGCAGTCGATTGTCATGTTCTGAAGCTCGTTGTACAAAATATCACAATGGGGCATTATTTTATTAGAAAATGTTACCCAGAAAATGAAATCGTTGTCTTTAAGAAGGTTGCTTAAACCAACTGATTTGTTTACAGTTGTATAATCATTGCTGTCGTCGTCTAATATTTTATTTAAGCATTCTTCTATTTCATTTTTATACTTAAATAATGTGCTGACAATTCTAGACTTGAAGTTCCAACGAGTGCCTGAGCTCTTTGGTATTCGTTTTTTCATAATGTCGTCAAGTACTGCTGTTCTTTTAGTCGATTGTGAAAAAAAGGATGAAAATGCTTCAACATTACTGAAAAATATATTTATATGTTTATTTTGTGTTGCGCAGCGTTCAATGATCAAATTTAGTTGATGCGCGTAGCAGTGTACGAAATGTGCATTTTTGTACATAGCTTTGACTCTTGCCTGCACACCTGTGTGCTGGCCACTCATGACAGAAGTGCCATCATAGCTTTGAGCAATCACTCTTTCAGGTGTTTTGTCAATTTTTAGCTTTTCCAGAAAAATGTACCGATTTTTTGATACTTCCTCATTTAACTTTTGAATTCTTAATCTATATGCACTGTCTAACTGAGATCTAATGTCAACCTTCCCAAGTACTGCATACTCGATACACGCATTTATATGTTTTTCACTTAATTTATGTTTTTTAAGTTTTTCACTCAAATGCTTAATATCCGAGACACCATCTAGAGTCCAGGTGCGATCCTGTACGCCCATTACTATGCACGGGTAACAGAAAAATGAGTTTTTTATTCCACACCCATACAACCAATCAGCATAATTATACAAATGAATACTAAATTTCCGATTGTAGCTATTCCTGCCCTTAGTGGATTTTTGTTTTTGTACTTGATTAATCACCATATTAGGCCTAGGAGGCCCTAATCTTTTAAGTTCAATCCTGTGCTCTAAGATCTTTATCCCTTGGCTAATAATTTTACTTACATCATTCGTAATTACAAAGTTAGAATCCGTGTTATTCATTATGACACACATTAATCACACACTAAACACAATAATTCTGTTTGCAAACAAGGAGTGCCAATAACTGCTACACTGCTGGCCGCTGGCGCTGGCTGAGATGATTTGCGCATGCGTGGCCAAGGATGGAGTCCCAGCATGTCCGTAAGAACACAGTTGATTGACGTCACCGCACGGTTAGAGCTGTATGCTGTATTTTCCATTTACACTGCACACAGTAGCTTTGGGCTCTATGGCCAACGCCCGCAACTCAACTCCGGACTTTAAACGTCAAATGTTTTCCGTTGTATTATTGTTTTGATGCGTATAGGAACTTTTTTAATTGATTTGGTAAAAAATTAATAATTAATTATTACTTTTTATTTTATTGGGAGGGCTGCGCCCGAGAGCCCTTATGGGCAAGCCGCCACTGAGTAACACGTGTCCATTATTGATCAATAACTATTACGATGTTATGACATTGTACGCCAGGTCAGGTGTAATAGACACATTACTATAAATTATCTTGCAATAATTATTATATAGTCCCGGTAGGCTTGCATCTAACAGCCACAAAGCGAGGGAAGGAATTCGTTTACTTTGATTTCGGCACCATTCCTTGTTTACGTGTTTGCGAACCATCCCAGTTAGCGTCTCTGATTACAGTATCATGCAAACGCATCAGAAACAGAGTAAACAACAATACTATTATCAGTCGGATAGCAACTTACGATAACATTAGTTGGATAAATAAGATAAAATTTAAAAAAAGTCTTGAGATATAATAATAACGATTTTAGTATCTTATCGTACGATAGCGTTAAATTCCAATGTGAATATGAATGTGTCATCAAGGTGCGTATGCTGTTTGTGTAGCCTTTTATTCCTAAGGCCAAAGCGATTTAGAATTACGATGAACAATGTTTTTGAATCTATCCATCACTGAAGCTTTATAAAACCGATGCATCATTTCGGTTGCTAAAATCTGCAATCGGGGTAACATTTAATGCTACCATATATGCCACCTGTAGTCTATCATGGTTCTATGACAGAACGATTACAGAAAATACAGTAGAGTCGAAAAGCTACACTTACATGAAAATTAATATGTCATACATGAAGAAAAACAGTGTATTATGAAACGACCAAACATGACACATCTAATACAAAAAAAAAAAAAAAAAAAACAGAAACAGCAGCAAGATATTAGTGTACGTACTGGTAATATTTACTACGTCAAATAAAAAGGATAAACACCTAAAAGAAGTGTAAAATGAATCTAGAAGGCTAATCATACACAGTGGTTGAAAACCACTTAGGAGGTAAACTTGATGACAATCAGACATAATGCAACGGGGTCGACAGTTGACTTCCCGTTTTTACGTAACTGACTAAAGGAAAGTTTAGTAACTTTACCCCCCCCCCAGCACATTCCTTACGTTTTCTTGCTTAAGAAGTGTTTCTTAATAGCTAGAACATACATACACGGAAGATTCTTACAGGATTGTGTCATGCAGTTCTCACTTGCCAAGGCCTCCTTTATTTCTGCGTTGCATCTTCCGATAATTATTCAAAATTTCTACATCCTCCCGAAGAGTTATATGCTGGTTTTCCTGTACGGGCTCGGTTATATTTAGATTCTGAATTTAAAATTTGTAGGATTATCCGAATGTCACGTAACAAGGGAATTATGTTTTTCCACTTCACCAACTCCTGCTCTGATAGGCCTACACAGAAAAAAGTTACAATCAAAAACTAACCAACCACAATTGTTGATTAAGTTCAGCAGAGGAACACTTCAAATAATAATTCAGATTAATAACTAACGTCTTCTTACTTTAGAATTAGGGTCAAACATGTACATTTTCTGTGTAATACCATTCTAAAAGTATTCCTTAAAGTCTGTAGAAATAACGCTCAACAAACAAAATTAAATACTGACAAATTAAAATCAGAATAATAGAATCGCATATACTGTCAAGGTAGTTATAGTATAATTAAATGATTACTGACTAGATGAGTATGATGAAAGATTACTGACTACTAATTATATTTTTCATCTGCCTACAAGAGTTTTCAATTTTTAACAGGTTTGATAGTTAAGGTATACAACAACTACAAATCCGCATGATGTCTGCCACATTTCGCTTACCGTCAAACACTTCACTCAGTCTGTTACAATGAATACAATACAACACAATAGTATTATTGTAACAGCAGAATTACATAATATGGTAGAATTGTGGATCCTACTAAGACGTGTCATATTTCAGCGAACATGGGGTAGATAAGGTGTGTAACGTTTATTTTTGAAAGTAGTTATAAAATTGTACAAGTAGTAAATAATAGCTAAAAAATAATGTGTACTAGCAGTTATATTTGACAAAGAAGTATGTGAGGGTGTGAAGGGAAAGTTTGTAAGGCTGTCCTCTTGGCATTGTAACCTACAGACAGCTTGATGTGTTACGACTGTAAAGTTAATTGTTTGACAAAAAGAGTGACACTTACTAAATGTATGTGTGACGTTGTATTTCGCATCAGGCAGCTGGTCTGAGTAAGAAAGGCATAACCCCCAATAAACCAATTTACCCTTTTTAAAACTTTGACACAGACTGAAAGCAAAGAGTTTGTCAATTCGATACGGTACAACATTAGAGGCCAGAACAATTGCAACGAAAGTCGTGATTACAAAGGAAGATTCGTTCCAGACTCAAAACAAAGCTAGAGTGCAACTTGAAAATAAACAATGGTGCAGCAGATCGAACAATACCAGTATTGTATCTACGTCAAAGTGTAACAGAAAGTGGACACTAGGAGACGGCCACGAGAGACAAAGAAATGTCGCCTGATTTACAAGGGGAAAGTGAAACTCACGAATTCTGGAGTGCTTGAATGAGATTACTAGTAAATAGAGAAAACGGCTGTAGGAACAATCAGGACCAATGGGAGTTCGACAAGAGAATCACGTATAAAGCAGATATACTCGAAAACCAATTACGAATATACAATTTGTCACACTGGCTAAGGAACCAATAAGAGTATCCAAGCAGATGGAAGATTCAGCAGAGGTAGGCGGGATGAGAGTTTACTTGGTAGATCTCAGAACAGAAAAACGGCAGTCTAGTATTCATCATCAGTCTAGTATTCATCATCAGTCTAGTACTCATCATTAGTCCAGTACTCATCATTAGTCTAGTCTAGTACTCATCATTTACAAAGTGATCACCACAAATCATCTTAACTCGCAAGACAGTTGAACTTCACCATAATTTAAACAAAGTGTCGGAGAATACGGATACACAGTACAATACTAAGTGAAGACAAATTCAATTAACAGACATTCTACAATTACAAATAATTCACAAGAAACACAGCAGTTTTTCTATAATACAGAACACATCAACATAGAGACTCAGTGCATATTCTACAACAGAGACATTAGACATAAAATCAGCAATCTAAGAACTATTTAAAAAAAACATTACACAAGAACTTTACCCACATCAATTAAGGACACTCATATTCAACACAATAGGTGTGCCGTGAAAAGTGAACAGGTCGAGAATGCGTCAATAATTAAACAGTGATTGTGAGGTGCAGTGACCGCGAAAGGATACGTAATCTACAACGACTACGGAGATCTGCAACTACTAAACACAGAGGACCACATGATGTCACCGAGAGTATGAACTACGAATAATCAACGTTCTCAAACTAATGGTACTTTAGAGTTAAGTCAACAAACTCAATTCATTCAAGTCAAAGAACTCACACTAATAATTAATTAACCTTGAGAACTGCCTCTCAGTGCTCTGCATTCGACTGAAGCGAAATAAAACGTCAACTAGTAAATTCTTAAAAAACCATATCTAAACAATAATATAAATTTGCCAAATACAATTGTAGATTATAATTTACAATTATAAGTGTTATAAAATTATTAAATGTTAATTCATCGCGATTTCAGAGATACTCATTGTTAAGATAAGAGAAGTGATTCTACTTAAGGAAATATCCATCCAGAATGTTATATTTGTAATTTGCTACAACTTGATTAATTAAATAAGCATTAGACATAATATTGTTGTTGTGTGTTTGGCAAATGAATCCTTTATATCCACATCCTTGTAGATATGAGGTGGCGCCCGGGAATTTGAAACATTTTGGCAGTAAGTAATTTTAATTATTAATTTATTACAATTATCAAAAACTCCCAATATAAAGAAAAATTCTTATATTTGTCGCCCAACTCGCGTGGCAAAATCTACATTTAGATTTGTCAAAAAGGCAGATGAATGAATTGAGTTAAATAAGTTAACTAAACTGAGAATTAGAAATAAAATAGAAGTATTAATAAATAGAGTAGACATTAAGAACATAGGGCTAGTAATTGTAACTACAGTTGCTTAGTCACGGTTCGAATATATACGGTATATGTTGACGCGAAGTAAGGCACGCAAAATGGAAAAAGAAACACCTTATACGACAATGGCCAGTGAAGAAGAAACACAAGTACCAAGGAGAGCTGAAGAGAGCGAAGAGATGGAGATATATAACCAAATGGGAGATCCTCAAGTCATAGCAATGATGGAGGAAGAAATAAGAACGGATATTGAAAATATAAGGGCAGAAGGACCACACGCAGAAGTTGAACAAGTAAGTGCGACAGTACCACAGACGGAGAAGGAACAAATAAGGGCAGAAGGACCACAGCCAAAAAGTGAGCTGCAAATGCTATACGAATTGATGAAAGTAGATAACAAGAAATTACAGAAGAAATTAGAAGAAAAAGTTGAAGCAAATCAGAATAAATTAGAAATAAGTCTGAATAAATTACATGAAGACATTCAAGATATTAAAGTTAATCAGAAGAAATTAGAAGAAAAAGTTGAAGCAAATCAGAATAAATTAGAAGTAGCTATTAAGGATATTACAGGAAAGCACACTAAGTTAAGAGAGGAGATAAAAAACGATATGAACACGTTGCATGACAAATTAGTTGGTGATATTCAAATAGTGAATAAAACATGGCGTGAAGAATTGAATAAGACTGAGCATAATTTTGGCGAGGTGGTACAGCAACAAAGTGAAAAATTTAAGTGTGAAATACAAAAAACTACTCAAAACTTAAGTGAAAATTTAAATCGAATCAATCAGGAAGTGAGAAGAGAAATAAAAACAACGAAAGAGGTCGTCCGAGAAGAAGTCAGAAATATTTCTACCGTAAACAAAGAAGAAATGGAAGAACAATTAAGAAAATTAGCTGAAGAAAAGGGTCGACGCATCGACGAGATGAAAGAAGATCAAGAGCAATTAAAACGAAAATTAACAGAGTTGGAGTCAAGACCAATGGTAAACAACCAAAATACTATTGTGGCTAACCAAGAACAGTTAAAGGAGGTACGGTACAACGGACGAGACGCCTACCCCATGGAATTTCTAAAAGAATTAAAAGAGGTTAAAGAAATATATTACCCCAGCGGAGGTATTAAGTGGATTAGCAGGCATCTAGAGGGTGAAGCAACAGTATGGTGGAGAATCGTACAATCCCAAATACATACATTTGAACAATTCGAGGAGGCGTTTACCAAGAAATTCTGGAGTCAACAAATTCAAGAAAACATCCGGGACAGCTTGGAGTACGGATGTTATTATCCGAATGGTAAACTCACTATGGTGCAATACCTCGAGAATAAAATTCTACAGTGCAGACAACTGATCCCACCAATTTCGGATCAGCATTTAATTCGCAAACTTGCACGCCACTATAGTAAGGAAATAGAAGTTGCCATCATAACTAGAGGCGTCCAACAAGTAGATCAATTTGAAAGCTTATTAAATGAGTTTGCTACCATTCAACAACGAGAAATGAGAGGATCGTATCGGCCGCCACAACAAACAACGGCTGACAACGGTGGAAGACATATTAACAATAGCTATCATAAAACGAAGGGTATGAAAATGGAGACTGAACACGAGGGTCACAGACCTGGGCGGCGCAATAAACAAACGTTTGGTACAGAGGATAGGGGAACAAAACAGCCCATTGTCAACACAGTAACAATTGAGCGTCAACAACCTGGCCCTTCACAAGAATCACGTACAAAAAACGACCAGCCAACCCATTATCGCGGCAACAATACTTAGCTAGTAGAAAAATAAATAACCAGTTAGACGTAGCATTAGATTATATTGATATTCGTGAAGAATTGGATAAAATGGATGAAGAAGAAGAAACCACTAATTTCCCGTACAATAAATGTCCGGAAATAAAAATAAAATTAAATAATGTAGAAGTAATTGCACTTATTGATTCGGGCAGTCAATTAAACGGAATTGCCGAAACGTGGTTCAACCAGAATAAAGATAAATTAGGTAGGATCGAGTTATTAAACTTATCGAATACCAATATAAAAGGTGCATTCGGACATAAATCAAAATTAATACGAAAACAAGTACTTTTAGAAGCTGAGGTTGATAATTATAAATTTGACTTAGTATTTTTTATCATCCCTGGACTGAATAAAGACTGTATACTAGGAATAAATATGTTGAAGGAAGGTGAGTGTACTATAGATTTCCAGCAAAATGTAATGCATATTAAAAATAGAAATTATAAGAAAAATGTAGAGGATTCTAATGAAATTGTACATATACATCAGATCGCTTTGGATAAAGAAACGGCCGATGAGGAATCTATTAACTTTCAAGAAGCTGTCGAAGAGTTAACTAATATAAATACAGAAACGAAGAAAAAATTAACTAAAATATTAATGAAAAATAGAAATCTATTCCGAGAAGAACCAGGCCGAATTCATGGGTATGAACATGAACTACGTATCACGGACAACACCCCCTTCTTCCAAAAGGGATGGCCTATACCAATTGCCTATCAAGACAAAGTCGAAGAGGAGATCCAGAAAATGTTAAGATACGGAGTGATCGAGCGAGCGAGCAGCCAATATATCAATCCCATGGTGACAGTTATAAAGAAGGACCAGAGCGTAAGATTGTGTTTGGACGCCAGGAAGTTAAACAAGGTGATGATACCTGACTTCGAAGGGGCACAACCAATCAACGAGCTCATTGCTAATTGCGGAGGAGTAAAATATATGTCATCGATCGACCTACGCTCCAGCTTCTGGCAGGTACCACTTAAGCGAGAATGCAGGGACTTCACCGGGTTTCTATATAAAGGAAAGACCTACCGCTTCACAGTCACACCGTTTGGATTAAAGACAAGTCTGGCCAGCCTGACGAGAGGATTGGATACTGTGTTGTCAGATGCAGTCAAGAAATTTACGATAATATATGTAGACGACTGCCTATGTCTATCTAACAGTCTGGAGGAACACCTCACACATTTAGATCTATTATTGACCAATTTATACGAAGCAAACATCACAGTGAACTTCAAAAAATCACAGTTTTTCCGTAGAGAAATTAATTATCTTGGTTACTGTTTATCAGTAGAAGGCCTTAGTCCTATGCCAGACAAGGTAAAGGCAATCCAAAATTTTCCACGTCCAAGAAATCAAAAGCAACTAAAAGGGTTTTTAGGACTTACAAATTTTTATAACAGATTTACCAGTCGATATGCTGAAACAACATCTTTATTAATACAATTGTTAAAGAAGGAGCGCTACTTCAAGTGGACGGAGCAGCACGACCGACAATTTAAATTAGTCAAAGAATTATTTATAGATACTGTAATTTTAAAACACCCAGATCTCAAGAAGCAATATTATTTACAAACGGATGCCAGCAACTACGCACTAGGAGGGCAATTGTTTCAATATGATGACGAAGGACACATCGCCGTCGTAGCTTTTACTAGCAGAACTTTCAAAGGTGCTGAATTAAACTATCACACAACCGAGAAGGAACTGCTGAGTATCATACATTGTTTGAAGAAATTTCGGATATACTTATTAGGACATAAATTCACAATCATAACAGATAATAAAGCTCTCACATTCCTACACAAATGCCACCTATCAAATGCTAGAATTACCCGCTGGATACTGTGCATCCAAGAATACGATTTCGACATTGTGCATTGTAAAGGCAAAGAAAATATTGTAGCCGACATACTAAGCCGAAACCCAGAGGACTCTATGGACAGCAGTGATGTCAATTTTAGTGAAGAGATGGAAATTAATCGTATTACCTTGAAATTGGATAAGAAAATAATGAAGGATATAAAAAATATTGAGAAATTGCAGCGCCAAGATCCTAAATTGAACAAAATTATTTGTGAATTAGAAAGTAAGGAAGACTCTAAATTAAGTAATAAATATCAATATGTTAAAAAAATCCTATACCGACAAGACAAGAAGTCATGGAAAATATATGTACCGAATAACATGAAAGAAAATTTAATTCAAGAATTACACGTTGTATACGGACACTGCGGCATACAAAAAACCGAAAGACTTTTTCGAGAGTACTTTACTGGAGACAGAATAAACAAAACGATACATCAAATCATTACTAAGTGCGATACATGTCAGCGATGTAAGGATCATCATAAGAATAATGTAGGAGAAATCATCCCGATGCTGCCAAAGAAGAAAGGGGAGTTAATCAGCATGGACTACTATGGACCCCTAATTACATCGACTGGAGGTGTTAAATACATTCTTGTTATCATCGATAATTTCACAAAGTACGTCAAACTTTATGCGTTGAAAAGAGCTACAACTCGTGCTACCATAAATAGACTCAAACAATATATAGCGTCATGGGGAAAACCGTTATCAATTGTCACTGATAATGGAACACAATTCACTACTCATGTTTGGACAAGGAGTTTACGAGAACTAGGAATTAAACCGAAGTTTACCGCTATTCGGAACCCGTGTACAAATATAGCTGAGAGAACTAACAGACAACTAGGCAACTTATTTCGAGTATTTGTCAAAGAGAAACACTCAAATTGGGCCAAGTATATCCAAGCCATTGAAATTTGTTTAAATGAGACATACCATAGTACCATTGAGATGAGTCCAATCGAGGCACACTTTGGAAAGAAACCAACCAGAGAGTGGACCAAATTTATTGACAGAAGTGTGATTTCCGAACCAACTACTTATAAGCCGGAAGACATTTACTTAAGGATTAAAGAAAAGAGAGAGCGACATGCAAATAAGACGAACCAAAGAGAACTAACAACATTCGCCATCGGTGACCTGGTATTAGTTAAAACATGTCCAATATCCGATGCAATGAATAAGATAATAGCGAAATTTTGCGACCTGTACGAAGGACCATATAGGGTTGCGAAGCAAATAAGTAAAGCTACTTATATGTTAGAATATTTGGACGAGAAGAAAGGAACAAGAGGAAATTTCAATGTCCGACAGCTAAAGCAATATATTACCTGACAAGAAGAGCAGTAAAAGGAAATAATGCGTTAGTAACGATCGGTTACGTGAGTAAGCAAATTGTAGCACTCATATAATAAATATGATATAATAAAGTTATGTATAATAATTGTAAAAGTTTAAAGTAATAATCGAAGTAAGATTATCAACTGACGATGTATAACAGAGTAAAGATTGATATTTTGTATATTATGTAGAAGAATAAAAGTATATCTAAGAAAAACAAAACAAAGACATTGAACAATGACTAACAATGGAAGTAATGATAAGAACTAAGTGATAATTAATAGGATATTATGAATTTTGTTGTTGTTGTATGCATTTGCAAGTAGAAAATTATTGACAAATGAAAAATATATATAAGTGGATATTTAACTAATAGGAAGTAAGAAAGAACAGTAATATTATCTAGGTGAATAATTATAAGGAAACAGATGTACATAATGAATTAGATAGTTGTTAATTCTATATTATGATATGTTAGGAAGATAAGTGGTCTGAATGGATGGTAGTGCGTAGGATTGTAAACAATTGTATAGGTTAGCATAGAAAACAGAAAAATTTAAACCTTTAGTAGGACCCTTTGCCAAGCAACAAGGTGTGAAAGTGTCGAGTGACAGGGGGATGAAGTCATAAATCTTAACCCAGACACAAAGGTACACTGTAGACAGTTTCGAACGTAAACAAACCAAGTTGAACGTCCTCTAACCCGTTAATGGGATTACATCACTAGCAATAAATGTAACTCATTAGATATTTATACTTAATTAATTAAAATTTACATAATTAATTTAAATTTACATAATTAAAAAAAAAAAGGGCACAAATTTTATTATTTGATTTTGTTACACGCCATCAATTAATAAAAATTTAAGGACAATGTAACGTTTATTTTTGAAAGTAGTTATAAAATTGTACAAGTAGTAAATAATAGCTAAAAATATAATGTGTACTAGCAGTTATATTTGACAAAGAAGTATGTGAGGGTGTGAAGGGAAAGTTTGTAAGACTGTCCTCTTGGCATTGTAACCTACAGACAGCTTGATGTGTTACGGCTGTAAAGTTAATTGTTTGACAAAAAGAGTGACACTTACTAAATGTATGTGTGACGTTGTATTTCGCATCAGGCAGCTGGTCTGAGTAAGAAAGGCATAACCCCCAATAAACCAATTTACCCTTTTTAAAACTTTGACACAGACTGAAAGCAAAGAGTTTGTCAATTCGATACGGTACAACATTAGAGGCCAGAACAATTGCAACGAAAGTCGTGATTACAAAGGAAGATTCGTTCCAGACTCAAAACAAAGCTAGAGTGCAACTTGAAAATAAACAATGGTGCAGCAGATCGAACAATACCAG
Source organism: Magicicada septendecula (assembly GCA_034769895.1). NCBI lineage: Eukaryota > Metazoa > Arthropoda > Insecta > Hemiptera > Cicadidae > Magicicada > Magicicada septendecula. The sequence continues at coordinate 309,826,120 of CM068367.1, read as the reverse complement.
TATTGTATCTACGTCAAAGTGTAACAGAAAGTGGACACTAGGAGACGGCCACGAGAGACAAAGAAATGTCGCCTGATTTACAAGGGGAAAGTGAAACTCACGAATTCTGGAGTGCTTGAATGAGATTACTAGTAAATAGAGAAAACGGCTGTAGGAACAATCAGGACCAATGGGAGTTCGACAAGAGAATCACGTATAAAGCAGATATACTCGAAAACCAATTACGAATATACAATTTGTCACACTGGCTAAGGAACCAATAAGAGTATCCAAGCAGATGGAAGATTCAGCAGAGGTAGGCGGGATGAGAGTTTACTTGGTAGATCTCAGAACAGAAAAACGGCAGTCTAGTATTCATCATCAGTCTAGTATTCATCATCAGTCTAGTACTCATCATTAGTCCAGTACTCATCATTAGTCTAGTCTAGTACTCATCATTTACAAAGTGATCACCACAAATCATCTTAACTCGCAAGACAGTTGAACTTCACCATAATTTAAACAAAGTGTCGGAGAATACGGATACACAGTACAATACTAAGTGAAGACAAATTCAATTAACAGACATTCTACAATTACAAATAATTCACAAGAAACACAGCAGTTTTTCTATAATACAGAACACATCAACATAGAGACTCAGTGCATATTCTACAACAGAGACATTAGACATAAAATCAGCAATCTAAGAACTATTTAAAAAAAACATTACACAAGAACTTTACCCACATCAATTAAGGACACTCATATTCAACACAATAGGTGTGCCGTGAAAAGTGAACAGGTCGAGAATGCGTCAATAATTAAACAGTGATTGTGAGGTGCAGTGACCGCGAAAGGATACGTAATCTACAACGACTACGGAGATCTGCAACTACTAAACACAGAGGACCACATGATGTCACCGAGAGTATGAACTACGAATAATCAACGTTCTCAAACTAATGGTACTTTAGAGTTAAGTCAACAAACTCAATTCATTCAAGTCAAAAAACTCACACTAATAATTAATTAACCTTGAGAACTGCCTCTCAGTGCTCTGCATTCGACTGAAGCGAAATAAAACGTCAACTAGTAAATTCTTAAAAAACCATATCTAAACAATAATATAAATTTGCCAAATACAATTGTAGATTATAATTTACAATTATAAGTGTTATAAAATTATTAAATGTTAATTCATCGCGATTTCAGAGATACTCATTGTTAAGATAAGAGAAGTGATTCTACTTAAGGAAATATCCATCCAGAATGTTATATTTGTAATTTGCTACAACTTGATTAATTAAATAAGCATTAGACATAATATTGTTGTTGTGTGTTTGGCAAATGAATCCTTTATATCCACATCCTTGTAGATATGAGGTGGCGCCCGGGAATTTGAAACATTTTGGCAGTAAGTAATTTTAATTATTAATTTATTACAATTATCAAAAAATCCCAATATAAAGAAAAATTCTTATAGGTGTAAATATAGATGTTTCCTTTTTGATAGTTTTTAGGTCTTAAATGTGTTGGGCCTATTCGTCTTTCAAATCTTAGAAGGGGCATAATTAGTATTATGATTTAATTTTCCGTGACATGCAGGCTACACTTTTAATTAAAAATATTATTTCATTTATATTAGAAAATTCCTTATCTGATTTTACTTTTACTGTATAGACCTAACCGTGGAATACAAGCAGTCAGTAAATTGAGAACAATTTTCAGAATAAAGTATTTCAGAAGCAAAAATATAAGACTGCCTTAAAATTCTCGTACTACAAGTGCGTCGTTTGCACGATTAAAACAAAGACGCTGGTGTTAATGAATTCAATATATCATGACCACTCAGCTAGTAAAATACACGTCAGCAAGAAGAATGCGACTCAACAGAATTTAGCGTCTACTTACGCTACTTTTTATTAGCCCTGGTATTAATATTCCATTCTTAAGCGTTGAGCATTTGTTAAATTTCCTTTGGTACTAGTATCTTGAATAGTGCATATTGAAAGGAGGTTCAGTTTTCTCTACATCCATTTAATTTAAGAACAAAAGCTTTAGACACGATATTAAAAAAAATTAATAAAATCTGAATGCTTTTTAATTTCTAACGTTGTATGTATGCGCGCGCGTGTTGTGAATTATTACAAGTGAATTTACACACACACACACACACACACACACACACACACACACACACACACACACACACACACACACACACACACACACACACACACACACACACACACACACACACACACACACACACACACACTCGCGCATACATATAAGGCATACGTTAATTTTGTATTATGCCTTAACTATCAAACCTGTTAAAAGGTGAAAGCTCTTGTAAATATTGTATGGATGAGAAAAATATAATTAATAGTCATTAATCGCTTATGGGTAACCTTGTCAGTTTATGCCTTTCGAATATTCTGCTTTAGTTTGTCAGTATTTAATATTGTTTATTGAGCGTTATTTCTACAATAGTTGGACTTCAAGCAATACTATTATGTTTAATGAAGAAATTTGTGTTAGTGGTTGAAATCACAATCAGAATGATCAATATTGCACACCACTATATAAAAATTATTCCGATTAGCGCTTTCAAGCTTCACAGCTCATCGTCAGATCAGGAATAGACAGAAAATATGTAATACCCAACCCTTCACCCCTCTCCCCCACCCTGCTCACCCACAACAAACTAAAAATTAATGACCCTTCCCCACCCCCTAAACTCTGTCTCACCATCTGTACAGTTACATATTTTTCTAGTAAATTCCTTGTGTTTCAGTGTGTGTGTGTGTGCATCCTTTTAAACTACCCTCTTCCTCTCCACACACGTGGGTCAGTCACACACCCTTATTTTAAAACAACCAATTAGTACTATGAAATATAATTCTTAATCTTATCTATCTGCCCTCTCTCATTTACTTCTTAATCATGTTATAAAATATTTCTTCATTATCAAATTTAATTTTAATATTAATTAAATTGTCTAACCCTTTTTCTCTTTCTTTCAATATTTCTAACTCCTTGGTTGGGTTGGGTATTACATATTTTCTGTCTATTCCTGATCTGACGATGAGCTGTGAAGCTTGAAAGCGCTAATCGGAATAATTTTTATATAGTGGTGTGCAATATTGATCATTCTGATTGTAATACTATTATGAAGCGTATTTCGCAGGAAATGTACATGTACGAAGGACGTGCTATATAACAGCAAGTTATATACATTATAATGTATAATGTAAGAAGATGTAAGGTATTAACCTATGTTATTATTTGAAGTATTCCTCCGCTGAATTCAATCGACAATTGTGGCTGGTTAGGTTCTAATGGTAACTTTTCCTGCGTACCAGAGCAGGAGTTGGTGAAGTGTGAAAATAATAATTCACTTCTAATGTAACACTCAGGTAATTTTTTTACTTTAACTTGTACCCACTAAGTAATGTATGGTTGACATACAGCTTTTATAATTCTGTAAGTTTTTTTATAATAGTAAAAAGTAGAGATATTTTACTAGATGGATAGGGGCCCGCAAGAAGTATTCAACAAATGTATTGACCAACTTGGCAATCACGTACAAGGTCACAGCAAGTTTGTTTTCTATTAAACTCGTATGTTTAATCTTTATTTATTACTTATTTGTTTATCGTCGTTTAATATTTGTTAAATACTTTGTTATTACACTTCGTTTAATCCTTGCATAGTTGCCTAATATCTACATATAATTTCTGCTAAATATTAGAGCTTATAAAACCAAATTTTCCTGTTATGAAAACATTCCTGATATAATTTTCCTTTTAAATCGACATTCTAATTACTAACACATCTTATTTTATTTAACATTTTAACCGTATTGATAACTAGCTATATAAACGAAACTAATACCAGTTATACTAATACTAGTGATAGTAATACCACTTATACGAACAAGTGGTATAAAACAAACACCCTTTCATATACAAACACCCTTTTCACCATTGTATAAAACAAACAACTTTCAAATTATAAATAATTATTTCACTTGAGGATACACTCATTTTTAGATTGTTTCTTAGCCTGTATTATCCAATTGTACCCACATCTATGTAAAAATTATTGTTTTGCGACACCATAACGTTTCTTTATGAAACAAAGAATGGGCCCTACCACCAGTATATTTACTGGAAGAACCGTAGAATAGTGAAATAAACGTTTCTAATTCCCCAGTATTTTGTATTAAAATTACATTTAATTTTAATAAATTGAAGGCTGTTTATTTTATACCTTTCTACGTTATTCTACGTTTCCTAGGTATATTATATAATTATGGTCTGTTGGATAGATCATTCAATTAATTCAATTGGTCTTAATCAGATCTGCTACAGATCATCATCTTATACAGAATGGTAGTTAGATGATGATTTAACTAATATGTATTTAAATATATCTATTTCCTTTATACATGAAACAACAAATGATTTTGTGAACACTCCTTTATCTCTTTAAAACCTAACAGTACCTAACATTATTTTATACCAATTCGGTATAACTCAAAGTCGAACACATTTTACAATAAAGCTTTTTTATAATGTTCAAAACATTATGTCACATTGCTATCTGTGTGTGACATTTCTATCCACCAATCTGTGTGTGTGTGTGACTTCGTAAAGTTTTTATGTTACATGTCCGAGTGTAACGAACACAAGATGAATTACTTACAGATACAACACACAGTAAGAAATCGTACCTCTTACGTAAAAAGCGCAATAAACGTACAATTAAATGTTTCTCGCTAGGTGTACAGCACGCGACCACAAATCACAGGGAAGAGAATTAATGCTTTAGACATATACTACTAAAGAAGTGTTACCCTACTGACCTCGAAATACATTATATTGTTGTATGGATGTCAAGTACGTTGTTTTCTTTTCTGAAAAACAAAACATCCCGGCATTAAAATTTTAAAGAGATTAATATAAAGCTATATAATAATTATTATTCTGTATTATTCCCTTCTTCATACATATTACTATATTGTTATTGTTATTATTATTATTATTATTATTACTGTAATGGCAATTTAGTCCACGTACTGATGTTTATCTTATTACTGCGTATTTTAAACTGTTAATGTTTCTTATAACACAGAATTTCGCCACAATGACTGACTCACAATTTTCGCACATGATATGAGGCATCTTAAAGCGATATTAAATTAATGATTTAATAGTTTCTGTCTAGTAATTTATTATTACGCTTAATACACATTTGTATAACAACCAGTGCTAAAGAACGTAAAGACTATAGGACAATGAGTTTGATCTGTGACGTTACATAGGCTGTCACAAGTTTGATACTAAGAAGAATGGAAAAGAAGAATTGAGGACAATGTGAGAGAAGACAAATTTGGCTTCAGATAGTGTAAAGGCTCAAGAGATGCGACTGGATGTTTCGGGCATTGGATGATGCTAGGGGAAGAATATTAGGAGGGAGATGACATTGTAATTAAATTGTAATCCTATGTTTGTTTGATCGATTGCGAGAAATGAGGTTCTTTATCCAAACCCCATTCCTTGCTTCGAAATGCCAATATCTTCGTTTCTGTAGTGGAGATTATCATATTGGTTGCAAATCTGACGAAGCTTAAAGGCAGAATTTTGTAAAGCAGATTTTGTATTTTGAATTACAAGCAAATCGTCAGCAAACAGCAGCACATTCAAATATCTGTCTCGTGATATTTTAATACCAGGGTTTACTAGTTGTTTCCATTTCGTTACCAGATCGTCTATATAAATGTTAAAAAGAGTAGGTGATATACTTCACCCTTGTCTGCAAACGTGATTGAAAGATATTTGTTGAATATCCTACAATTGTTTTTAATAGCTGTTCCGTTATAGCCTTGTATAGTTCTTATAAATTGTTGTGGGAATTTCCGTTCTTCTAATGCTTGCCACAAGAAATTTCTATCCACTCTATCAAAGGCCTCCTCAGAGTCAACGAAGGATACCTAACCATATAGAGGTTAATAAGATAAGAGTGTTGTTAAGCACTTCGATATAGTTAAAGCCATCCAAGCGGTACATGGAAGTATCTAAGACTCTGCAGACGACGACGACGACGACAACAACAACAATCCATAAACACTTTTTTTGTAATAATGTAGTTCCACATAAGTGTAGAGACAACAGACATTATTTGACTCAAAAACAGCATCTTGATAACGAACAATTAGTGCCACAAAAAGATATCTGTTATCTGGGCTTTAAAAATTGTAGTAAAACTGCTTTAACGGTTTTATTTAGTCTACTTCTTCCTTTAAGAAACCGGATTATATAGATCTTTATGGAAGATAATTTAAAAGAAGAGTATAGTTTGTAGTATTTAAATAATGGATAGAGATACGTACAAACGCTTCATGATATACGGAGATAGTCTACATGGTCAGTAGGAGAGAAACAGCTAGAGGGTAACAGCGTAACGCTTTCTTAGAGACTAGTAATCTGAATGTTGATTGGAAAGTGCCAGAAGAGAATTACATGGGTAATTACAACATATGGGTATTAGTAACATGATGTTTACTACATAAAGAAACTTATATTAAGGAATACGCTAACGGAACGAGTGTTAATTTGTTAGCTAGTGACTGTTAAAATGTACTCGGGAAGGATTAGATAATAAGTTAGAATCTAACGTTAAACTCAAACAACTGTGCTACTTGACATAACGCCAGTAAGTCAGGTGTTTCTATCTGTCTTGTAGACTTTAATTAAATTTAATTAAGTATATAATGGGATTACAAGTTAGGCCACTTGGGACTTCACGACCACGCTGCCAGTACACTTTGAGTCACTATCCGTGTAATAGATTATTAGTTTTTGCTTACTCAGCACAGGATATTGTTAGATTAGTTGTGTCCCGATGCGTTAAAGAATTACGAAGGAATATGAATTGGGAATAAGTAGTTTTCCAATTTGTTGTTGTTAAATAATTAAGAATGTGTTTTTTTCCATAAATAATCAATTCTCAAATAGTTTATCCACTTGTTTATTTGGAGTAACTTTAGTGATATAATTAATTCTTTTTACACGAAAAGGCCAGCCGTGAACCACGCGAATATCATTTCCTTTTCTTCTCCTGCCAGAAGGCTCTCATTCGCACACTATGCGCCGCCTTCCTTTCCACTGCCCACCCCTTTATCGTCTTCACACCGGAGAGAACCTCAAGATTTTGAATTTTGTTTCTGTGTGTATTTCTATCCACACAGTCGTTCAAAGAGATACCCAGTTTCATAATTTCCTCCTTGAGTTGTTTGGTGTATCCGTTCAGACTGGAAAGTTGCCAAATATAATTAATTATTATTATTTAGGCCTACTTTTATTTATTTTATAATGTAGTTTTGGTATGTATGTGAATTACAAAAAAGTTTATTCGTTTTAATTTGAGTTAATTATAACACGTTTCCTTCTTTTTTACTTCGTAACTAACTCTTCAAGTTTTACTTCATTTTCGATAGTTATAAAGTTTATTTCATCTATTTTTCACCGCAAGTATTTTTTCATTTACGCATATTATATAAGTTTTGTATTCAGACGTCTATTAATAACAGATACGGCGAGATAGTGTGTTGAGAATAGACTATGGCAAGTTACTACACTGTTCATTCTGTATTAAGACTATTGTTGAGATACCCACATTATTGAGTGAGCTAAGTCAGCAGTATTGGCTGGATCGAGCTCACCCTTAACCCTCTGCTATTCTCTACGTCAAAATGTAACACGCATAAAGAATCAGAAGGCTCTTTCACTGACGCAGTATTCAAATTTAACGAAACACATGACTTAGTTAATTGTATTATGATAGTGAGAGAAGGTGAATTTAATTAAATATATAAAAAGGCATCCGGCAACACCAACATAAAGGATGCTTTTTAAGGGTGAAAACCGGTTCAGGTTGTAAGGTAAAACTTTATGTTTTTACTTATAAAAACTTTGTGTTCCGAGTCGTTAATGTAATAGTTATATTTAGGTAACGGACACGTCATGGACAACGAAATCCGTGAATTTAATATTTAAGTCTAAACGTGTTTTAACAGTACTAACAGTTTTAACGTGTTTTAACAGTAATAGACTCCACATTGTCCACTGAGAAAAAAGTGTCAAATTTTCAAGGGAAAGCAACACTTTCTACTGGCGTTATGTTTTAGTATAAGAAACTGGAATAAGATGGAAACATCTTTAAAGTCTTGTTCAGAACGAACGATCAGCAGATTTACAACAAAATTGACAACATCAAGATGAAACCTGCTAACAATCTGATCTAATATTTTATAGTATAACGTAATTGTACCTTAACTCGTTTAGGACAACACATAGGCTATTTTCAAAATTCGCAAGAAATGTATAAACGTATTTGATTGTTTTCCTTACACTGACTTGTTTGTTTTAAAATTTTGCTTAACTTAAATAATGTAAATTGTTTAGTACGATATTTTGTTCAATAATTGTTCAGTAAAACAGTAAATCATTTTATTCAGTAAAACACTTTGAACGGACAGAACATATTTTTTCCTTCTGCAAACCATTTTTTGTAATCAATATATTTTTATGGAGCAAATGACTTTTTTGAACACTTAAAAATTATGTCATATTTATTAGGCTCTATAGCGATTTCATTAGATGTTACTCATTACATTATTTACGCTTTAAACTTCCTTTATGTTTTAAATAAACATTTACTAAATCCCAACTTTGTCACTACTTGTTGCCACACTGCTAAATACTCGTTCTTGACGAGGCCTTTCGGTGTCTCCACCATCTTCAGGTCTTAGACAGGTGGAGACAATAGATCTTTTAAGACCTGAAGATGGTGGAGACACCGAAAGGCCTCGTCTAGAACGAAGTATTTAGCAGTGTTTTAATAAGTAGTGACAAAGTTGTTGTTAAGATGGCTGCTAATAAAAATAACAAAACTGAAAATTTACTAAATCTTTCTTGATTACGTATCGTATCTGTAAACATTTGCATACACCACTCGCATACAATCACTGGTATGTGTGGCTGACGATACCAGTGATTCCACAGGAACGTTATTCCACAGATATGCCTATACGCACACATTCACGAGTACTTTTTATTGATACAGCTTAAAAATAGGATTGAAGAAGAAATATTTCAAGTACAGAAAGGCTCATGTACTAAGTTTAGTACCCAACGTGATGAGCACACTAGTCTTTAAAGTGAGCTTTGTTTTACGATGGGCCATTTGTCACGACGTGTAGCTTGTATATCCAGGAATAAAAGGCGACATCAAGTAGAGATTGTTAAAGGTTATGTAGGAGTAACACAAGTTACACTATTAAACTAGAATGAAGTAAATGAATGTAACCCGATAAACGTAAACTCTAAATCATTAATGGTAAAGAACGGCTTTAAAATTAAAGTTAATTTGTAAGAAATTAAAAGAAATATACAACGTGAATTTCCTTGTTGCTGATGGATAGTATTAGTACTAGCCTAATCTATGCCTTTAGGTAAGGCACTATCTTATATAAATATATGCACGCAAACGAACTACTTCCTGTGAGGATGTGTGTTTTACTTAAATATATTAAGAAGCTCAGAACTGGAATACTGGAAAAACGTAAAAAGTAAATGAACAACAACACAGTGAAAAATTTGTCACCCCGTAATAAAAGGTAACAGACTATTCCAAGTAACAGAAATGAGTAGAAATAAGAGAAATTTATTAAAATATTTTATTTTAAAGTACACTAGGTTTTAAGTATATTGAATTTATTACGAATTATATTTTTGTGATAATAAAAAAATGAACAGACTAATTTTTCGCCTAATTCTGTATACTGAGTGAACCATGTTATTTATTAAAATTTTTAAGCTTGTCGGTCATAGTCGGTTGTCGCTTCTGACTAGGGTTGTCATTGCAATCATGATGCAAATAACGATACACATGAGTTGGCCAAAAACAAAGAAACAAACTATTTGTTAATTAAAAACCTGGGAAGCAGAAATAGAAACGAAACTGAAAGTAATACCATAAAAAAATACTGATCATAAAAATATTTCAGTGATTTATATTTTAAGTTATTGACTCTGGTTAAACTTTGTACTTGTTCACCTTTGTACTGTAACATCCGCATTGCAGTGCGTGCAGTGACGTCACTTCTCCCCCGCTAATCTGCTGCCGGCTTGGATTCAAGCTCGCAACAGTCAAATTTAGTTAGTTAATTGCAAGACTCCGGACGGGCAACTCGCCTCAGTTCGCCAGCCGCGGCTACATAATTATTTTCAATATTCCTAAATTTTAGCATGATCATCATGCGCTAGTTACTTAGGCGGTCTCGGCCTCTAGACACGATTATGGCTTTCAATATTTAATTCTAACTTATTTATCAGGCATTTATGCCGCGCTAGACTGCACGCGCCATGCAACTATTTTCTAGTAATTTTCAATAAATAATTAACTACAAGAACATATACAGTCCACCTCGTTATTTCATTTCTTACCAGCTACCTCAACAACTAGCGTCCTAAGACTAACTTAAGATTACTTCGAGAGCGTCTAAGACGCAACATTTTTGGTCCACCACGGCCGGATCCGAATCGTGATTCGGTCTAAGATTCTCAGATATATTTTATTTAATGGGCCAAAACAACGTTTGGTTCAAGCCCGAATATTTTCAAACTTTAGATTGCTGGCCGTTGCATGCCTTCATTGTTTTCGAAATACTTCATAATTGACACTACAAGATTCTGCAGAGCATCATCTCTGAGACAGCAAGACACTACAAGTCATCATCATTTGTCGTACAGCAGCGAAATTCTAGAACGCCAAAATTAAACGGGGAGCTACAACTTCAAGCGTCACCCGACCAGCAGAAACAAGAGTTGCGCCAACATCTAAGGCCTGCCGAACAGGATCACCAAGGAAACAACAGGATCTGAGCCATCTTGAACACGCCGGGATTCACAATCCACGTGACTATGAACTTGCATTTCTTATAATTTTTCATTTATAATTTTTATGTACAGCAAAGTCAGTAATATTTTAGCACAGATTTAATAGCACTTAATATTAAATCATTAATAATTTGTACATAAACAGATATTAGTGTCAAGTGGCCATAAACTTGTATTTTTACCTAAATTTTCATTTACGCAGCTGTACAATAATGCATTCAGAAACTTAAGTGATGTGATAAGGCTATATGTATATTGTCACTTTGAATGATTCATATTTTCAATAACTTCCATAACTATTTTTTTAAAGAAAATAAGTACCTATTATAATAAGTAATAGATTAAGTTGCATATCGATCACTGGCTCCCGCATCACATTAGGATTTAGTAAATTATTCAAATTACAACAATTGTTCACCTGCTCTATATTTAGCTATCGTTTTCGAATCACATTTTGCATTTCAGTCATGGCTGATGTGAAAGCGTTAATTAAAAAACGGGGCACAATTAAGGCCTCTATCTCCCGTGTAAATACATTCGCTGACAATTTCGATTCAGACATAAGCGATCACCATGCCTTAAAAATTAAGCTCCGCCACTTGATGGAATTGTCCGCGAAGTATGATGAAATTCAGACCCAAATTGAGGCTGATGATTCCGATTTCACATCAGTCAGTGACAGGGTTCAAACAGAGGATGATCTCTGTAGTATTGAGTGCAAGCTACACCATTTATTAGTACAAGTAGAGGAGGTGAACAAAAAACCATTGATTCAAGCTGAAGTTACGCCAACTAAAACCTCCCCTATACAGTTAGAGCCAATTAAATTCCCCTGCTTCTCAGGCAACATTATTGATTGGCAGCATTATTATAATATGTTTTTGGAACTAGTACACGTCAGAACTGACCTGACGGATATTCAAAAATTACACTATTTACACTCTTCATTAAGAGACGAAGCTTTAAATGTAATAAAATCTCTCCCAATAACCCATGACAATTATGCGGTAGCCATTGATCTATTGAGGGCCAGGTATGACAGCAAATTAATTGTCTCAGCCTATCATATAGGGAATGTCTTGGGCATGAAGTCCATTCAGCAAGAGTTCATGGTTGGCATTTCAAAATTCATTGACGAAATCACCGCGAATATAAATGCTTTAAATTCATTAAATTTACCGGTAAATACCTTTGAAATCATTTTCGTTCAATATTTAACGGAAAACTCGATAACCAGACCTGCCGACTATGGAAGGAAAGCCTATCCGACGAGCGATTTCCTAATTTCAATAATTTTATTAAATTTTTAAATAGCAGAAGGCAATTAATGCAAAACGTCGGCGCCGCGACCAGTTCAGTAAGCAGAATACAAGTTAGCGATAAGACTCCCTATCGCAAAGCTATTAAACCGGTTGATCTTACTAGGTCAACATTCCATTCTCATATTAGCAATAACATTTGTCAGCTGTGTCTAGGTAAACATCGGCTCTCGGAATGCCCACAATTCGTGGCTATATCTCCCCTTGAACGAAAAAATATTTTAATTAAACATAAACTTTGCTTAAATTGCATGCGTCCAGGCCATGATCTCGCACACTGTCCTTCCAAATTTGCTTGTAGGACATGTGCTAAACGCCACCACACAATGATCCACATATCAGGCAATAACCCTTCGGGTAGAGGCAACAATCAATTTTCACTGAAACTGCAAACAAACAAATCCATCCTACTGTCCACCGCTGTCTGCATGACAACTGACCATGCCGGTAGGAAGCACCCAGTAAGGATTTTATTGGACTCAGGGTCGCAAGCTAACTTCTGCGCCATGAGTTTCTCACTAACTAAATCTCAATTACCCATCACCGGTATAAATAATTCTTTATCTCAAGCTGACTTCAGTACTAGGGTAAGGTTGCATTCTCGTTATAAGAATTTTAGTTTAAACGTGCATTGCGCTGTGCTTCCCAGCATTACGAATAATCTTCCTGCGGAATCGTTTGATATCTCATCCCTAAACATACCAAAAGGCATATTCCTAGCTGACCCGCAAATGAACTTTTTTTCGCAAATCGACATATTGCTTGGTTCCCAGTACTATTTACAATTAATTGAACCTGTCAAATTTATCCGCAGCCCACACTTTCCCATAATACAGGAGACAAAATTGGGATTCATCCTCGCGGGCAACCTCCCCTTTAATGTCGACATGACAAAACCTGCCTCATCATTCATAGCATGCGATGATAATAATGTCATTTCCTCGCAATTAAAGGACTTCTGGCAATTGGAGGACGTTGCTGCTCGTGCTCCCTCGGTTGAGGACTCGGAAAGCGAAAGTCATTTTGTCGCTAACACTTTCCGTAATAATGATGGTAGATTTGTGGTATCCCTACCACGCAGGTTATACAATTCTCATTTGGGCGATTCTCTTCCCGGAGCTATTCGCAGATTTCAATCACTGGAACTCAAGTTCAAGCAGAACCCTGCCATTCATAAAGACTATAGCACATTCATGCATGAATATTTAACTCTGGGTCACATGTCTTTGCTTGATGCTTACGATTTGTCAGTTAACCAGTCAGACACCTTTTGCTTACCGCACCACTCAGTTTTTAAAGGCTCTAGTATAACTACCAAATTGCGAGTTGTTTTCGACGGCTCTGCCAAAACAACAAATAATTTGTCCTTGAACGACACATTGATGGTTGGTCCCACGGTCCAGCAGGATCTTTTTTCGATTATGTCTCGGTTTCGCACTCACCGATATGTCCTCATTTCGGACATTGAGAAGATGTACCGTCAAATTTTAGTTAATCCCAAGGATTCTAATTTGCAACGAATTGTCTGGCGCGACGCCCCCCATAGTGAACTTCAACACTACGCCTTGAGGACAGTCACATATGGGACTGCAAGTGCGTCATTTCTTGCCACAAGATGTCTGGCACAAATAACCCAGGAAAACAAAACTCAACACCCTATAGCTTGTTGAGCTATCGTAAACGATTTCTATGTGGACGATCTCATGACCGGTTCAGATAACCCGCACATCCTATCTAAAATGAAATCCGACATCACAGATTTATTAAGCCAATACGGAAACTTTGCACAAGTGGTTGTCCAATGATCAAACCATTATAGCTTCACAAGCCAATTCTTCCCTCGACTTTAGCAAAAATCAAACTGTGCGTACTTTGGGTATTCAATGGGACATTGACGAAGATAGTTTCGTATATAGTTTCCAAAGACATGTCAAAGTAGAGGTATTCAACATGAGAAGGATCTTATCAGTTATCGCAGGAATTTACGACCCATTGGGACTCATTGGGCCGGTTACATTTTGATGTAAGCATTTCATGCAGATATTGTGGCTAACCGGTACAAGTTGGGGCGACCCCTTATCAGACTCATTAACTAATCAGTGGGTAGAGCTTTATTCTCCTCTGATTTCCGACACTTACTTTAAAATTCCAAGGTCTGTAAAGAGTTTAAATAATTCACAAATCATTTCATTTCAGCTCCATGGGTTTGCCGACGCGTCAGCAAAGGGTTACGCGTGTTGTTTTTATGTGCGTACGGTGTATTCAAACCACGGCATCTCATCAAACTTGTTATGCTCTAAATCTAGAGTCGCTCCCTTGAATCAGGTAACATTACCCAGACTTGAACTTTGCGCCTGTCTCTTGTTGGCTCAGTTGGTTTCCAAGGTAATAAACGCCGTGAGTTACAAATTCGGCGACTTATATTTTTACTCTGATTCGATGATCGCCTTACACTGGATCCACCAGCAGTCTTCCAGACGGAAGGTATTTGTCGCCAACCGCGTTGCGGAAATACAGCGTCTTACTGCCAAGGTTACCTGGCATCATGTCTCGTCACATGACAACCCTGCCGACATTCTATCGCGTGGTTGTCTCCCACGGGTTTTACACTGTCACCGACAATGGTGGTATGGTCCATCCTGGTTGTCCCATGAGTCATCATCATGGCCCACCAGTGCCTTCGATGCCCATTCACCCTGCACTCATCCCGATCTTGAGCAAGAACAACGTAAGCAGGTCCAAACCTCATTGATTGTCGCTTCATCTTCGTCTAGTTATTTTGAAAACTACTCTTCGCTTTCAAAACTCCTTCGTGTATTTTTGTATTGCCGTCGATTCATTCGGAACTCTAGGCTCCCCATAGCTGATAGGGACACTTCCTTTTTAACTTCCCATGAGTTACATGGTACACTTTTGGTTTTTATTCGCCAGTCCCAGCGATCGCACTTTAGCATCGAAATCAAGGAACTTGAGGCACAACGCTGTATCCCTAATAATAGTAAAATTCTTTCACTTAACCCCTTTCTGGACAAGGCGGGGATATTACGCGTGGGCGGACGCCTTCAGCACTCCCAGCTTACCTATGATAGCAAACACCAAATCATACTCCAACCGCATTCTCATCTCAGCAAATTAATCATAGAAGGCGAGCATCTTCGTCTACTACACGCTGGGGTACAATTGACTCAGTACTCTCTACGGCAGAAATATTGGATAATTAATGATAAATCTTATATACGATCAGTAATACACAAATGTATCACTTGTTTTCGATTCCGTGCTAGGGGCGCAAGCAAATTATTAGGACAATTACCCTCTTCCCGGGTTACTCCTGCTAAGCCATTTTCTCAAGCTGCAGTCGACTATGCCGGTCCCGTATTTATACGTCATGGCGGGCAGCGTTCCAAATCGACGTCAAAGGCTTATATTGCTCTATTTATATGCATGGCCACTAAGGCCATTCACCTTGAATTAGTCTCAGATCTCACCTCAGACGCTTTCATAGCGACCTTAAAACGGTTTATAGCTCGTAGAGGTATCCCTGCTCACATATTCTCCAACAATGGTACAAATTTTCGTCGTGCTAGTAGTACACTTCACGAATTATACAAACTTTTTCAATCTAACGGATTTGAACAGACCACCCAGGATTTTACCAGTGCCCAAGGCATCAAATGGTCCTTTATTCCCCCGTCAGCACCTCATTTCGGTGGCCTGTGGGAGAGTGGAGTCAAGAGCGTCAAGTTTCATTTGCGGCGCGTTGTCGGCGGAACCATTCTTACGTTTGAGGAGTATTACACTATCCTAACTCAAATAGAGTCCTGCCTTAACTCACGCCCCTTGTTCGCCATCTCAAATGACTCTAGGGATCCCGAACCTTTAACTCCAGCGCACTTCCTGGTTGGTTCTCCGCTCACTGCACTCCCAGAACCTGACTATTCCAAAGTCAATATTGGTCGTTTGGGCAGATGGCAGCTACTCCAGAGATTCACCCAGTCTATATGGCAAAGGTGGTCGAATATTATTTGCACCAGTTGCAACAGCGCAACAAATGGCGCATCCCGTCAAAAAATTTGGCTCCCGGACAACTCGTCCTTATTTTAGAAGACAATTCCCCCCCACTGCAGTGGAAACGCGGGGTAGTCACTAATGTCTATTTGGGTCAGGATTCAATAGTGCGCGTCGCGGATGTTCGCACCGCAAACGGTATCCTACGTCGGCCCATTCACAAATTATGTCCACTTTCAGTGGCCTCAGACTAATTGCATGAGCGTTCATACGACATGCATCATTGTATCGAACCTTTATCATGCTTTCTATTTGTTATTTTTATTATATTACTATCACGTCTATTGTATTACTATGTATCATTATCATGTTATTATTTGTTATTGAATTTTTTGTGATCATTATTATACTATTATGTACTGTTAATTATTATGTCAATCATTATGTATTATGTATACTCATACAATCATATTATGTATTTTTACATCAATTGAGTATGTTAATCATATTGTTATGTACTATTGAATCTTTGGTATCATTGTTCTAATACTATGCATGTAAATTATTGTTTTTTATTATTGTATTACCATATTGAATCAGTTTTTGAAGATGTTTTTCTTTTATACAAATTAAGTGTAAGGTCATTACGTACGTTTTGTTAAAAATCAAATGTATTTATTTACTGGACATATGTTAATGCTTCAAGAAAAATCATGTTAGTTATACAAGCACTTTTATTTTTCTCATGAGTTTTTGTTTTGTATATTTTTTAGCACAGAAATTGTTTTGTTTTGCTTTTGAGCTTTTCTGATAGCCTTAATTAATTTTGTTATTTACAGATTTTTATGTCAGACATGATTTATTTAAAAAAAAAGGGTCAATTTAATGTATAAAGCTTTCAAGTATATTGTATATTGTCTTTGTATATGACATTTGATAATAATTTGTGATGCACTATTCACACAATGAATTAAGTTGCAAAATCGACCCGATTTTGTGCGGGCAGTATGGTTAAACTTTGTACTGTAACATCCGCATTGCAGTGCGTGCAGTGACGTCACTTCTCCCCCGCTAATCTGCTGCCGGCTTGGATTCAAGCTCGCAACAGTCAAATTTAGTTAGTTAATTGCAAAACTCCGGAAGGCAACTCGCCTCAGTTCGCCAGCCGCGGCTACATAATTATTTTCAATATTCCTAAATTTTAGCATGATCATCATGCGCTAGTTACTTAGGCGATCTCTGCCTCTACACACGATTATGGCTTTCAATATTTAATTCTAACTTATTTATCAGGCATTTATGCCGCGCTAGACTGCACGCGCCATGCAACTATTTTCTAGCAATTTTCAATAAACAATTAACTCAAGAACATATACATTCCACCTCGTTATTTCATTTCTTACCAGCTACCTCAACAACTAGCGTTCTAAGACTAACTTAAGATTACTTCGAGAGCGTCTAAGACGCAACAGCCTCTTACTACAAATAAGTCGATAAGTCTTTTTTCCGTCAATGCAGATTCAAGCAAATAAACGTTTCCAACGAATTATTATTTTTTCTGTAATTGTGCTGTATTATACACGATTAAGTGCTGGGAGAGTAACGATTAAGGGAAATTCGATTTTTAGAGCTAGGAATAATATTTATACTTTGTGTATTTTTTTAACTTTTCAGACAGCTTTTAAGAATTAAATTGTCTCATACAGCTTGGAGTAGCGAAATCTACAAGCAAACCACGTAAAACCGGCGCAGAACTGAGAAAATAATATGAATATGAAATCTAGTTTTTGCTACGCATAATGAAAAAATTCTTTAAATAAAAAAATCTTAATTTTTTGAATAATATTTTTAAAAATTATTTTTAAAAATGGAAAAACTGATGCAAAAAAGTATACTTTCATAACCAAGTTCTAATTCCTTTGAGTAATCAGAATTCACCTAGTCGCAAGCTAGTAAGTGCATTACCTTAATTACGTAATCACATTGAACACTGAGCTTATTTGAGAGGGTATATATAAAGTGGTTATACCAATAATGACTCAGAGTGTTCTTACCACCTAGTCACAAAGTTTCAAGTGCACTTCCTTGTAAGTTCGCTGTAAACTTAATTAAATTCAATTACTCTGCAACGCGTCTCGAATAGCCTTGCTTATATAATGTCAAGTGAGCTAAAACGTTTTAATTTGGGCTCTGTTCGCATTTATGAAGGAACCGTTCGGACAGAATTCTCTACTAACTAAATCAATATTTTATCCGCTAACACGAATCTTTTGTTTGTATCTGTATGCAAACTTTTGTGTGCATTGACTGATATAGGGAAGTGCGGGTAACATGGAATACCATTTACATTTCAATATATTAAAGTATATTTATATCAGCTTCCTATGATTTGCAAATTAATTTAACAACCGGTATGTTTTTAACTATTTCGGACATTGAAAATAAAATTAAACCTTCACAATGTTGAAATGGATCTCTTTAATGACATTGGGAAATTGAGAGTAATATGGAATAGGGAGGGGAATATGGAATACTACACACTTCACACAGAAACTTGAGGTTACTAACAAAATTTGTCAATAACATGTAAAAAACAACAATTTTTATGTGTGACAGTAATGTCTAATAATATAGTGTTAAATAGGGAATCAGGATTCCTGATTTATTTAATCGGAAATTACATTTTGCGTTGAAAATTACATGTTAACAAGGAAAGTGGAAAGATAATTTAGTATATTAACGAATGTAACATCTTTGTATATGTATATGTTTAGTATATTAACATTTTTCGTGCAATGAGAATCAGACGACACAAGAAGAAGAGGTTTCGGATACACAAGGCTTAGATCCCATATTTATAGAAGAGCTGGAAGAAGCGTTATGTAAAACAAAAAATAGAGGATTAAGTATCTCGAACGCAGAGTACAAAATATATGCTGGGAGACTTAACTCTCGATTGCAACCCATAGCAGAGGCCAAATTAGCTGAAATTTAAAATGGTTTTTGGAAAGGAAGCTCCTGCTCAGATAATATTCACGTTATACACAGAATATTGGAGAAGCGTAGAGAATTCAACCTTGCGACATATACAGCGTTCGTTGCGTTTTGAAAAGACTTTCGATAAGGTAGACAGGGAGATGTTATGGGAAATTTTACAAAGAAATGGGTACCATAAGCACCTAATTTTAGCAGTAAAAAGTCTCTATTTGGACACACAGATACTTCTTCACAGGGAAAGAGAGCAGAAGGTTCTAAGTATAATAAATCAAGGTGTAAGACAGAGTTGTAGTTTCTCTGCAATGCTGTTTAATATATATTTGGACGATGTCACTCGTAGGTGGTAGAGCATTTACCCATCAACAGGTATTTCTCTAGGAAAAAGTGCATTTGTTAATACATTTGTCTGCTGACGACCTGCTGCTTATAGATACTACCGAAAACGGTTTGCAAAGAGCCCTACGTAATACAGCGAACGTAGCACCGTTGTAAATACAACGGTGTTTGATTCAGTATAACTTAAAAATTTCCATAAGCAAAACGAAGGTGATGGCTTTCCTGGTAAGCAATCCTGTAAGAGCCAAAATAATGATTAACAACCGACTAATTGAACAAGTCTCTCACTTTAGTTACCTAGGGTATGACGTATCATATGAGAACAATAGAGACACAGACAATATTTCAAATGATGTGTGGCACCAGAAGAAGAACACTAAAAAATACGACGCAGAAAGATACTCAGCTCAAGTTTTACAAGGCAATGACTGTCCTTATGCATTTTTATGGAAGCGAGTCATGGATAATGAGAAAGAGAGATAAAAGCTGATATAAGCAGCGGAGATGAAATTTCTAAGATTAGTCAAAGGTTGGTCTAAATAAGATCGATTTAGAAATGAAGAGATCAGGGAAGACCTGGAAATGTACAACTTTAAGGAGAAAATAGAGATGCATAGAAGAAATTGGAAGGACCATCTGGAGCATATGGATGATCGAAGACTACCAAAAGCGGCAAATAGGTACAAACCAGCTAGAAGAAAAAGAGTAGAGAGACCAAAGAAAAGATGGGAATAAATCCTATGAAGCCGGAACAGGTCACCAAGGCCTAATCCTTGTTGGGGAAGAAGAAGAAGAAGAAGAAGAAGAAGAAGAAGAAGAAGAAGAAGAAGAAGAAGAAGAAGAAGAAGAAGAAGAACGAATGTGACAAAAGTGTCTTTAACAATTGTCGACAAAAACAAAAAATTATATGTAGAACAAAACAGTTATAAAAAATGAAAAACATCAGGATTATTAATATTATTTTAAACCATGTTTAACATAGGAAATGACGTATATGACATAAAAAATTTTAATGTTTGTCGAGACCAATGTTTGATAAAAAGTGTAAAAGTAACAAATTTTGGCACACAAAATAAAAAATAATAAGAGTACCATCAGAAAATTTTCTGAGCCTTAATTTGTAAAAGAAATTATATGTAAAAGTCAGGTATGTAAGGATTTACAGTTTCGACACTGCACAATCACTATGCACCCATAAAGAGTACATAAGATATTGTTAGCGTTACCATTAAAATTATCGGAGAACTTACAGGAGCCATACAGGAGATCTTGAATGCCGTCCAGGTGGCCCAGCGGGGTAATCACTTCTCCAGAAGGACGGTGCTACTCGCTACACTGGACGTACGCAACGCCTTTAATTCGCCAGGTGGACAGACTTGCTAGCGGCTTTGGAGGACGTCTTTCAAGCGCCGTACTACCTGCTCCGGATAATACGAAGTTACCTGAGTGACAGGGAGCTTCGGTACGACACAGCAGATGGGCCACGCAGCAGAGAAATAACAGGAGGCGTAGCTCAGGGCTCTATCTTGGGCCCCGACCTGTGGAATGCATTCTATGATGGAATCCTCCGGATGGAGATTCCAGATGATACCTTTCTGGTAGCATATGCTGATGACATGGCTGCCGTGATCACCGCGAGAGATGCAGAGGAGGCGCAGCACATGCTAAACCAGGTCATGAGCAGGGTCCGCACCTGGATGGAAGAACACGGTCTGAGACTTGCGACGGAGAAGACAGAGATTGTGCTGCTCACTCGACAACGTATACCCACAATCACACAGTTCGTGGTGGGGGAAAAGGCGATAACATCAAAACCAGCGGTGAAGTATCTAGGGGTGCACCTGGATACTAAGCTCTCCTATTGGGAGCAAATCCGATGTTCCTCGGAGAAAGCCGCTAAGGTTGTTGCTGCGCTGAGCAGGCAAATCTCGGAGGCCCAGCTGCGGGAAGACGGCGACTGCTGATGTCGGTGACCAACTCGATTCTCCTCTACGGATGCGAGGTCTGGGCCGACGCACTGAAGCAAGAAAAATACGGCAAGCAGATGGCCGCGGTACAACGAAGAGGAGCACTTCGAATTGCAAGCTCCTACAGAACGGTGTCGGAACCCGGAACCAGCAGTGTTGGTCGTCGCTGGAGTAATGCGAATAGATCTGATGGCTGAGGAGAGAAGGAGGGTCTACAAGACCAAGGAAGACTTGGGGATCGTAGAAGCATGAACAGTGGCCAGGGCACACTCCATGTGGAGCTGGTAACTACGATGGGAGCAGGAGAGTCAAGCTAGGTGGACGGCGAGGTTGATTGGGAACCTCCCTGAATGGGTGGACAGAACGCACGGCGATGTAGATTATTAACTTACTCAATTCCTGACAGGGCATGGTTATTTCTGTGCATACCTCGAAGGATGGGTAAGATGGAGGATTCGTCGTGCGTGTACATCACACTTTCTTCGAGTGTCAACAGTGGATGCTGGAGAGGGGAGGACTGGAATCGGAGATTGGCCCCATGACGCCTGATAACATCATAGGCATCATTCTCAACAGCAAAGAGAACTGGGACATGGTTGTGACCTTCGTGAGGATGGTCCTATGGCAGAAGAAGCCTGAACTGGACCCTCTCACAAGTCGATGATATAGACAAAGCTGTAGGAGCCTAGTAGGCGCAATACGAGGTACCACCCTGAAGCCATAAGAATAGTTGTTCCAGGGGGGGTTCCCTTCCTGTAAAGTGGAGGTATTTTGGGGGGGTGCGAGTCCCACACACCGGGAGACCAGTCGGCGGAGAACTTACGGTCACAAAACAGACATTCAGAATTGTGGTCAACACGAGTCTTTTCATCACCTGCGTTTCCAAGTTCCAGTCTGACGATTCATCAGAATGGAATGTTCAGGTTCTCTGAGTTACTACTACTGTTATCATCTTGTGGAAGTGAGAACAATATGTTTTGTTTTCTTACAGGAGAGATTGTGTAATTTTCTTTCTATTAGTTTTTGGAGGACGTTTAGTATTGGATTCGTTGAGAGAAATCTCCAGACTCATCTTCTATGGTGAAGCAGTAGCTATTGTAGCCGAACCAGTTTCTCATTCCCGATTGAACAATTTGGAGGTGGAAAAACATGCAGAGATATACAGAGGAGCCAAATGTCATCCATTCTGAACGAACCTGATCCTTGAACAAACGATCTTACTAACTGCTGTGGTGTGTTGAGTGGGGTTCGAAGATTCTCTATCATCGTGAACTGAAGCGTCTTTATCTCTTTCCTCAGTACCTATACCATTTGGTAAAAGTGCAGCATACAAGCAGAAACGAAATCAAGATATGTCTGTTGGCGGGGCAAATACCAGTAGCACTAAAACCGTTAACTGCAATTTCACCAGTCTGTATTTTCAGACTTTCGTCCTAGCAGTTAGACTATATCATACTGGCTAAGAACCCTATTGTTATGTCTCAAAAACATTGGGATCTCATCACTGGCTCTGTAAAAGCAGTGATTCATGAAAGTAGAGCATGAAGTAGTAACTGTTCTACACGAAAAATTTATCTAATTCTTGGAGTTTGTGTGTGGTGTGAGGTGGTAAGCAAATTATCTTAACGTGGTTAGCTCTTGCCATATTTATGATATAAATATTTCGACTGTGGCTAGTATGCCCGTCTAATACCAAAAAAATTGGCGAATCTTGTGTAGATTTAGTATTAATAGTGTTTATACCACTGTGTGAACAAATTTGTTTGCAACCAGTCTGATGGATGGTATACACCATTTGAACCGGGAGGTGATACTTTCGTAAGTAAATCGCTCATATATTTTTCTGGGAAAAATACTAACAAAGCTAAGTGAATTGATGGAAGCCGCCGTCGTCTTTCTCCTGGAATCCATACCTTTAATGATGGAGACAGTAAATAAGAAACGATTACAGAGTCTAAACTGTACGTGTCTACAACAGTACACAGGGCGCACATGTGTAGACCTGTACTCTATTAATTGTAGTATGGTATTATACAAAGTAAACAATTACATTTCATCTTACGTATTTGTATTTGGGTGAAATATGTACAGTATATAAATAATACAATAAGTCAATTATACCCCTACAATAACAAAATGGTATCTACTCAATCACCTTTTACAAATTCTTCTATCATAGGCTGTCGCATCGTCCAGACTCCTTTCTCTCATAACCGTCATTTATTCCCGGATTCTGTCATTCCATGATTTGCGTTGTGGTTCCTTTCTGATGGTATCAGTGCAAGTGATTTTTTGCTAGTAATTATTACGCCTAAAACCGGCATTAATTATTCAACATAGGCGTTACAATGTTTAGCATCCGTTTACAGTGAAACTTGTTTTTATTAAAATATCTATTAAGCGTGACATATCGTACTAAGACTTATTTTGTGTTATGACAATTGCAACCATTAACATATTTTGATGTTCTGTGTCTCTGAAGTAAATTCGTCCCTGGTTGTCTTTGCGCACTGTAAACATACTCCAGATTGGAAAACTTTGCTACTATGATTGCCACGATTAAAACAACAAAGCATGTGTGTGCACCGCGAGCGCACATGCGTGCGCGTACCAGAGTGCGTGCTGGAGTCAATGTAAGCCGCGCGCGCTCGCACTGATCCCCAACACACAGACTGCAACGCAGGACATGTGTTAGCTCAAGCGGTGCGGTGCGAGTGTGTACGCGTGGGCGACATGCATGAGCGCGCCAGAATGCGTGCTGCAGTCAATGCAAGGCGCGCGCTTGCACTGGCCCCAAACACGCAAACTGCGCGCCAGCATGTGTCCACCAAACGGGTGTGTGTGAGTGTGATGCCCGTGTCGTAATCCTGACAGTCAAAGTAGTAAACCTCCCATGTACCTAGAGTATTTCACAGTGGGTAAAGAGGCCATGTGATGAATTTATCTGCAGAGACATCGACAGAACACATCCATGATCGTTGCCGCTTTGAATTAAACTACATAAATTCCTTAAATTTTGATCAATTGCCTAGAAACGAAGAAGTATTGTTATTAACAATTACAACAATACACATAAATGTTCATATTTTTCTATATGAAACTCACTGCTTTGCAAGGAATCAATTCTACACATTACTCTGCTCATAATACGTCTGCTTCTAACCACATTTGACGAGACAAAGGATAACCAAGGGCCACAATGGTCTTTCATTTTGAGTCCTCAGATACGGTTTTATTATTGTATACGTATAGATTTCACAGATTTTAGTAATAGGTCTTTATGTCTAAATATTAAACTCACTATTTACAGGTTTTAACGAAACAGAAACAAGAACATACAAAAACGATAAAAGTCAAAGTTTCATATTTTATTATGATTAATGTTTTCACGTCTTTAGTTTACCGAATTTATCTGTAACATAACAAAGAAGATGTAGTGTTTCTTTTTGTAAACAAAATCGCCAAGTTTCTCACGCATCGTTGATATAAGATTTTTTTTTTTAATTTCAGTTTTGAGAAACTTATTTCACACAAACACAGACAAACAAATCGTTAAGAAAATACTGTAGGGTGAGACATAGGTTGGGAAAAGATTCATTGAAGTGCAATTTGATAATAAACTGAATAACTTCCTTGGTTGCCCGTGTAGATCTAACTTCTCCTTCTACTGTGACATTAGTATCATGTAGGTACGTGTCGTCGAATTCTTTTTATATACCACGTTGTCTTTATCATAGTCACATATACATGGCTGAGCTCTTCGTTGTGGGAAAGAACAACCAGCTGCACTCACGTATGCAACAAAAGTGACACAAAAACCTCTTTCTGCAGCAGTAAAAGCTCCTACATGTCGTTTGCCTCTTTGAACTACAGAAAGCCCCGTTTCATCCACACTAAACAAGGGATTAACCGAAAAAATAAACTTTTTGTAAAGACCTAGCAAATCATAACACTTTAGTACTTTGCCTTTACGAAAACCTCTAACCCTTGGATATGATGTAGTAGTAGGTTTAAGTACTGATAACACATGTTTGTGTCTGTTTAAAAATGCATTTACCAATCCTTACCAGGTTGGCCTCTTCCAAAAGGATGTATAATGTGGTTTCTTATGACCATTTGGTAAGCCATCCTTCAAACACCTACTCGAGTAACACCATAATATAATGATTCCACTTATAAAGACACCTTACCAATTCTTCTTATAGTTCTGGACTACAAGAATTCACTAGTTTCCGACCAATGACATTGATGTCGTTCACTAGGTTCACTAGACGTCTCAGCAGCTAGCCGAAATAGCGTAGATTTGGGTACTTCAAAAGTTTTAGCAGCCTTGTAACATGACAGATATAAGCATAATATTGAATGGCAATTGATCATTAGAATAATGAAGTTATAATGTTTAAATTTGGAAGAAAGCATTAAGTTTAATATAAATAGATTAATTCATAGCAACTGTGGAAAGAAATCATTATTATAAAGAAAATACAAGTTCAAATAAAAGGAGTTACTAGTGATGAGTCATCCAAGACCAGTCTCATAACCAAAGGTTTTCAAGGTATAACCCAGGAAGGTAAAAAAGTAAATAATAAAGCAGTACTGAATATGACCAAACCCACAACGAGGAAGAATAAATAGAAGAGAAACCCTAAAATAAGCCAAGATCAAACAATACAGGTGGTGTATTTCTGAAATAAAGAAGAAGATGGAGAAGATCCCAAGAAACCTGATGGCAACAAGAAGAAGATGGAGAAGATACCAGTCCCAGAAGGCAGGAGAAAAGAAGACTGAAGAAAGAAGAAGAGGGCAGCATCCTGAAGAAGATGTCATGCTCTTATAAAAGACACCCAAATCCCTATATCCCCAAAATAAATATTTAAAAATAAAAGTATAACGAAATAAAAAAACCACATGTATATAAATTTAAGAGAGAGGAGTGTATAAAGTAAAAGTTTCCTGTGAACTAAGATGAAACAATAATATAGTACCCATGGAACAAATATCCATTGAAAAAACGCTAACCAATTTGTTATGTTAATAAGACTATACGACCATTTAGCATTAACATAATATATAAGTGCAAAGTGAACCAGTGATAGTTTTGGGTATTATAAAAAATGAACCTTGTGTTTCATTCTTGGCAATCACAAACATTGGATGCAATGAAATATGCATTTTTCAATGACTTAAAATGTGTACTGTGACAATATGTTGTTCATAAGACATGAATCTGTTTAAAATAACATTTTTGTTTTACATGAAAAAAAAAAAAAGAAAAACAGATGTCATAATACTTTTCGGACAAGTCATACTATTTATTTATTAATGACAGGGTACAATTCCCCAAAGACAATATGTAAAAGACAGTATAAAAACTGTAGAATCCTACTTATAATAATGTTTAGAAATAAGAATATAAATATAAGGTTTTTATGTATATAGTATAAGAATGTTTAAAAATGTTTTAGATATAAGGACATTTGTTTGGGTCTGTAACAACTAACATCAGAACTATAAAAATAGTTACCACTTGTAAATAGTAGAGGGTAATTAAGATGTTAGTTAGTAAAAAACCTTTTTCGTAAACCATGTTTCCATGTTGGACATGGGGATTTTGTTGCAAAATGTCTGACTTGAAGACAACCATTTATTTAAAAAAAAATATTCTTAATTTTGTTTAACTGTTATTTGTATTGTAACTAATACTAATTGTTTTTGTGTAATTTGAAAACATGTTTAATTTATAATACTATATGTAAAAGTCAGAGAGGGTATCACACATCATATATTGTTTGTAAAATATTTTGTAAGAAAAATTGTTAAAAAATCATAGGCCAAAAGAATGGAAACCAAACTTCATCAAAACAGAGAAATTGCTCATTTAAAAGCAAATAAACAAAAGGGGTTTAGACAAAATAAACTTGAGATCATGCCATATAATTGCACATACCATTTAGAAAGATTTTAATAAATTATATTCAGAATTATAAATAAAAATGAAAATGACTAAAATCAGAAATTTAGACATGGGAGTCATATATTCCAGAATAATATTTCAGAATACAACTAATTCAATTAATTACCAGAAAATAAGGGAATATGAACCTTTTAATACAATATAGGATTATTAATATTAAATATAACTGATAAAATGGCTGAATTTACATTATAACAGGAAGTAAATTTTGGAAATGTTTTGACTTATCAGAGTATACCAAACTGAAAGTAAAATTACTATTTTTTTGACAGAAAACACTATAAAATGGCATTATTTAATCTGAAAATAACCAGAATGAACTGAAAGATTAATTTAAATCAAATCTAGTGAATAAAATTGACAAATAACCAAAGTTTAGGCATTCATATAGTGAAAATGTAAAAGTGTACACAGGATGTGAAAAATATTTGAACAATGTTAAGGATAATATTATATGGGCTAAGAGTTTAATTGAAACTGAAGGAAACAGTTAGTTAATTATTGGTAGTTGAACGGTTAACATGACATACGTTTGATAACGTGGATAACCTAACCTATAATCGTCATACAAAGCGAGTGTATAGTGCGTTATTGTGAAATCGCGAGTGACTTGTAAAATACTTCTGAAACTATCATATTATAACAGAAACAATCAAGTAACACTCCATAACACAGAACAATATAAATCTACTCCGAAAAACACCATAAAACACTAGAAAACTGTATAATACATTAAACCAAATTAGTGACGGAATCGGAGAAAGTGTTTGAACTAATAATTATACGGATACACTAAATACAACTCAGAAACAGTACACCAATCACTACACAACATTTAACAAGAGATTTGCAGAAACAAGAACAGAAATATTGCCAGAAAACACATTATTTGGAACACGGCAGGAACGAGCAACATTTTGATCGACTTGACGGCAGCCATCTTTCTTTGACAATTCCAGTGCCTCCTCTTAGTTCAACAGCTGTTGGGTGAAAACAATTATTATATTTACAAATTATTATTCAATGTCTGTGTTTATTAATAACTATTAATTTGATTGTAACGTTATACTTTTTAAATATTAGCCCGATTTCTCTGACTTTGGTAATAACTGGCTGTTTAAAGAACCCTATTTAATTTTTATATCATATACTTGTAATTTTTTTTTTTCGATATCCTGAGAATCGATACTAATCGATAAGAGTCAATATTGCTATTAATTAATAAAAAACATTAATACTTTTCAATACTTAATAGTTCTTTATTTCTTCAATAATACTAATTACCAATAATATAATTCTAATTGATAATCTACAAGGACTTTACCACCCGTAAGTGAAGATAACCTAAAAAATAAAAAGGTAAACAAGTATCGATTGGTTTACAGACAGTCTTATGAGTGGTGATAGATTATTTAAATTATACTAAAACTTTAATAAAAATTTTCAGAAGAGCATTACACTGTTTAAAACTTCACAGCCCTATATTAATTAATTGATCCTAATTAATTAATTAATAAAATTAAAATTTTTTTTTTAATTATTTTTTTTTATAAACATAATTTTTTTTAAATTTCCTTCAAAACAATAAATTTTGTTTTGAAACTTTCGGCGAAGCTGAACATATATATTCCTTCATCAACTTTACGCTACTCGACCGGTCTTGCTACCATTGGGACTCGACCAGCTGGGAAACTTAAGGAAGTGTTTCAGGCCAGTAAGACGTCGAGAGCCACACCAATCACACCAATTAAACACATTACAACTTACAACTTATTTATTAATTTATTACAAATTGGCTAGCCCAAAGAGAGGGGCTTGATTGCATCGGAGTCTCATACTCCACAATAGCTTATCATCAACACACACTCAAATATTTATTATTATTACAAATTGGCGCACAACTTTAGGGGCTTTAATTAGCGATTGGAAGGCCAATAAATTCTGCCCAATCACTAGTTGGAGCTAGGCAACAGCTACAAAGCCAGAGAATTTCAAGGGAAAATGCAACGACGTGCGACATCTAAGAAACGGGCGGCGGAGGCCGAAAAAGAAATAGAAGTCGATATGGACAACAAAGAGGCGACGCCAGTAGAGGTGGAAGAGGTATTACAATCGATGTTGTCCAAACAAACTGAACCATCAGAGGAACAACCGGAGATACCCACGCAGACAGGGGAGATTAACATCCAGGAAAGACATTTAGAGAAATCCAAGGTAACAGCAGAAAGTAAAATGGACAGACTAATGGAAATGTTCATGAAAATGGATAAGAAATTGGACTCTACAAAGGAAGACTTGAGTAAGGAAAGGAAAGAAGATAGCCAGTCTTTGAAAGAAGAAATCAAATCCAGCAAGGAAGAAACAAATAAGAAGTTAGAAGATTTGAAGGAAGACAACCAGTCCCTGAATAAGAAGATGGAAGAAAACAGCAAGAAGATGGAAGAGAAGATGGAAGAAAACAGCAAGAAGATGGAAGAGAAGATGGAAGAAAACAGCAAGAAGATGGAAGAAAACAGCAAGAAGATGGAAGAAGAGATGGGGAAGAAGTTAGAAGAATTGAAGGAAGACAACCAATTGTTCAAGGAAGAATTCAAGTCGACCAAAGAAGAATTGATTAATAAAATTGAAAATACTAATCAGAAAATCGATGAAACCAGGAAGAAGATAGAGAAGAACAACCGACAATTGAAGGAAGAGTTGAAAGAAGATAACAAGAAGTTGGAAGAGAAGATGGGGGAGAAGCTGGAAGAATTGAGAGAGGACAATCAAATTCTAAGAGAAGAGTTAAGGGAGGTAAATCAGGAGAATTTGGACAAACTGGACGAAAGGATGGAATTGTTGCGAGAAGAACTGAATAAAGAAATCACTGTTAACAAGAAAGCGATGAATAAGAAGATGGAAGAAGAAAATATAATGGTCAATCGACAGATTCGAGAGATTGATGGAAAGTGCAACCAGACCGAAAAGGAGGTCCATGAGTTTAAAGAAGTGGTGAACATCAAGTTCACAAATATCGAAGAACATAGTCGTAGGAAGGTAGAAGAACAGAGGAAGGAAAATCAAGAAGAATTCGGAAAAGTACGCAACCAGGTCACAGAACGATGTAATGATATACAAGAGACCATGGCCAATATCACCGGTCAGGTGCGACAAAGCCGAGAGGAGATGGAAGCGATTAGAAACAGACCGACTCATTTCACCGGATCGCCCATCAACGAAAGCCGAGAGTGGCTCAACTTCCGGCAGTACAAACGCAAGCCGATGGAGTTCCTGGCAAGGGTAGAAGAATATTTGACCAAGCATAAAATTACCCAATGGAGCCATAGCAGGGAGATATTCGACGAGTCCTTCCGAGACATAACAGATAATTGGTGGATGGCCAACCGGAGTGAAATTTCCGACTACCAACAGTTCCGGAAAATGTTTAAGACAAAATACTGGTCTGAGACCACCCAGAACTTGATACGTGACAATATTTGTAATGGAAGATACAGGTCACAATTAGGTAGCAGTATGACGGCATATTTCTTGGGGAAGGTGTGTATGGCAAAACACCTTGAGCCAGCAATCCCAGAAGAATGTTTAGTGAATAAGATATCTTATCACTATGATGAGGACATTATCAGGGCCCGGAGAGGTAGTCAGATCAAGACGATCCAGGGAATGACCGAGTTATTGGAGGGATACGAGAACGAAGAGTATTATCGGCAGAGCAGAAAGAGAAATGAGAGACCAGAAGCAAGGCCGACTACCTACCCCAATAACGGCAATAACCATGCAAGTTACCGGAACCAGCCCAGTAATTACGACGGCCCTAACAACCCGCCACGTAATAACCAGTTTAGCGGTAATTTTAACGGCGTGAGGAATAATAACCCCTACCCAAATAACAGAAACAATTTTTATCAACAAAATAATAATGTCCCATACAGTCAGAGAAATCCATATCCCAACAATAATGGTGACAGACCTTACCCACCTAACCGAAATTACTATAATAACAATTTTAGTAATAACAATAATAACAATAGTAATAACCGAGTGTCGCGCCCTAGGGTAAATTTTATAAGAGCAGAAGATCGCGGACCCAGGAGATACTATCAACCGAGGAGGAGCAGCTTCCACGGCGCCGACCGAAGATGGAGGAGTGCGGAACGAGACGGCCCAAGACACGAAGAGGGAAGACGAAGTACCAGCCTGGAAGATCTTGGCAGACAACCGAACAGGGCGTTAAACATCAACCAGGGTACAGAACGTCAGGAGACAAACCAGAGTTTCCCTAACGATGCCTCGGTCAATAATAATATAAATACTGACCAAAATACTTTAAACGAGAGGAGGCAGTAATCAACAACGATGACCCGTTACTGCTTATACTTCCTGGGTTAGAAAAGGATGATTTGCAACAAGCAAACAATAATAAGATTATCACTATCATAAGTAACCATTATCTGAAAGACATACGAACTGAACTTTTGGAAGAGAACGAGAAGAGTCTCAGCAACAGTAATAATGAGATAATTTATATAACACCGGAGGTGGAAGGAGTTCCCGCTAAAATAATGATAGACACAGGAGCTAATATTTCAATAATAAACTCCAATGAGTTGGAGAGGATACAATGTACATGTGGAAAAACTTTGCCAATGTTACCAGTCAACAACATTGTGTTGGTAGGTGCAACTGGCCGCCAGAATAAAACCATTAGGAAGCAAGTTTCCTTAAGTGTCGTTAGCCGTGATATAGCTTTAGACATGGAATTTTTAATCGCCACCGGATTACCATTTGACATCTTAGTCGGTTGCGATATTCTTCGTAGATATTCGGCAGTAATCGATCTTAATTTAAATAAAGTATCACTTTTCCCAGACGGAGTAACATGGACCGCAGATCTGGTAGGAGGCACAACTATACTTCCTAGCCCAATACATCAACAACTTCGTAAAATAAATGTTAATAGAAACAGCCCTCTTTCTAAACCCATAATATACAATCATGGAGGAGAGGATTTATGGTCAGTTAAGATCCAAGAAATACGGAATTTCCAGTGCGGAAGCGATAACAAGAAAATACCAACGCACCTGGCTGATCGTCTAATTGCAATATATGAGAAATACAAGGCGGTGTTTTCTGATGAACCAGGGAAGGTAAAAAACTACCAGTGCCAACTTCGTTTTAAAGAAAACGTAGAGTTTAACCGGAGGTCATATCCAATAGCGCAGTCGCTCAAAGAAGCCGTGAGAACAGAGATAAACAAGATGATAGAAAACGACATAATTGAGATTAGTCAATCACCTTACACTAGTCCAATTATTGCTGTTCCGAAGAAAGACGGACAAGTCCGGCTCTGTTTAGATGCGCGTGAGTTGAATAAGACAATTGTGAATGACAGAACCTCTCCCGGTGAAATAGAAGAAATCTTAAAGCGTTTTCATGGTACTAGATTTATTAGCACCTGGGATACGGTCTGTGGTTATTGGCAGGTAGAGCTGCATCCACAAAGCCGCCAATACGTAGCGTTCATTTTCGAAGGGCGCAATTACCAGTTCAAGAGACTGCCCTTCGGACTTGTCAATTCTGTCGCCATATTTGTGGCATGCATGGACCAGATTTTGGGACCAGAAGCGCTCCAATTTACCACCGTCTATGTTGACGATTTACTAATTACATCCGGAACCTGGGAGGAGCACTGTTACAGAGTGGAATTTGTACTAAACAAACTAGCGCAGAACAACATAACATTGAAGTTGGAGAAATCCAAGTTCATAGCGCGCGAGGTACAATTCTTAGGCTTCAACCTAGACGACAGAGGTATTACCCTATCAGCAGAGAAAGTGGAGGCAATTCAGAGGTTCCCGCAACCAAGAAACAGGAAACAATTGCAATCTTTCCTCGGACTCTGTAACTATTACAGGAAGTTTCAGAGCCGATATTCCGAGTTGACAGCCAAGTTTCAACCACAGTTATCTGCCAAAAACAAATGGAATTGGGGTGAAGATCAAGATATTACTTTCCGATTGATAAAAGAGAAGTTTCTGGAGAGTGTGATACTTCGTCACCCAGATTTTAAGAAACCATTCTTTCTAAACTGTGACGCTAGCGATCTAAGCTTAGGAACGACATTATACCAGGAAGATGAGGAGGGACAAAATCTGGTAATAAGCTTCGCTAGTCGCACACTGAACCAGTGCGAAAAGAACTACAGTGTGACAGAAAAGGAATTGTTGAGCGTGGTGTTCGCATGCAGCAAGTTCCGAACGTACATTCTCGGATATCAAGTCACGGTACGAACTGATCATAAATCCATCTCGTTCCTTCGTAGGTGCAAATTGAGTCACGGCCGATTGGCTAGGTGGGTACTCGCCCTACAAGAATATGACCTGAAATGGGAATACATTCCAGGAAAGAAGAACGTGGTAGCGGATGTGTTGTCACGTATAAATCTGGAAGATCAGACTTTCGAGGGAGAGAAGGAGAGCTTAGTAAAAATTTATAACATATTCACGACCAGAGCCGATTTACAAGCTTTGTTAATAAATATCCGAATCCATCAGCAGTCTGATCCTAAGCTGAAAAACATTGTGAGTCGTTTGGAAGCCAATGATGAAACCATTTCAAAATATTACCACCTTAACAAGGGAATTTTATTCATAAAAACCGCCCTAGACGATGAAACATGGAAGGTGATAATCCCACACCAAATCGAAAAGGAGGTCATCATCGATTACCATGTCAGGTATGGTCACATGGGAGCGTTAAAAGTGATACAAGCTCTAGAGGAAAATTGTAAGATCAAGAATATCAACCGCAAGGTGAGAACATACATCAAGTCCTGTAAGATCTGCCAATGTGCAAAAGTAAACAATGAAAAGACAGAGGGTATCATGATACCGATAACTTCCAACGCAAAACTGGAAAAAGTGTTTTTGGATATCTGCGGGCCATTTCCCCGTAGCGGTGGTCGACACAGATATAAATACTTGGTAATCATAATGGATCACTACACCAAGTATATAAAGCTATATCCGGTTAATCGGGCAACAACAGCAAAGGTTTTGGCGGTGATTATTGATTTGTATATCCCAGAGATCGGTAGACCATCTTCTATTATTACCGACCATGGTACACAGTTTAAGGGGAGGAGATGGCGAGACGCTTTATTAGCACTTGGGGTCAAAACGTATAAGACATCAGTCTACCACCCAAGTAGCAATCCGGCTGAGAGAGTACTAAGAGAAGTGGGTAGGATATTGCGCACGTACTGTCACAACCAACAGAAAAAGTGGCAAGAGTACCTAGCAGCGACAGAAACATTCCTAAATTACGCCCACCATCCAGCTATAGGAATTCCACCGTACTCAGCCATGTATGAGAAGCCGACTCCCCGAGACATTGAACAAATCATTGAATTTCCAACGAACAACAATAGGAAATTCAACCAGTTGAAGTTTTACAATAAGGTAGCAGAAGATCAGGAAAAACGGCAAGCCAAATACCAGAAGGCAATAGGGCGAATTGTAACATATAAAGAGGGTGAAAAAGTCCTCCTAAAAAATAGAGAGCTGCCTAGCACCTTAGAAGGCATAACCAAAAAACTACTATTACTATATACTGGCCCATATGTTGTGGTAAATGATAAGCATAACAATACATATGAGTTGAAGGAAATCGTTTCAGGAAAAATCAAAGGAGTGTACAATCAAGCTTCTATGAAGAAATATTATGAAGAATGAGTTGTGAGTTATAGAATTTTGAATTTAATTTTATTTATAAAAATTCGAAAATAATGTAAGTACATCTTACAACCTAATATTTTGAGAAGAACATTTTGGAAGAAAGAGAAAGAAAAAGAATTTTTTATATATTTTTAAAAAATTCGAAAATAATGTAAGTACATCTTACAACCTAATATTTTGAGAACATTCTGGAGAATTAAAAGAAGAAGAATTTTTTAATTTTATTTAAAAAAATTTTAAAATAATGTAAGTACATCTTACAACCTAATATTTTGAAAAGAACATTTTGGAAAATTATAAGAAGAAGGAATTTAGAATTTATATTTGAAAAAAATTCTAAAATATGTAAGTACATCTTACTACAACCTAATAATTTTGGAACAAACTTTATGGAAGAAAGAAAAAGAAAGACTTTTGAATTGAAATATAATTATAAAAATTTAAAATTGAGTAAGTACATCTTACTACAACCTGATAATTTAGAACAAAACTTTATGGAAGAAAGAGAAAGAAAGGAATTTTGAAGTTAATATACAAAAAATTTAAAAATGAAGTAAGACCAACTTACTATAACTAAGTTTATGAGAAAACTTTATGGTAAATAATTAAGAAGAATTTGAATTTGGAGAAATACCAAAACATTCAGAAATAATAGTAAAATCACAGTACTATAAACAATTCTGAATGAAACAATTCTGGGAATAAATGAATTAAACAGAATTTGAATGTTGATAGAACGTCAGTACTTTGAAACAAGATAAGATCAACATATTACAAGGAATTATGAGAAATATTTTTCAATTAAATAAAAAGAATAATTTGAATTTTATATTAAAACTAACCAAGTTCCAAAAAATAATTATGTGTCAATTATGATTGAATTGAGAAGAAAATAAAGTGATTAATTCAGAAAAAAGAATTAATTTGAATCCAGAATAAATGTGGAAAAACCTAACATTTGAAGGAGTAGAGAAGAATAACAAAAAAGAGTGTAATATGCAAGAGAAGAAAAAAATTTGGAAGCAAAGAGACCAATTACTTTTGAAACGATAATGAAAACAGTTAATTAAGAGCAAAGAAGAACAACTCATACCAAACATATGGAGAAGATGATTTTGAACCAATGATAATAATAAGACCTATATGAAATGCAAAGAGAAGAAATACCACATGAAATATAATATAAATGAATTAATGCTAATGAATGCGAAGGCGGATTAATAACTTTCTAAGAGAAAGGAAAGAACCAAAATGTTTAAATAAAATGATCAATATAACAACCTGTATATCTAATGTAAAGATACAATGTCAAAAAATTAAATATAATATATTAAGACCATTCAAATAATGAATACGAAAGACTATTTATAAAGACCATGCTAATACTATGAGTAACCAGAAGAAAGTATAAAGAGAATTCAGATGGAGAAGAAAGAGAGTTACACTGTAAACAGTAACCAAAATTATTAAAAGAAAGGTTTTCAACCATAATTAAATTAAATATATCAGACAAGTTAAGAGTTTTGAAAAAATATATATGTAATGAGTATAATAATGATTATGAAGATTTATTAAGATAGAAAATGTGAGATAATCTGAGAGACTACGAAGTGGAGAATCCAAAGATATTTTTATTAGTCGAAAATGAGACTACTTTTTATTTATTTATTCGATGACTGACTGAAGATAATTCCAGCAGCATTATGTTTTTTGAGCAGGGATGGATATGCCTCTGTACTCAATTTATAGAAGTGGTGTATGGCCAGCAGAGAAGTAGCGTACAGTGCCCCTCTGATCTGCCCCAGCCCACGTGATAGGGAATGTTAGGGAATTAATATCCCAAGGATACAACACGAAGTTGATAAAGAAAGAAAATGTATTACAATAATAATATATCTCAGAAGACACTAACTATCCGAAAAGGATCAGTAGTAAAACAAATAATTATATATATAAAATTAATAAAACTCTAATATAAAAAAGTCGATATAAAGATGGAGAAGAAAATGAATTATAAGAAATGATGAAATTATCATAAGGAATTATTTCATCCATAAACATGTCTGAAATAATTACTTCTGGAGGGGAGCAATCTGTAACATGACAGATATAAGCATAATATTGAATGGCAATTGATCATTAGAATAATGAAGTTATAATGTTTAAATTTGGAAGAAAGCATTAAGTTTAATATAAATAGATTAATTCATAGCAACTGTGGAAAGAAATCATTATTATAAAGAAAATACAAGTTCAAATAAAAGGAGTTACTAGTGATGAGTCATCCAAGACCAGTCTCATAACCAAAGGTTTTCAAGGTATAACCCAGGAAGGTAAAAAAGTAAATAATAAAGCAGTACTGAATATGACCAAACCCACAACGAGGAAGAATAAATAGAAGAGAAACCCTAAAATAAGCCAAGATCAAACAATACAGGTGGTGTATTTCTGAAATAAAGAAGAAGATGGAGAAGATCCCAAGAAACCTGATGGCAACAAGAAGAAGATGGAGAAGATACCAGTCCCAGAAGGCAGGAGAAAAGAAGACTGAAGAAAGAAGAAGAGGGCAGCATCCTGAAGAAGATGTCATGCTCTTATAAAAGACACCCAAATCCCTATATCCCCAAAATAAATATTTAAAAATAAAAGTATAACGAAATAAAAAAACCACATGTATATAAATTTAAGAGAGAGGAGTGTATAAAGTAAAAGTTTCCTGTGAACTAAGATGAAACAATAATATAGTACCCATGGAACAAATATCCATTGAAAAAACGCTAACCAATTTGTTATGTTAATAAGACTATACGACCATTTAGCATTAACATAATATATAAGTGCAAAGTGAACCAGTGATAGTTTTGGGTATTATAAAAAATGAACCTTGTGTTTCATTCTTGGCAATCACAAACATTGGATGCAATGAAATATGCATTTTTCAATGACTTAAAATGTGTACTGTGACAATATGTTGTTCATAAGACATGAATCTGTTTAAAATAACATTTTTGTTTTACATGAAAAAAAAAAAAGAAAAACAGATGTCATAATACTTTTCGGACAAGTCATACTATTTATTTATTAATGACAGGGTACAATTCCCCAAAGACAATATGTAAAAGACAGTATAAAAACTGTAGAATCCTACTTATAATAATGTTTAGAAATAAGAATATAAATATAAGGTTTTTATGTATATAGTATAAGAATGTTTAAAAATGTTTTAGATATAAGGACATTTGTTTGGGTCTGTAACAACTAACATCAGAACTATAAAAATAGTTACCACTTGTAAATAGTAGAGGGTAATTAAGATGTTAGTTAGTAAAAAACCTTTTTCGTAAACCATGTTTCCATGTTGGACATGGGTATTTTGTTGCAAAATGTCTGACTTGAAGACAACCATTTATTTAAAAAAAAATATTCTTAATTTTGTTTAACTGTTATTTGTATTGTAACTAATACTAATTGTTTTTGTGTAATTTGAAAACATGTTTAATTTATAATACTATATGTAAAAGTCAGAGAGGGTATCACACATCATATATTGTTTGTAAAATATTTTGTAAGAAAAATTGTTAAAAAATCATAGGCCAAAAGAATGGAAACCAAACTTCATCAAAACAGAGAAATTGCTCATTTAAAAGCAAATAAACAAAAGGGGTTTAGACAAAATAAACTTGAGATCATGCCATATAATTGCACATACCATTTAGAAAGATTTTAATAAATTATATTCAGAATTATAAATAAAAATGAAAATGACTAAAATCAGAAATTTAGACATGGGAGTCATATATTCCAGAATAATATTTCAGAATACAACTAATTCAATTAATTACCAGAAAATAAGGGAATATGAACCTTTTAATACAATATAGGATTATTAATATTAAATATAACTGATAAAATGGCTGAATTTACATTATAACAGGAAGTAAATTTTGGAAATGTTTTGACTTATCAGAGTATACCAAACTGAAAGTAAAATTACTATTTTTTTGACAGAAAACACTATAAAATGGCATTATTTAATCTGAAAATAACCAGAATGAACTGAAAGATTAATTTAAATCAAATCTAGTGAATAAAATTGACAAATAACCAAAGTTTAGGCATTCATATAGTGAAAATGTAAAAGTGTACACAGGATGTGAAAAATATTTGAACAATGTTAAGGATAATATTATATGGGCTAAGAGTTTAATTGAAACTGAAGGAAACAGTTAGTTAATTATTGGTAGTTGAACGGTTAACATGACATACGTTTGATAACGTGGATAACCTAACCTATAATCGTCATACAAAGCGAGTGTATAGTGCGTTATTGTGAAATCGCGAGTGACTTGTAAAATACTTCTGAAACTATCATATTATAACAGAAACAATCAAGTAACACTCCATAACACAGAACAATATAAATCTACTCCGAAAAACACCATAAAACACTAGAAAACTGTATAATACATTAAACCAAATTAGTGACGGAATCGGAGAAAGTGTTTGAACTAATAATTATACGGATACACTAAATACAACTCAGAAACAGTACACCAATCACTACACAACATTTAACAAGAGATTTGTAGAAACAAGAACAGAAATATTGCCAGAAAACACATTATTTGGAACACGGCAGGAACGAGCAACATTTTGATCGACTTGACGGCAGCCATCTTTCTTTGACAATTCCAGTGCCTCCTCTTAGTTCAACAGCTGTTGGGTGAAAACAGTTATTATATTTACAAATTATTATTCAATGTCTGTGTTTATTAATAACTATTAATTTGATTGTAACGTTATACTTTTAAATATTAGCCCGATTTCTCTGACTTTGGTAATAACTGGCTGTTTAAAGAACCCTATTTAATTTTTATATCATATACTTGTAATTTTTTTTTTTCGATATCCTGAGAATCGATACTAATCGATAAGAGTCAATATTGCTATTAATTAATAAAAAACATTAATACTTTTCAATACTTAATAGTTCTTTATTTCTTCAATAATACTAATTACCAATAATATAATTCTAATTGATAATCTACAAGGACTTTACCACCCGTAAGTGAAGATAACCTAAAAAATAAAAAGGTAAACAAGTATCGATTGGTTTACAGACAGTCTTATGAGTGGTGATAGATTATTTAAATTATACTAAAACTTTAATAAAAATTTTCAGAAGAG
This sequence comes from Magicicada septendecula, assembly GCA_034769895.1. Classification (NCBI taxonomy): domain Eukaryota; kingdom Metazoa; phylum Arthropoda; class Insecta; order Hemiptera; family Cicadidae; genus Magicicada; species Magicicada septendecula. The sequence continues at coordinate 309,785,644 of CM068367.1, read as the reverse complement.
CATTACACTGTTTAAAACTTCACAGCCCTATATTAATTAATTGATCCTAATTAATTAATTAATAAAATTAAAATTTTTTTTTTAATTATTTTTTTTTATAAACATAATTTTTTTTAAATTTCCTTCAAAACAATAAATTTTGTTTTGAAACTTTCGGCGAAGCTGAACATATATATTCCTTCATCAACTTTACGCTACTCGACCGGTCTTGCTACCATTGGGACTCGACCAGCTGGGAAACTTAAGGAAGTGTTTCAGGCCAGTAAGACGTCGAGAGCCACACCAATCACACCAATTAAACACATTACAACTTACAACTTATTTATTAATTTATTACAAATTGGCTAGCCCAAAGAGAGGGGCTTGATTGCATCGGAGTCTCATACTCCACAATAGCTTATCATCAACACACACTCAAATATTTATTATTATTACAGCCTTTAGGAATTCCATTTGCTTGTCGCGGACCTCGTGTATAGCCAACTCCATATTTTTTGGGTCCCACTGTTTTCTTAGGGTAGGCCGGTCACTCCTCTTCGGGATGTCTGTTAAGAAAATTTGAAAAACCAGATGAATTTTAATGTTTTCTTAACTGTTTTATGTAATCGGTTACCTGTTTTACAATTATAATCCTTCCAAAATAGTAATTATAAATCCTTCTGTCTTCTGCTATTTAGACAGATACTGAAACAACTTGAGTCGCTTAAGCATTGATTGATAGAGCCCACGAATTTCAGTTATTTTTTCATACAGATTGAGATTGAAATTTAGTATAATATAGTTATTTATGCATTAACGTTTTCGTATTAACATTTTACAACTTGCTGAATTGGCGTTTTAATTGAGAGTGTTAGATTAGGATGAATGTAAAAAATACATAAGGGTATTATGGGATACTGATAAAATATGCGGGTAATATAGAGTAGTGGTATTCCATATTGCCCGACTCGCCATGTTGGTAAATAATTATTATTGCTAGGTTGTAATACATTAGAGTAACTGTTATAGCCCAAAGGTAAACAAGAATACACCTTAAACTAAGAGGTTAAGTTGACTAGAGTCGATAGCAACTGCACAAGATATGCTAACTGTAGGCCTACTGCAATGTTAACACTTACCTGCAAAGTTTCTGTAAACACCAAAACAAACAAGCTTCTTTCTCAACAACACCAGTCGGTCTGTTGGCGTCACAGTGACCACTAGCTCATCCTAGTTGCTTCCTGTAGTACTTCCAGAATATTACATGATAAAAAATTTTTCAAAAGAGTTGAAACAACGGTATTCCATATTGCCCGCCTATTCCATATTACCCTCATTTCCCCCATAGTACTGACAGTTTTCGTATTTTAATTTACTCCTGTGTAGTTAGTTTTTTTTGTATAGAAAACGTTGTGTATAATGTTAGCCTGCATTCGAGCACTATATTCATTTTCAACTCCGATTTCAATATCAGATAAATGCAAAGGTTTTGTAAAATATATAAAAACACTTGGTAAGTTTCACAGATTTTATTTAACTCTGACAGCTGTTTCGACTAACTAAGCCATTGTCAAAGAGGCGAATGAATGAAATTACTAAACACAGGATGTGAGTAAAGGTGGTGACCATCTGTTTAGGGCGTATCTGGAACATCTGTGTTGAGGTGGAGAGGGGGTGGTGTGCAAGAGACAAGGTTGTTTTTTTTTTTTATATATTTTACAAAATCTTTGTATTAATATGTTTCACCAAGTGCCCAACGAGTCATCAATTAATATCAGATAAATGGTTATGCTTTAATTTTCTTTGTTACGCTTTCTCTTCTTTGTCTCTCTATCAATACGTCCAGTATGGATGCATCGGACTTCGCTGTTATATTGCATACTATAGTTAGACTTATATTCTCTGCTCAAGACTGAGATGAAACAATGGGCGGGATAGAAAAACACTGCGTATATCGGTATTTGCGCTCTCTATCTCTACCCGAATTGAAAAAGTGAACAATAAAATTTTTTTAGATAAAATGTACAAAATGTACAATAGGTCACTTTCAGCATATTTTGGTGCGTTTTAAATAAATCTGATTATAGTGAAAACTACCTACTTCCAACATCACCTATTAAAGAACAGATAATGTATGTAAATAAGTAGCAAGCAACCATAAAGTCAACAGATAACCAACGCGAGACACAGACACACACACACGCACACACGCACACACACAAACACACGCGCGCGCACACACACACACACACACACACACACATATTCATTCGATACATGTACACAGCTCGCGAAAACAGTGACAATGGTAAGACTAACAGCGCACAGACGAACGTCTACTCGCGGCAACGGCTCGTTGAATGTGTAACGTACACACGTCTCTCTTTACGTACAATTATGTGTGTGTGTGTGTGTGTGTGTGTGTGTGTGTGTGTGTGTGTGTGTGTGTGTGTGTGTGTGTGTGTGTGTGTGTGTGTATTCTACTGTTGTACTGATATACATATACTGTACATATACGTATACATGTACTGATATAGTACTTTTGTACTGCTGTAAATTGTTACAGAACACGAATCTTATTAAACTAACAGAAAATTGTGAAATTTGTAACTGCTAGAGTATAAAAAAGGAAGAAGTCTTTCAGCCATATTGCAGTGGGTGAAATGTGAAACAATAGTATAACTAGATAGTATATAAATGATTTAAAATGAAAATAATAAGTAATATAAACCAATGTATCTGAAAAAATATGTTAATTTATAGTTAGCCTATTTATATAGCCTAAATAGTTAAATTTATAGCCTATACGTAATAGGTCAAATAACTATAATTCATAATGTACAAAATGCTGAAGTAATTTACAAGAAACATAAATTAAAATATACAGGCTTAATCAAGGGATCACAAGCATTATGTGAAGATTGGTACCATAACAAATTTTATATATTACTAGCTATTACCCGCGACTTCGCACGCGAATATTTGACTTTTAGTATTTTAATATAATTTTTATTGTATATGTCTATTTAGCGTTCTGTCAGCTCATATAACAATTTTGTACTCATTAGTCAAATTCTCTCCAAAGCTGTTTCCAATACTTGTACTATTTTAACTTGTACTAAATTATTATGTTGGTGTAACAGCCTTTGGAAATTTAAAAGTACCCATTTATAAAACCTTTGGAGATATTTATAAAGTACCTGTTAAATCAAAAACGCTAAATTCTTTATTTTAAGTGTTACTGTGTTAGAAGCATTGTATAACACATTGAACGTTGTTTTCCTCAACCATGGCTTTTATTTATTTCAGCAGTAAACTAAAAGCCAAAAACCGTTGTTACCTAACTTCACAAATGAAAACAACACGTATTTTTGCTTTGAATTAAGTAATAGTACAATTTACAATTAGTACACTTTCCACATCGTAATATATCGATACAATCGCATATTATATAAAACATAGAAAATGTACTGCAGGAATGGATAAATGTACAGTTTCGATGCCGCTAAATATCTTTCGTTTATTTATTTGTTACTATTGTAATTAATTCTGGTCTCCATGGTGTTTTTGACATCTTTAGTAGTAGTATTTAATATATTTAATTACTTATTCATTGCATCATCAGAAGTACGTATAAACATAAATTTTATAATCGTTTAAGACAATTACAAAATATGTAGACGTATCTGTATACAAAATTACAAAATATATCGATACAATCCCATATTAAAAAAGAACTCTCTCTCTCTCTCTCTCTCTCTCTCTCTCTATCTTTCTATTTATGCACCTAAGCATTCACAGAATTTCGACGAAACCGAAACATCGAAGCATGATAATTTTTTTAGGCTTTTCAAACGTATAATGTGGATTACGTTTGGTGGATTACGTAAATCATGTACAAACCACAGACGATCACGAACAGAGCATGTAAAACCAAATTTATTCTCACTAAAACGTTTGCTAAACTCAATGTCAGCAGCGATTATTTCTGTCTTGATGCGTTTACATATCAAATTTCTAGACTGTGGGGAATCGAAAGTGTGGAAGCGTTACGTTTTTCGATGACGATTTTTGTGGAATGACCCCCACCCTAAAAACATTATCTTGTTAAAACATTAAAACCTTCAGGAACGGATAAAGGTATAGTTCCGATGCCGCTACATATCATTTGTTTATTTACTTGTTACTATGGTAATTAATTCTGGTCTCCGTGGTGTTGTTGAGAACTTTATTCGCGTCAACGAAAAGGCGTAAATAAAAGGACGTAAAGGAAAGGGGCAAAATATCAAATTCCAAGTTAGACAGTATTTTGTGCCTTGTGTCAAAGGTTACCTGTGCAAAATTTGGTGGCAATTGGTGTAACGGTGTGGATTTGTATTCAATACCCATAAATCCTCAGACTTTGATTTTTATGTATATAGATAAATGATTGTAAAGTGACAACAGAGTATAATCACCTAAAAATAAGAGTGATTTTCAACTACGTGAAATAATCATCAACGATTAAACTTTAATTGGAAAAAATATCAGCTTGGCGTCGTTTTGGCGTCGGCCATTATATCTGTAATGTTTACAAGATGGCGGCGTGAGTTGTAAATAACCATACTGAACAAAAATTTAATAGTTGAAATAAACTGGACATTAATAAATTTTTATAATAATTATAGAAAAATATATGTGCTGCATGCCATTTTTTGTTTGTTATGCATGACTTTAACATTTCTTTTAAGATTGTATAGTATTTTAAATAATAATCTTATGTTAGTAGTTATATTCAAAAACAGAAATTAAACTGTTGCACAGCACTATATAGACAATTCCCGATTAGCGGTTTCGAGGCGTTCAGCTCATTATCAGATCGAAATAGGATCGGATAGAATAGTTCCGATCTGATGATGAGCTGAAAGGCTCGAAAGCGCTTATCGGGAATTGTCTATACAGTGGTGTGCAACAGTTAATTTCTGGGTATATAGTACCTAGACATAACTCGTGTTGGAATAATCCCACTTACGTCGCCCCGTTCCCAAGTACTGAAAGACTAAAAACAACATTTTTCATAACATAAAGATTTCACGATTGAGCACCTTCTGCAAGTAATCAAAAATCAAAACAAAAGGGTAAGCAATAACAAAAATATAATTAAGTCTGATTACAATTTGTTTTTGATTTAAACAATGAAAAGCACGAATTTATCATATAAGGAGTAAATCACCTTTTATATTTGAGGAAATAATGTAATTTATAAATATCTGAGATACATTCAATTAGTTGGTCTTCTTGACTTCCACTTTTCTCCTCATTTCTTCCTGAATACTTCTAGTATACGAAGACTGATTTTCAAAGAAGCTGGAAAGAGGCGCCTAGTGGTTCATTCGAACCAGTAGTGGAAACTCAGTTTCCTATTTATGGCTTTCGGTGTTTGGGTTTTAGTTACGAAACACAGCCGTGTAATAAAGTTACTGTAACTAATAAATCTAACATCTGGCTAGACTAACGGTGAAGGAAACGATATATTTTGAGGGGGTGATTTTGTGATACGAAAGTTGTGCCGTTTCAGACACTTATTGGCAATTTAAGCGTCTGGCGGACAGTTCAAGTGCCACTCGGCGGTTTGTCTTCTGCACACCCCAGACGGTAGCGCGAGGAACAGTTTACGCTATATTTTTGTACTGCCCTCACGTTTAGAGCAGTTTGTTGCAGGTAAACAATACACGGATTTGAAGAAATACGAAATTCAAATTCAATCATAAAACTTGAAAATTATTATTTTGTTTTGAAAAACTAAATAATGAAATAAATTAAAATATTAGTTTATTAAACGTCTGAATAGGGATGAAATTGTACGTGGGCTTATCTATTCTCTAATTTCTGTCGACATTAAGGAAGTGCAGAATCCATGTGTATCTTCTAAACTCTTGCGAATACTTACATAATTAACAATGCAGAACATACAGAGAATAGTAACAACAAGGGCCACTTAAACACTGCCCACGTTTGTGTATAACTCACTTATCCTAATCCACCACCTCCTCCACCTCCTCCTCCTCCACCTCCTCCTCCTTATTATCATCATTATCTATAGTTAGATCAGTTACATATTTTTGATAAACCTGTTACTTTTGTGTTATAACTGTTTCAAGATCGTCGTTTTATATTCTCAAGCCACGTTTACAGTATACTTTTGTGCACTTGCCTATCGCTTCTATAGCTGCTTTAGAAATGTAGTTATTAATAATATTCCAGTATCAATTGTATTGCTGTCAATAACAAATTATAAAACATAATATAACCCGTAATGATACAAAAATATAGGTATGTTACTGTCGTTTTTAGTGAATGTACTTTTCATGTTTATCTCCGTATTGTTACAGAATTTCCGTATTTCCTCCATTTTGTGCATATTGGAATCCTACCATAGTAATTAAAAAAGTTGGTGATCTGCGACCAGTATCTTGAAATAAATTAGACGACATAAGAATTTGCTATTTTAAAGTATTTACTCACTGATAATTAATCTTTCAGTATTGCATTCAAGTCTCCTGCTACAATTGTGCAATTATTAGGATTTGAAGAGCTTGAACAATAGTGTTAAATACCATACAAAGTTTCTTTTGTCTCGATGCCCATGCTCAGGTACATAAACACCTATGATGGTCATGTAAGCTCTGTCCATATTTGCGTAATTACCTCCGTTCCCACCTGTAATTATTTGTATATTATGAGAAAAGTGTATTCAACACAATAATAACTCACTAAAGCAAAAATACAACGTCAACTGTTTAATGTATTTTATAAGTTAAATTAGGTCGACACAAACATACGTAAGCAATGTTATGTATGAATTACTGAACACGTAAAACAGGCTGAGCTTTGATATTTTAAAACAAAGTTTTCTCTTTAAAGTATTTTATTAAGAGGTTCTAATATAAAAAACAAATATAAGGGACTCCTCATGTTTTAAAGGGAATCTGTTATAGGGCTGTCAGGCCCTAACATATATTAAAAAAATGGTTGTTATAATTTAATTTGTTCGTGATGTAAAATTACAACGTCAAAACTTTAAAACTTAAAAAGAAAACGAAAAACACAAACACAAGACGTTTAGGCATTATTCATGTGGGAAATGTTTTGAAGTATCCCGAAAGACTGGGAGTGTCTACTTTCTTTTTTCTCGCGACAGTGGGGTAGGGCGTCGTGGGCACGGCCGAAAACGTTGAAGTTATAGTGTTATTTGTTATGTTTATTGACACTAGTTATTTTACATCATGAATAACTATAATAATAACAACTATGTTTTCAACTGATTTACACCACATCCTAATCAGACTAGGCCGTGAAAGCCTACGTTCTTTATTGAATAAAGTTGTAAAGCCTTGTCTGCTAGGGAGTACAACAGCGACTAACGAATGTTACATCCATGACGACACACTCACAAAACTGACTGAAAACAGGAAACGAAAAAAGTAAATTGTCAGATATAAAAAAATCTGCATTTTCTTCTAAAGTCACCCTTCCAAATTGAATACAGTGAATTAATTCGAACAAAGCGGATGGGTTTTATACGGGTCATACAATTACGTTACTTGATTTAAAGTTACGCACGACGGAATTAAAAGAAAGTTTAATTTGTTAAATTGCCGAGTTTTAGCCTTTAAGCTTCCAAATTTTCAATTTATTACTTGTGATGTGCTTAATGTGTAATCATATGCAAACCCATTGTTATGCGACGGTTGCCGCACATGATTTAAAAAACTCACATGTTGAGTGTAATAACCGATTATACAAATCTATCTATAGGTAAGCTGGAGGGAGAAGATGACGAATGAGGAAGTCTTTAGAAGAGCTCAGGAGGAAAAGAGCTTTCTGCGAAATTTAAAAGGCAGAATAGCTACGTTTATAGGGCATATACTTACTACGACACAATGGATTGGTTAAGATAATAATAGAAGGAACAATTGAAGGGAAGAATCACAGAAGTCGACCCCGTTTAGACTACATGAAACAGCTTATGGTCGATATGAAATTCACATCATATTGTGAGTTGAAAAGAAAAGCAGAGAAGCGTGAAGAATGGCGAGCTGCTGCCAACCAGCCTATGGGCTGCTAACCTAGAAGAGAGAGAGAGAGAGAGAGAGTGAGAGAGAGAGAGTGAGAGAGTGAGATCTATAGGTATTAGTCACTACTCCTTTCAGAGTAAAGATATTACACTTAATTTAATGACTTTTTTGAAAGCAGAATGTTATTAACGTCAAGAAATTTTATGCTTATTTAATTCAAAATTGAATTCATAATATATTTATTGAATTTAAATAACAGTATCAAAATTTGTTAATTACCAAAATATATTTCATAATGCAGTGGCGGCTAGTGACCAGAAAATCTGGTGGTGCACAAAAATAATTAAGCCTCAAGCAAGAACAACTTTACGCTTTTAATAACGTATTATTATATCTAATTAATAATAATAATAATAAGAAGAAGAACAACAACAACAATAGTCTAATAATAATTATTAATATTAGTTAGACCTAATTAATAATAATAATAACAATAATAATAATAATTAATTATTATTAAGAACTCAGGTTATTTTAATAACATTAAATATAGGACTACAACTTTACTATATTTGGAATCGTATATATTTTTATATATACTGTATATGTTTTTTTATATCTCAGAATTTCTGGAGGTAAATAGCTATCTCCAACAGAAACCGTCCTGCAATTAAAAAAAGTTAGGAACTGATTTTTCCAGATTAGTTATGAGTGTCTTGCTAATAAGGCAGAATATGTTTTGTTCTAGCCTGTGCAAAACCGATTGTGATGTAGTCTGTAGTCTGCGTGTAAAAAATGTTTGCGTAATATCAGTGCAAATGTTTGGTACCGTTAACTGATATTAATGTTACTGTTAACTTATATCAATAATGAGATAAACGACTGGGCGCAGAATTGAATTGTCTTCATTCCGTTATGAAGAGAAATTACCACAAAGAATAAAATCTGTCGGCAATAAGAAAGTAAAAATATTAAATAGGAGGCAATAGAACACAGAACGCAATTGAAAAACCCAACGGATTCGTAAAAAGGCAAGACAGATGTCATCATAATTTAAGAAATACGAATTGCAAAACATGTATTATCTATTAAATATACATATATGTGAAGTAATATGTAACACAGATAGTAATCACATTTTTGTGCAGGCTAAACACAGACAAAGGAGAGACGTAAACGTGTCTCTTTTCAGAAGATAATAAGAGAGATAAGAAGTTAATAAAGAGAGATAATAAGAAGTTAATAAATCAATATTATTACATTCATTCTAAATTATACTGAATACAATTTTAAAATATTCATAATTCTAAAAAATATGAATTATGAAAAGAAAATTGTAAACATGTACTGAGTTATCAACCCAAGGAAATAAAGAAAGAATGTTATATAACAAAAAACTGAAGTGATGCAGACGACAACAGAAATAATTGAAATCCCAGCAGAAAACAATTCCAGCTTACCATCAGAGACAAGTTCAAGTAACAAGATGGAGAGAAGTGAAAAGAGACAATAATGTAAGATGCAAATAGAATATACGGAACCCCGCAAAACAATAAAAAACTTGAAACAGTAGAATATACGCTACATTACTAGTAAAAAACAAAGTGACAAAGAAAGAACATTAATAAGAAGTGTAGAGAAAATAAGAGAACAAAGAGAGATTTTGCTTAAACGTCGTATGATGTCATTGAGAGATAAAAATGGAAATACAATAGGAGGTAAAAGTAAGATAATAAAATGTGAATAAAAATCTTATAAAAGTAAAGCCGAGCAATGCATATACTGAAAAACAACCGACAAAAGGAAAACATAACCGAAAGGAGACAAAATAATCCGAATGTAAGAAAGTATGACAGACATACTAAGTTCAAATACTATGGACTCATGTTATTGCTTTCAAGTCTTTACAATATCTTCAAAAAGATTTCACTAATCTTATTAATCAAGAAATTAGTGATAGCAAAGAGTCTTACATTGACAAACAAGAATCGTCTAATCATTGGGAACTGTTGCTTTCTGGTCACTATAAAAATGTTGTTACGGTAAATCGCACAGATCGTGATTTGTTTTATAATAGTTGTAGTTTAGTAATTGTATAATTCAGTGCAGACTATCCGCCCATAAACACTTAATACCTGACGATTTCAACATTTGACACATGACGTTATCTAATAGCACGTATAGGCCTGTCGCTTGGGTTGAGGAACTGAAGTAGTTATGTCGTGGTATCGCCCTTTTGTAGCTGTCAGGGCTAACCTTGCGCCGTAATAACGTTTAAAAAAGAGTTGCAAAAACGGTTTTCCACAAACTTAGTCGAGTGCTAAACGACACGTAAAAATACTCACGCGTAGACGCGTAGAAGTAGACACAGTAACACGAAATGTCCACAGTTTACTTTAAAGATGGTACGTGGTACGGCGACCACCAATGTCGTTACGGCAAATCTCAAGTTTCCGCTTTCAATGGCCGGGAGGCCTAAATATGGCACTCGTCTGTCACTGTAATTTGAAAACGTTTATATTCCATTTTTTAAAAGTCCGTATATCAGAAAGTGTCTATGTTTTGATATCCAATTATTATGACTCAGTAAAAACATACACAGTATATAATTATCGTAACTCATTTTTGTTTAATAAGTTTCATATTTTTGCTATATTCAGTAGTCGCCAGTGAATACACCAAAGAGTCAAGCATTTCAAGAGTAACTTTTCTCTTACCACTTTCCTTTTGCTGTATTTAGGCATTCTTCCTCTAAATATTTTTTTGTATTATCTATCTCTATTTTCTCGCTCCTTTTCCCCTAACAAAATTTGCTAGTGTACGTGTATTCCAACGGAAGGATTAGAAAAAATATATAAATAGATAAGTTATATAACAGAAATAATACTGTTGCACACCACTATAGAAAAATTATTCCGATCAGCGCTTTCAAGCTTCACAGCACATCATCAGATCGGAAATCCGCTCTTCAGATTTCGATTTCCGATCTGATGCTGAGCTTTGAAGATTGAAAGCGTTAATCGGAATAATTGTTCTATAGTGGTTTGCAACAATGTTACTTTCTGTTTGTGATTATAACTACTAACTCAACTTTATTAATTAAATAATAGATATATAGGCAAAGAGAGAGAGAGAGAGAGAGAGAGAGAGAGAGAGAGAGAGAGAGAGAGAGAGAGAGAGAGAGAGAGAGAGAGAGAGAGGGGGGGGGGGGGGAGAGCGAGTGAGCGAAAGAGAGTCTACAGAAAAAGAAGAAAAGAGGAAACTAAATATTTTTTCCCATTACCTGCTCGTTTTTTAATAAGTTTATGTACATTACTTTGAGTTAATTCGTTTATACATTATAAATCAATTCATTTACTTTATATATCATAAATAAGGTGATTTCATATAAATTCATTTAAAGCGTTATAAAGCCAATTATATTAATTTAAAGTAGGTGGAGTTTAAATTATGCATCTTATATGACCTAAGGTTGTTTCAGTGACACTTGAAAACTATTGTATTAATGTTGTAAAAATTTAATTGAATTAATGAAATTTCTGTAAGAATATCGTTACAAAGCGAATTTTAAAAAGCAGTCATGAATAAACGTGCTAGCACTCTTTGACGTGGTCTACATGTAGCTAGCTCACCACCATATAAAAGTTTTAATAGTTGCTACTTTTTTTAAATTAAAGTTAAGTGCATTCTGCTTTATATGACCTGAAGAACTGAACGTGAAAATTGAACAGCTAAGGCAAAATTAGATTTATAGAATGTAAGTGTTACCTCTTAAATATTTACATTTATACTAACTAGTGTGACTGTAGTGGGTTCAATTTTACCAAACAAATTCGATTATAAGAAAGTCGTTGAAATTTCCGACTGCCGATCTTGAGGGGTGAAATGCTGAGCCAACCAAAAAATTACCCTCACTATAGAGGAGGGAGGAGATTATACTGTAATAGTTTCTTTCTCACTCACACACTATCTCTATCTGTCTGTCTAACTCTCTGTCTATATCTCTCTCCCTCTCTCTCTATGTCACTCTATCTCTCACACATATGTGCTTATGATGTTCTCTCTAGCCTCTACTCTCATTTTCTTTCCTCAATTTTCTTGCTCCCTCTCTTGCTTAGATACACAAATCATACACGTATTCATATATACTCAACGTATAGTATAAACATGTGCACTATAGTGCTGAAAATATTGTAGTTTTGCCTGCGATTCTATGAAAATAAAATGTTTGTACGTGACCACAGTGTTCACATATGGATGTTTTCTATAAATCTGCATTTAACGCAAGGGGTTAAGGACGCGTAACGTAAACAACATTGTGTGCGATATGAATATTTCACGATTAAATACGATATCAAAACCTTTGTTTGTGTTGTTAACAAAATATATTCTTATCTGAAAAAATGGACAATTTTAACACAGTGTAGCATCAACCATATCAGCAGTTGATGTTAGAGTTGCCACAACAATATTAGCAACATATTTCAACAGCATTTTCCAATTCAAATTAAATGAAAGAATATTCGTTACTTCAGATTTCGGAATTTTAAAAATTGAAACTAGACTAACAGACAACATTCTCCGTGTTTTGGTAATTAATTTGAATTTGTATCTAGCGTATTCTGATTGTAAATTAAGGAAATAAGTCCACTATAAAGTATTGTACTTTGTTGTCAGTTTTGTAAGTGAAAATAGAAATTGTAGTGTATCTATCTATAACATATAAAGCCCCAGAGGTCACTCACTGACTCACTCACTGACTGACATAAATTCTAACCCATAAGGAAGCCTCGGAGCGAAAAAAGACAAGAGACCTTTTTTATTCCCTGTCCGAAGTAACTTGGGGAAAAAATTATAAAACCAAAGCATTGTTCATCCGGAAGCCCGAAAAAACGAATTTCGTTTGACCGATTTTCATACCGGATATAAGGAAGCCTCAGAGCGAAAAAACACAAGAGACCTTTTTTATTCCCCGTCCAAAGTAACTTGGGGAAAAATTATAAAACTAAAGCATTGTGCAACCAGAAGCCCGAAAAAACGAATTTCGTCTGACCGATTTTCATACCGGATATAAGGAAGCCTCGGAGCGAAAAAACACAAGAGACATTTTTTATTCCCCGTCCAAAGTAACTTTAGGAAAAATTATAAAACCAAAGCTTTGTGCAACCGGAAGCCCGAAAAAACGAATTTTGTCTGACCGATTTTCATACCGGATATAAGAGGGGAGCCTATCTCGAGAACGGTTAGCGCTATCGAGCTGGGAGTAATTTTAATCCAGTCGGCTCGCCTGACTAAATGTAAACCGATTATCGGTTGTTTGAAATTTACGAATAACTTTATTGTTTCTTGTTTGTTTTATGGCCCAGTGGGGGACTGGTATTAGTTTCTTATTTTGAGCAGTTGTTTTCTGCAATAGACGTACCATTTACCATGTATTTAAATGTAGAAATACAAAATGAAAGGTATTGCGCAATATTGCGTAATCGACGAGTCATCCTGTTACGTCAGAATATTACGCAATCGATATGACGTCAGCATTGACGTAAATGCGCAATGCTAGAATCTTCGGTGTAATGCGCATCCTATCCCCTCTCGTCATTGCGCAATGTGAACTGTTTCAATCACTGCGCATCCCCCACTACCAATTCTCCCCACCACCGATCCTACCTTTATAAAGGCTTGCCTCCACATCGGAGCTCAGTGTGAGATCAGGAGCCGAAGAGTAAACAAGTAAAAAAGGGGGAACCCGTGCTACTTTGTTACTCAATTTTCTGAAATCACACTTTTCACTTCAGTTCAACTAGACGACTACAGTGAGGATCATCACGCAGGACATCTGAAAAACATTTTGCAGAGGAAAATTAGCCGCTGACAACTCAGAAGCCATCAGTTCCTGATTTCAAGACATCACAGTTTGCAGTTCATCTTTATTTCTGCGGTCTGGATTATCATTGAAGACATCTGATAACCTGACGAGGATTAGCAGATGTAGAGGATCATACGTCATCAGTTCCAGATTATCGTATGAACAGGATTAACGCAGGCTGGCGATTTGGACACAGAGAGCTGAATTCATCCGAGAGGCGACTTTACTGATTTTCGATGAAGCGGCTATGGCGCATAAAAAACTAATCGAAATGTTGGACCGGTCTCTCAGAGACCTGATGCAAAAGGATGAGTTGTTTGGGGTAAAATAATAATTTTCTCGGGAGATTTCAGGCAAATTCCTCCGGTAGTAGAAAACGCTAAGACAAATGCCGATATCGTTCGTGCGTCAGTTCGCGGATCTTATATCTGGAAAAAAGTTAAGTCGTTCACGCTTACAAAGGCCCATAGGTTAACCGGCGAAGGATGTTATGAAGAATTTTTAATGAAGATAGGTTCCGACTCCACCGAAAAACGCGAGCTCGGCGAAGGGCGTAATTTGGAAAAACTCGTGGCACTACCACAGCTATCCTACGTGACTAAGCTTCGCGAATTGATCGACTTTGTTTTCACCAAAGAAATTTTACAGAAGCCTGATGAATGTGCAAAAAGGGATGTAATATGCACTCTAAATAATGATGTCAAAGAAATTAACTGTATAGTATTACAGGAGCTCGACGGGGAAATTCAAAATTTATATAGTTTCGACAGTGTAGCCGAGGAGGACGGAGCGGGAATAGATGTTGATGAGTCCCTATTACATCAGGCTCAAGGGAAAGGAACTCCAGAACACATTCTCAGGCTTAAGGTAGGATCGGTTTGCATGGTGACGCGAAATTTAAATTTTGATCTCGGTTTAGTCAACGGCACAAAAGTAATTATCGTCGCAATTACTCGTCGACTTATCACATGCCGAAGAACAGGCTCTGACGAGCTTTTTGGCATCCCAAGAATAACTTTTAAATTTATGATCTTCCCAAATAGTCCCATCGAAATGTACAGGCGGCAGTTTCCCCTCCAACTTTGTTACGCGATAACGATCCACAAAAGTCAAGGGCAAACCATAGATTTCGTGGGATTAGATTTACGGTCCGACCCTTTTACCCACGGTCAACTTTACGTCGTGCTTAGCCGGGTAAGATCTCCGAAAAATATTTACTTACTTGTTCTTCCCGACCGGGTTATAGATGGCGTTCCTCACACAAGAACCATAGTGTATAAAGAACTACTATAAATAATGTATTCTCGGTAATAAGCTTTCCACCCTATAAATATGTAATATAATAATGTTTAAGTTGTGTAATATTAAAGTTTGCATGTTAAAATAAGTGATTGTAAATATTCGGATATTGTAAATAAATAAAAGGCATTACCGAGAATACATTGTCTCGGATAGGTTCGTTCGGAGGCCGTTGTAAATATGTACATAGCTCCCCCGAAGTTCGTCGGATCGGGGCGTCCACCGAAGGAGTCTGGGGGCGAAGCCGCGAGTCTGACTATGTAGTCTTAACTGAATGAGCCTCCACATCAATCTGTATTGGCTAAGAATTTACGCCAGGTAATCTTATTTTGAAAATATTAAGTTGAATCTGTACATGTGAATTTTTAAAATCCAAACTTTTAATTTAATGACAAACTGGTTTAACAATTAATAGACTACGATTTAAGCTAAATGTACGATTAGCTCATTAATCATGTTACGATAAGTTTAAATGTTATTTAAAAATGTTTGAAAATGTATTAATAAGTGTTGTGATGATTTATAATAATATTTAATTTTTAAAACGGGTGTAATAAAAATATAGTCTTTATAACATTTAATAATCAAAGTTTTGTATTATAAAACTTTTGCAAATCAACATACGCAAACGTGTCAGCTAGGATTTTATTTAAATAAAATAAACTAAATAAAATAAATAATATAGTTAAAACTCTAATTGATTCGTAGCGTCTTAGTTCACGTTAGCACTCTAATCACCATAATGTTTTTCTTGTCCTTTTCTTCTCCTTCAGGTTTCTTTTAAAATAATTCCTGTTACAAATACATTATTTCTATGTCCTTCAAAACACCATATCCTTTTGAATTAAAATGATATACACTAAAATTTTTTATTATTTAATTATTACTTATTGTATTAGTTAACTTTTTATTACCTAATAATTAATAATATTATTAATTACTTAATGTCTTATTGTGTGTGTTTACTTTTATTCTTCAAAATCTCTTGTAAATTTTATTTTGTTTTCTTTGAATATATGGAGAGGCTGGAGACTGAAGATATTATTACGATGTCCGCATGAATCGTGGTGTTTAAACAGTGAAAACAGAATAATTGAACAGAAAATTCATTCTTTGCAAATAACAACATTCCTTAATTAAAAACAACAATAAACATTTGCACACAACAGTCCTTTTAGTCTACGATTGTTACACACGCTAAGGTAAGAAACATAAAAGTCACCCAATCGCAGTCTCAAACTGACTGACCACTTCCGAAACAACGGGTTTATAATCAGCATCTGTGTTGAAGTATGTGATACGATTAACTTGGATGCTGGTAAAATAATCCACCAGCTTCTGGAAACGCGTCTGGAAAGATCAGGAACATGTGAGAGGATGCGTAATCCTGCTGCACTAACAACGCGTTCAAAGTGTATCTACTCAGCGTAGCAATGCCATCCTGACTTCATAATTAACACTTATAGTTCACTCAATATCACTATGTTGGGACACTATAATCCTGTAAAAATTTAGTAATCGTTTTTTCGTATTGTATTCCCTGGCCTCTTACTTTCTTACGTGTTGTAACTTTCCTCCGTTACTTTGATATTCGTATTGTAATCGGTTTTTCGCATCAAATGATATTAGCTATGATGCTAATTATGATATTGATGTTAAGTTAGATAAGTTCCAAACGATCTGTGGGGCAATCAACCATATTTTTAGAAACAAGATACGTCGAGATACAAAGTTAAAGTTTTACAAAGTTATGGAGGTCCATGTAGTGTCCAATGGATGTGAATTGTGGACAAGAAACAAGAATTAAGAAAGTAAAATACGTACCTCGGAAATTAAGAGGAGTTCTTATATAGGAGTTCTTGAGAGGAGTTAAAAGGTATTCTAAACTGGACCCTATAAAGAATGAGACCATAAGAGAAGAATTAACTTACAAGTTTTTAACTTGAATGAAAAATTAAAAGATTAGAAACAACTGTCGAAAGAATGTCAGATTCCAGTCTGGCCAAACAAGTCTGGAAATACAAACCTATATAGACACACGTGTGCGGGTAGACCCAGGAAGAGATGGCTGGATGGCTGGAAGAGAAGCGGAACAGGTAGCAAGGCTGTGAAGATGAGATAATGATGAATTATGTTAATACACTTACTACTATATTAGGTTTGTATTCTTATTCTTTGTGTTTTTTAAATGGAATTTGTTTTACTTGAAGTATACTGCTGTCCATTAACTTAACTGGCTGTCTAGTAAAGCCGGAAATTAACATTAAAAAAGAGAATTAAGGACAGACATGTAATAAAGGTGCACGTACGATTTAAATATCTGTAAAATGAAAGATGTTATTTGAAAGGATAAAACGCTGTTACTACTTCATTGTCCGAGAAGAATTTAATTGTAAAGGAAAGTAATTTAAGTCTTGCCAGATGTTATCTGACAAAGGGAACAAGATATAGAGTCTGATCGTAATTACAAGCTTCATCTAAGTCAGCAGCACTGAATTACTCTGATGATGTTAATGTTTCCTGTCAGGCTAGCTAAAATGGAATGTTGCCCAAGCAGAAATTTTCATAAATCATGGAGACAGTAAGGCGTATTTCCAATATGTTAGATTAGCATTGTACATTAATTAAAGAGTTTATTTTTAAATACAACTAAATTATAGAATTAATGTGAAATAAGGAGTAAAGAATTTTCCTATTATCTGGATATTGACCATAACGGTGCAAATAAATTAATACCAGAAACAATAAAACAATGGCAAATTTCTTTAAACATTTTTTATCTAAAGAGTTTAATTAATTTTACCCGAACGTAATTAGGCCTAATCTCCTTCACAATAACAGTAATCCATCACGCACTATTTGGAATGATATAACAGTATAACAGCAATATATCAGTAACTGAAATCATTCGTTTTTTAGACTGGTGATAAAAATATAAACATTTAGTAGCAAGTACTTATGAATTACAGAATACAGCTCATAATAATCACATTTACATACAGTAATTAACTGGGGATTCTTTGTCTCCGTTTTATATACATCGTCAGTGACGCATAAAAGAATACCAAGGCTACCAGAATTTTTTGGAAGTTTCAGAAAATGTGAGAAGTTTAATGTGCTACTTGTAGGTTTTTAGCATTTTACGCACCGCATTGTTAAGTGATGCGTCATTTCATAACATCACTTAATCAAAATGATAGGCTACTGTTGTATTATTTAATTGTCTGCGTCATCAAGACACTTATCTTCAAACCTGTTTGTCCCGAAATGGCAAATCGTTTGTATATGATACACTTCGCCATTAGATTTAGGGCCGGCCCCAGCGCTTCTGCTGCCCTGTGCAGTATTTATGAGTGCCTCTCCCCTCCCCATTTTAACTCTGAACACATTCACGCACACTAGACCTACTCTAAAGATACGGCCATTGCCTTCAAATGACGAATAGGATTGTTTCCATTGTTGCGTTTAACAAATAACTAGAACTTTTTCGCGTTTACGATGTGGCGAACAGCTACAATAAAAATTGTAGAGACAATACAAGGAATAGTGAGACAATAAAAGTGTATGCCTATGTGATGACTTAGAATTAAAATACTAACTAAAATTCGTTATGATTGAAATTTAACAAAAGTAATGTATCATATACCTTAGTTAAAAAATACTCGTATAGCTTTTGCAATTGCAAACTCCTTTATGACTTCGTTGTAATCAAGTGATTCAGCTAACTGATCTTCTATAGATATAGTCGCCAGACCACTCAGGCGAGTCTCGGACATACTTGATTTTAATTAGTTTGACCTTCGAAAAAGTCTTTTCTCCGCTTGCCATTGTCACAGGTAATGTTAACAAAATTCTTAGAGCGACACCAACATTTGGCGCGAACCATCTTGAATAAATTTTAAAGTCTCGACAGGCGTACATTTAGGTTTTACAATTGTTGAAAGTACCTTAAGTTCATGCTGTAAGTCAATAGCACTGACGTCTTTTGATTCACCATGAGTTGCACAGTTTAGAACACTTATCCGAAAGACTTCAGGTGACATGTCTTTAAATTTACTCACGTGACATTATCTGCTGATGACTCTTGCAAGGCAGCACTCATTGTTAGGTTTACGTTCTCTCGTTCACGAGTTTTTGACTCTTCGTTAAACTCCGCTGACTTTATACGTAAAGTAATTCTTACAGCTCTTACATATTGTGATGAAATTAAATGAATCATTTTTTCCCTATATTTCAAAACTTAACATCCTGGAATCTGCCGCCCTGGGCGGTGGCACGGTTCTCCCCCGCCTGGAGCCGCGCCTGAAAAGATTTTAAATTTTGCAGTTAACTGCCTTCCAGTTTCCTTGAAGGTCTGAAGAATAAACCTGTCCCTATCATAACGACTGCCTTCCTCAAAACCCGCACAGTACTCTCACTCTGTTGTTGCTGTCGTTTGTCATCATCGCCGTATCAGCCGATTCAACCCATGTAGTTCGTTCTGCAATTCTGATAAACGATAATCTGACCCTTGGAGGTTAATTTTAGGCTTCTTCGGGCCAGTAAGGATTCGTCGTCATCCAATGACGGAAATATTTGGTGACAACATAAATTAAAATGTTGTTAAACCAGAAACAGTAACGTATCTAATAATGGGAACTAATAAAGTTTACGGGGGAGACACTTGAAGTCTTACAGCTTACGTTGAAGTGCTACAATAAAGATAATTTTTTACTAAAATACAGTGTAACGTATAACGTATAAAGTACAAAGTATGAGAGATACTCTTTTGAAATTTTATAAAGTGATGGAAGTGCCATGCGGCCTTTATGGGATGACATGCCACAGAGACATGCCAAACAATATACGCCAATAGTATTCTTCGGTTTATTGTTTTCTATTTGGTGTTCTATTGTGGGAATAAATATTCTAAGAGTCTGTTATTTTCTTTTGCATATTTTCCCTTTGTATAGCCCGCAAACCTTAAAAATATTTAAACCATAAAAGGTTTATACATGTTTCAAATTGTATTAAATACCATTAATTAAGGGGAAACAATTTGCTGTTATCTACTCAACTAGTATTATACCTTTTACAAAAGTGACTGACCTGTATTATTAATTTACAGACTTGAAAATCAGTTTTAAAACTCCAATGTTTAAGACAGAATTATGTTACAAGGATCTATACTTTGATAAGTATGACATATTCGATTTGACACAGAGACTTGGTCACTGAACGCAAAGACCCAAAGCCGGATACAGGCTAGTGAAATGAGATTATTACATGAGTATTAGGAGTATCACGCAGGGACCGGAATATTGGAAGCCCAAAGACGAGATGGTCGGACCAAGGAGCGCGCAACCAAGGAGCGCGCAACGGATCATAAGGTCCACAGAAGAAGAAGAAGAAGAAGAAGAAGAAGAAGAAGAAGAAGAAGAAGAAGAAGAAGAAGAAGAAGAAGAAGAAGAAGAAGAAGAAGAAGAAGAAAAGTATAACAGAAGGCGAGGAATATTACAAGATTAAGATATTAGATCGTGCTTGGAATATTATTTTTTAAGAGACTGAAAAGGACGGCAGCTTACAGAAGCAATGCGCAATACTCTGTTATGGCGGGAAGCGTGGTTGTTATTATAAATTAATTATTTGGTCAGAGAGATATAACAGGATTATTGAAATGATAACAAAACCTCAGCCGGAGCATCAGTTGTTTTTAACTAATGTGTTTCTAACTGGATAAAATAATCCCAAATTTACTACCATATCAGCATATATTTCTGAATTGAATTGAATTTGGTTTTTCTAATTCTCGTATGTTTCCACAGTTGATAATAATTTAGTTTATATAATTTTCGAAGAAAAAGTATCCATTTATCACTGTAACGGAATTGCTACGTTCAAAGATCATTAGAGAACATACGAGGGTGGTATACAATTCCTCAAGGGTAGTAAATCGTTAGTCATTAGTTTTCGTTTTTATATTTATTGTTAATACAGTAGCAAAAAAGAAAGCATGAAGAAACATAAAAAATAACAAATACGCAGAATAACTAGAAAGTAGAAAAAAGTACTGCAAGTTGACGAAAGTATATCATCGCAACACTGTCAACAACAGAAACAAATCGTTCATCTTGTTTATTTTGCATGATTACTATCAAGTTAGTTTTATACCACGGAAAGAGAAATTAATGTCTTTTTTGTAACCAAATATACATGTTATCAGACTGCGGTTGTTGCTAAATTAAATATCCTGTATCGTAATTATAAATGAAGAATTTCAAGTGGTAGTTCTGTAAGTTTGATTTTAACGCATTATAATTTTAGTTATCCTTGTGTAAATGTTTTCTAAAAATGTTTATTAGAGTTTTTAAATACATATGAAATTTCTTTTAAAGATTATATAAAGTCATTTTGAAATGAACGTGCACACTTTAAAATACATGGGTTCACTCCATATATTGCACAAATATTTATTTTTCATTCTACATTGCATGCGTATAATTGGATCCAATTCATGAAAATATTATGGGTGTCAGATACTGTAAAATTCAGTTACTACTTTTAAATAGGAAGTACAAAATTTCTATATTTGATATTATTTAAGTCCCTTATCACGATTGTAGGTATGATTCACAAAGTTACTAAAATTTCACATAAAACAAAAATTTTAATTAAGAAAGTTGTGTTAGTGGTTATAATCACAAATAGATTTATCACTATTGCACACCACTATAGAAAAAGTATTCCGATAAGCGCTTTAAAAAACAAACATTTTAATTAAGAAAGTTGTGTTAGTGGTTATAATCACAAATAGAATTATCACTGTTGCACATTACTATAGAAAAAGTATTCCGATAAGCGCTTTCAAACTTCTCAGCTCATCGTCAGATCGGAAATAACAACAACAGAATAAAACAAACTCTTAACACCTCCACCCGCACCACTGTTCACCCCCCCCCCCGCAAACAAGCCCCCAAGCCACCTAAACAAGCTCCGTAAACTTGGTAAACACCCAAATTTAATGAATACTAAAACTAAATTTGATAATGAAGAAATGTTTTATAATATAATTAAGAAGTAAAAGGTAGAGGACGGATAGATAACATTAGGAATTACATTGCATATACGGATGTTTTTGAAATAAGGGTAAGTGACTGCGCCCACAGGCGATAGGAGGGGACGAGAAGGGTGTTTACCTAGTTATTGTTTTCGTGTAATATAGAAAGAATAAAAGGGATGGTTTTGACACTATAACGCGTTGTAAAACTATACCGAAAAGGAAATTTCCAGTTAAAAGTGTGAATGAGAAAGGCTTTACAACGTTAGGTTTTGAAAGAACACACACAGTGCGCGCACACACACACACACACACACACGGAATGTGCTAGAAAAATATGTACAGACGTGGGTGACAGGGCTCGGAGGTTGGGAAGGGACATTTGACTTATAGCTTGTGGTGCGGTGGTGTGTGTGGTCAGTGGGGCGGGTGGGGGTGTGAAGAGTTTGTTTTATTCTGTTGTTCCGATCTGACGATGAGCTGAGAAGCTTGAAAGCGCTAATCGGAATAGTGGTGTCCAAAAATACTGCATAACCTGATTATATCTGTAATAGGTAATTTCCAACTCTCTGAAAAAAATTATCTCAGTAACAAACATTATTTGAATTGGGGCGGTTATAATGAATGTTTTGTTATTTATAATCCCATTTCAAACACTGGCGCTGTCCATTAATGAATACTTTATTCTATCTGGCGACAATTTTGGAATAGATTATGAACTATGTTGTTAAATATTTGATGTTGTGAATGAAGTACTATCGGAAAGCGCCACTCTTAATTGTAACGGAAAATTTGATCTATTTATAATTTTAATAAATAAACTATGCTGAAAATAGAAAGAAGGGTGTATTTTAGAAAGCAGGGAGGCATTTAGACGCTAGTAAGCGAGGCGGCAAGAAGTGAAAAGAGAATCACTTGCTAAAAGCTCGATAATGCATGTACTGTATGTTAAGGCACGATTTGGGACACTACTGTCATAAACTGTATTATGTTTCAGATAGTAAGGGTGTTTACCAAACGTTGTAAAACCTAAGTGTATATAACAATAGCTGTCGTAAGAAAGCGATCTTGTTGTGCGAGAGAGATAGCGATAGACGCTAGTTGCTGTAAACACGTGTACACGGAAAAATGTTGGGCGAATCAGAAAAAGCGTCATACGTTGCGCGGAAAGTTTTAGTTAAGCAGATTGGTTGAATTTATATTTCGCGGTAGTTTGTACCTATAGGAACGTTTTGTTGTAGTTCGTAAGTAAGGGAAACTTGAGGCATGTATATATTGTGAACTTAGAGGAAATAAGGGCAGTCTTCTTAATATCGGCAGAATTGTACGAAGAGACTCGTGTACGTTGTTTTATATATATATATTTTAATAATTAACGGAAAGAATCAGTAAACTTCTCAGAAATAACAAAGTACGGGAACGCGATAATTATTAATATTAAAGTTATAAAGCAAGTTTCATAAATCATAATAAGTTAAAGAGTGTATAATCGAAGTTATAATAAACAATAAGAAATAATAAATACATACGAAGTTCTGTTAATTCTATACGTGGCGGTAAATCGCGGAAGGATGCGTAGGAATTCTAAAGAAAGTTACGACGGTATCAATTAGTCGGGCCAAACGCGACGTGAAGTGAGTTAAATGCACTTAAGTTATATTCTGTCATCTTTGTGTCCAGTGTGTCATTATACAACATATTTATAGGTATAATCCATATGTTAGTGTAGTGCACTTGTGATAAAGTGAATTGTGCAGTTTTAACAAGGATCAACACGACGACGGCTGCTGACGAATCACCGATCTACAATAGCTTCAGGACCACGCCCTTTGGAAGGATTTACGCAAGTAAAGGATAATGAACAGTTAATTCTATGTTTTTTTTTGATAAATAAACATATGTTTTAGTCAACATAGTGACTCAATCTATCATAAAGGACTCACTGCTAGTTAATCATATTCATTTGTTCAATAAACAATTCAGTTCATATAAGAAAATTTTAATTTTGTAATGTATAAATACAAATTGTTCATTAAAGTGATTAACATACTTTAATTTGTGTTTATTATTACTGGCGCCCTGAGGTGAATCAAGAGTCGGTACACTGGAATAAGTACCATAAACTATTATATATCATATTTGCTAAAGATAGTTTGTGATCTTATTTTTCACATGCTCATAGGCCAATATAATTTTCAAATCAATAATTTTAACTCTTTTACAAAGGCCTAGAAAGAAGTGTATTACATAATAATTGATAAAAATATCAGGTTGACGTACGACGTGGTAACTACGAACTTCACAGTGTTAACTGGATTACTGGACGAGGAAATGAATTACTGAGACAGTGTACGGAATATGCCGCGCACTGTAAACTTAAAGACGAAAGTTTTATTATGTAGGGAAGTTCTCTTCCTTGTACGAGTAGTTTGGGATTGTATTTTGTAATATTTCTGTTTAAAGTGTTAATTCTTAAATGAAAATTAGACTAAAATGTCTGTGAAAATCTAATATGGAAAGTAAACGACTTAGGCTTACGTGTAAACTTCGTCGCCAAAGGAAGTAATATTTTTATCTAGCTGTTACTCTATTTCATTTTAAATTTCGTTTCTAATTCCAGTAATTCACTTTTATTTCTTATCCATACCTTTGCTCTCAATTTGTGTGTTTTGCAGTATCTGGGTTATTTCTTCTTTAGTCAACCTGCTGAGATTCGTCTAGACCTGGCTGCAAACTTAAGGCGGAGACTTTAACGGAGACATAATACTCGACTTGCCTTTACAATATATAGTATATACCATAATGTAATTGTCTGTAGTGTACTGTACAACTGAGTACAGTAGAAGGACAACAAATGAACGGAGGAGAGAACGGACTACAATTACAGATATTTTCAAAACTTTTGTAATGTAATAGGCTAATAGTACTTTTTTGTTAATATAATATAAGTTTATTACAACATTTATATAAAAGTAAAAAACATGTATTGTTTCACAACTCTAGAATCTGCAGCCTGGTAACTGACATTCATATAACACATATATGTTAAGGTTATAGTGCTCTACGATTTTCATTCTACTGATACATATTTCAATTAAAAATTGTTTAGAATGTTCAGTACAAAACACATTAAAAACAAATTTAAAAGATGTTCGGTTTTCATTTTAATACGGGTTTTCATATAGAGATTAACGCATATGTGTGTTTCCCAAACGTTATAGAATACAGGGTTACTGAGAAACTCTCGCTTTCTCTGCGGATTTAAGAAAACATTATTTTTCAATTCGTATTATTTGCTTTTCCAGGCGACGGTGTTTCACTAAGCTCATTTCTTTGTATATTTGATCGAGTATTAGTGAAAGGAACGGTTTAATACCGTCCTATAGTAGTAGTAAATAAACATATATTAGGGAAACAAATAAACAAATTTTATACTTAAGGAAGCAAATAGTAAAACACATTTTAAATGTCTGTTAGCGTCTAACATCTCAAAACGTCAAAAGTGTCTTGTATAGTTATGTAGGACGGTACACTGTTGCCAAACTAAAAAGATTACGTTAATTTCATTTGTTGCTAACTGAAAACTTGAAATGGAATGTGTTAATGAAGAAGTCAGACAATAATGAATTTATAACAGGTCACGTTTGCAATGTCAGTGTCTGAACTGACGGGCGAACTAATGTAATTGTACGTATAAAAATTCTAACGAATGCTGTAATATGTAATGTTAAACGCATGGAATGGTTTTATCTGAAACATTTTTATAGTTGAACTGTTTTACAGTGCCACGTTTTGTCAATTGTGTGTGTGTGTGTGTGTGTGTGCGCGCGCGCTTGCGCGCAAGTAGCTTCACCTTGTTGTAACTTTTATAATTTTATAGCTGTTACATATTATACTGCAATATATTTTAATACTATACTAATGTAAACAGATACTTGTATAAGAAATCAGTTTGGCCTACAGATGAGATGTGCTTTATTAACTGGGTTACTGAGTAAGTATGAACTTAACAACGCATTAATGATACGATTCAGCTGCAACATTGTACAGAAAATCAAAGTGTACAAGGAAACTTACAAGAGTGTCTCTTGTAAGAGGAAAAATAAAATTGAACAGTGAAAAGAAAGTATATTACAGAGTTTCTTACTTTATTAAATGAATATACGTTTTAACCTTTCATGCTCTGCACACGTGTAAGTCACAAAACAAAACCGTCACAAAGTACTTTATGTACGAGTTTCACTTGCCAGTAGTCTCCGAAGTAGGATGCTGTACACACCAATATAACCCCAGTGTAGAGGTTTACTCTCGCTCACAAACGCGAATGTAATAAGTAAAATTACTAGTATAGTATAAACCTGTTTAATTGTAAATCTGTATAATTCGTGTACGGTTCCAGTTAGCGATTTCGTAATTCAGACTTCATAAGGAACTTTACATTGTTCAGTTAGGCCTATAAGATGCATACACGTACAGGCGCGCGCATATATAATAATATTTCTTTAAAATGTTTTGGGGCTCGCAGATAAGGCCTTTATCCCAACGGCGTTGCTCGACGGGATGTTTTCTCCTCACCTACATTTTAATTGACTCAACGAAAGTGGAAACTCGTACACATTTAGACGCAAAACGACATTTAAAAGCCTATACAGTAATTTTGCTGCTTTAGGAAGGGCAGTGTTTTGCCTATCGCTAACCGTTAGTTTCCGAGGCCTTCTTTCAGGTTACCTTTTACTATGTGACTCTGCCTTAGTTCTGCAAGAGGATTACAGTATTCGATTATGTATTTCACGACAAGTGCTCCACTACATGTGCAGACGGGTCGTTCTTGTCCTTGTCCTTGTAGGACTTCGTATTGTTGTACGAAGACGTCAATTTCGTGTGCCCAATGCGCAGTCTCGTGATGCAAACTTGTTCACGACGACTGCGATCATCTGCTACTTGGCATTTACCGACGCTCTACTTCACGGCAGAAAGTTTGCTATGCCGTTCATTCCACATCTGCTACCACACATTAATAATGGTCAGGGCGTCATCAGAGCGTAAGGCAATCGGCAGCGTTTCTCGCTACATCGTCAGCTTCTTCGTAACCCTCATAACCCGGACACCAAACAGAATTAAAAGATGAACCAAGGTTTTATAACGCATGGCATAACGCCGTTATCTGCTGTAATAACGGATCCACTGTGCTCGGATTTTCTAAGGCAGTTAGAAATCTCAGGGAATCCGTATAGATAACAAATTTCCTATCACCTCGGTGTTCACAGAAACGACGAGCCTGCCACACTGCTTACAGTTCGGCGGTTTATACAATTCCGGCATTGGGCAGTGTCCAGGAGTGGGAGGCGCCCTCGATGGCAAACGCACTACCCACTCTGGTCTCCGTCTTCGACCCATCACTGTACACAATGGTGTGTTCCTCTAGTTATTCCAGAAGAACTGATCTAAACAGGAGTTTCAGTTCAGTTGGGTGGCACGATTTATTGCTTCTACTGGCAACATCCAGCCGGCAATTTGGTTTGTCAAGCAGCCTGGAGGAGGGGACTATAATACAGGGTGGCCCATACGTCAGTTGGCAAAATTGCAAATAGCACTTTTATTGTAGAGGTGCAGCAGGGATACAGATACAGATAACGCATACAGATAGTTAATAGCATAGTTCTCACGACCTACAAGAAATGCTCAAAGTGGCCTCCATCCTTTTCTATGCAAATTTGCCATATTCGAAGCACTGAAGCACAAATTATGTCCAAAATATTCAGGGACTGTAGGTGTTCAAATTCAGATTGAATGCGTTCCTTCAATTGTTCCACATCACGAATCTTCACGGAGTACACTGCATTTTTAGTATACCCCAGAAGTCCATCGGGGTAAGATCAGGAGAACGTGGAGGCCATTCAACACGACCCCGTCTGCCAATCCATTCATTGAATGTTGCATTCATAAAGTCTCTCACAATCTGTCCATGGTGGGGGTATAGACCCATCTTGTTGCTATATTAACTTTTCTCGAATTGGCTGCAGGTGTTTAAAAAGTGGACTGTTTTCTAGTGCCATAAACACTTCGTAGGTAACTTTCAGGATTCACTGTACCATTAAAAAAGTAGGGTCCGATGATCCCTGCCCAAACAGTAACCCCCGGAGCGTTTAACTCTGTCTCTGTCACCGCATGTGGATTCGCAGTATCCCAGTAAACACAGTTGTGCCTATTCACTGTACCATTCAGCTTAAAAGTAGCCTCGTCACTCCAAAGTATGGTTTTGTAAAATTGTGGATCGGCTTCTTGTCGTATTGCGTACCATTCTACCATTCGCAGAATTCTGTATGCCTATCAGGATCATCTTCATTTAGGCCTTGGAGTAAAGTGGGCTTATATGGTCTCAACATCAACGTTTTCTGCATCCTTTGCAGGCTTGTTCGAGGTATTCCATACTCATTGGAAGCTTTTCTTGTTGATTTCTTTGGCGACTGCACAAAACATTGCCCAACGATATTTAAATTCTTTTCTGTTATAACTGTTTTTGGCCTACCTGATCGAGGAAGTTCCGCTACCATTCCAGTCTGTTCAAATATCTTATTCAGTTTATGACTACCTTCTCTAGATGGAGGTGCGATGTTTAGAAAACGTTCCGCAAATAACTCAACAACATCACTGTAATTATGGTCCTGTTTCCACCACATCTGCAGTACAAAAACACGCTGCTGTGTAGTTATTTTTCTATTCATTGTCTCGCAAACAACAAACAAGCGCTAACAACAGCATACACATCAACATCAACCTAACCTCATAACCTCAAATCTCAACTGAATTATGAGAACTACTGCTCTAGTCAAGTAAAGTAATTACTATGCTAGTCAATCGAGCGTCTATATACTGCTAGTGCCAACTGACTTATGGGCCACCCGGTATTTTATTACACGCATGTGCATGTAATATTTTATTACATGACATAAATTATATTGCTAACAAAGTTAATTCATATTTTGCAATAAAGGATGTTGTTGCCCTTAATAAAACAATGCCATTAATAACACGTACGTTGTAGTTTGTCGTTACAAACAGTGTACAATATGGAATAACAAACTGTATGACATTTCAGAATTTCTTGGTGTGTGGTCAACAATGATGCAACTGAGTCGTTATACTGAGTTTCCCCGTGATGGGCGTGTTAACAAGCGATTCCTCCACAGGTATATGGAACTTACAATTAAAATTTAGTTTCGAACGATTAAGTAGAGTAGTATTATTAGAGAGATATCTCCTGATTTAAAATGCATATTAGTTCTTGGTATCCAAGTCACGTATGAACAGTAAATTATTATAAATAAATCACCTTATATCCGTCGTGTGACTTCGTTACGTCGTTAAAATGACGCGTTTCGGAACATCTGCTCCATCATCAGATAAAATCGCTCTATTGAGGTCGTTAAACGTTAAAAACACATGTTACACATAATTGTCAACTATGTAATTCACTTGCTTCTTAAATGGTGCGCACCACGACGAAGCCGATCGGACACTGAACTATTATCTGAGTGATTACGCCTAAGCAGGTTCAAAGCTGTATCGTATAGCGGGTTGGATTTAAAATTTAAGTGGTCATTCAATATGAAGTCTCGGCTGTTTATGTTATTATATGCTTTGTATATTTCGAACTCTTCTATTGCGTCCATGTAACGGCCTTTGTTGCACACATGTAGGGGTATTAAATTAGATTTAAAATCAGTATAATTATGATTGTGTATAAGATTAAGTGGCGGGCAAAGTTGGACTTGATATTATTTAACAAAGTGAGATTATTTAGGTGACGTTTGGGTGTGTGCTCTTTAAATCGTTTGAGGAAACCTCTCCCCGTTTGACCAATGTAAAAACTGTTGCAGTCGTTACATGATAATTTATATATGCCGGATTTCTTTTCTAAAGGTATGGGTTACCTATGACGTAGTATTTTTAATAGACTATTGTTTGTTTTGAAGGTAGCAGTAATATTCAATTTATTAAATGTGGAGGTTAGAATCTTTGGCATTATATTTGTGTATGCGGTAGAAATAAATGTTATTTTTGTATCCTTATCTATTGATGGCTTGGATTTTCGAATTTTATGTTTCTTGATGAGATTATCTATTAACGTGTTTTGGTAACCATTAGCTAAAGCTATATGTTTAATGGTATTCAACTCCTCACGGTAATCATCATCACTGAGAGGTACTGCCAACAATCTGCGGATAAAGTAATTATAAGCTGCCAACTTTTGCGAAAATGGATGATAAGAGTCAGCATGTATTGTCACATCAGTGATAGTCGGATTTCTATAAATATTAAATTTCAATTTATGTACGTGTTTAGTGACAGACAAATATAAAAAATTCAATTTATTATCAACTTCAGTTTCCAAAGTGAATTGAATGTTTTCATTAATACTATTCATAGTTTTAGGTTTTCGATCTGTCGTACAGCACCATTGAAAATTAGAAAGGTATTGTCTACATAACGTGCATAAAATATTATATCATTTTTGTATTTGTTATGTGAGAGCAAATGAGAGTTTTCATAAAAATTCAAGTAAACGTCAGCCAATAGACCAGAGAGAGGTGAACCCATGGCCAATCCATCGTCCTGAATGAAAAATTGGTTATTGAAAGCAAAGTAATTTTGTTCTAAGATAGTTTCAAGTAAACCAATTAACTCGTTTATCGTCTGTATAGTTAATTTATTATTCTCTAATAAATTTTCTTTTAAGATATTTAGTGTTTCCTTTACGGGTATGTTGGTATACAAATTTACTATATCAAACGATGCTAACTTATAATTTGGTAGTATATCAACATTTTTACATTTATTAATAAAATCCATGTTGTTTGTAACACTATGATTGTTCTTTAAATTTATGTTTCTTTGATTACTTTGACGAGTTTTTTAGCTGTTTTGTATGCGGGCGCTGTGGTAAAATTAACGAGCGGTCTGACCGGTATATCGTGTTTATGAATTTTGGGTAGGCCAGTGAGTTCGGGAGCTTTAGCATTAATAGGATTCAGGAAGCGACCTGTGCATTCGCTAAACAAATTTACGCAATTATTGATTTTGTTATTCAATGTCTTGACATACATATCAGTAGGATCAGATTTCAAAGTTCTAATATTATTGTTTGAAATAAAGTCGTTTACTTTCGTTTTATACACATCAAAGTCCATGATAACAAGAGTATTCCCCTTATCTGCCTTAGTAATTAGAGCATTATTATCAACTAATTTATCTTTTATTTGTTTCAATAACTTAAACTCGTTGGAAAATCTTATATGTTTCTGTAAACCATGAGGTGAATGGTTGTCAAAATTATGGTGTTTTATGGTATTATAACCTCTTCTCTTGAGTTATAACCTAGGGAACCAGTAATAATTGGATCTGCCAATTATACCGGCTGCCTTCGTTGTGAAGCACTGAAAATAATCACAACAAATAAACAATTTATATAGCAGGATATTAGGAAGGGAAGACTGTTGATTTATGCACTCATTTTACTCGGTACTTAGATGACATCTCTTTATTACATTTGGTGATTATGTTCTCTATTGAAAGTTCTCAAACAATATAGTTTACTATATGATTAAATATATAAATTACTACTTTACAAAGGGGCCTCAAAATATGATGTACATCTTATAGATTAATTCCACGGATCCGGGATTAAATATATTAAATGAATTATGGTCACCTTGCCATGTACAATATTGAAACTCTAACCATTTGAAGAATGGTTTTTTGTTTTTACTAATCTTCTAAAACAACAAAACTTTTAGTTTAAACTTTACCTTTTTGCTATAACTAGCGTTATTAGATTTTATACTACATGTTACCTAAAATGTCAGGTTTCTAAAGTCTTTAATGTTATTACATTTAAACATAAGTTTTCAAGTCTTTAATATGATAATTTGAATTGTCTTTTTGGGTTTATAATTTTGTAACTCTTAACCATGGAAGACAAGCCTCCATGTCACCTGTGTGTTTCCTGAAGTTGCTGCAGAATTCGTCCTTCGGTCCTCCTGATGTTTCTTGAAGTTCAGTCGTTACCTTATCATACTGTGATGGTGAAGTTCTAGAAGTATGTGAAATCATTCCTGGTGTGGTACATTCATCTCCGGCGACTGTAGTTATTCTTAGTAATTCTTGTAGTTAGAATACATAGATAGAAAGTTTGTTTCACTGTTATACACTTCACATGATGATAGATTAGTTGACTATCACCTTCAAGGTTGTAATACTGTATTATTTACATAGTCCGTTAGTTTATAATATAGAGAGATGTCATCACCACACAACTTACTTATTTAAATAGTCATTGTATCAACCCTTTCACATTTTTATATATACACGTAGCGAAACAACGCTTTACGCTGCTTACGGCGTGAGCGCTCCATTACAAGTGGCAGAAAATAGTTAAGGGGAGCGTAGTAATCTCAAGACAATTACTAGGCTACATAAAAGTAGTTCCGTTTTTCTAATTTTAATTAAAGGACTACGGTTGATTAAATAATTAAATCGTGATATTCTTAGTTGCAGAAGTTATCAAAGTACGTAACAATGGTCTTAATTAATTATTTAAATAATAACAAATTTACAATAATACTTAGTTTATTTAGGGGTCAGAAAACAAGTTAATTCTGGTCAGTTCTTGTTTATGCAGGAATAAATTAATAAGCTTTACCCTTTCTGTACAATTCCATTCCCTTTTAATTTTATTATTAGACTTATATTAAATATTATTATTATTAAATGATTGCCATATGATTTAGTTTACAATGTGAGATTTTATTAAGAATTTAAAATTTCTCCGCCTATATATTATCAACTTAATTAATTAACATATTTTTATTGATGAAATCGTCACATACTCCGCTGCTTAAGCCATAGACGCCGGTATAATTTTTTTTTTTTTGAATATACCGAGAGTATGTTTAGGGAGTACCGTGTGTAATTTCTCTATTATTATTATTTATTATTAGTAGTACACGGTTTGTTTTTTCTAATTCTTTTTTAAATGATCTAGTTCTCATTTAAATGTTCGCCTTCGTGAAATTCCCTTTATCTCACTTCTTACAGTACTAACTTATAATACTAATTTCTCTAATTACAGTAACTCACAATATCGTGGCCCGACTGACATCAGCTTACTCTAACACTACAGGTTAGCTTTCAGCATTCATAAATGATCTCTTGGCTCTCTTGGCCTCATCATTATCCTTTTCAGCCGGCGCCGTTGTGACTAGTTACTTTACATGTATATAATTCTATCTTGATTATATACCATAGACTTACTTCTAAAATAATCTAAAGAAGATCCCATACTCCACTCTAGATTATAGTTACTTGAGAGAAGCGGAATCTCACGATGGTAATTCTTATTATCTCTTTAACCATAACTAGACAACTTTGCGGAAGGGGAGAGACTTTACACAATTCAATGTATTTCACGCGCGGTGGTATTCATTGTTTAGGGAGGCAACGGTTTATCACAATAGGGAGAGTGTGTGGCTGCTTACTACAATTTCTTAACACGCTTTATTGTTCTCTTACTGGCCACAACTGGTTGTTGACTATTCAACTATACTTTTATTATTATTTACCTTTCTCTTATTTACTGCTACACGTTACACAAATTTAGTTTAACTTAAGATTTATTCAGCCTTTATTATTCACTTACTATTACTTTGGGGTTTTTAAAAAACTTACCTAGAATTATTTCCTATCGACTTACCATAATTATTTAGCACACTTTATTTATTATTATTAATTTATTTGGCTCAGTTTACAAGTTTACTGTTTTTGGACCTGGGGTTTAATACTTTATCTAACAAGGGAGGGTTAACTAAGTCATTTATTCATTTGAACTTTAAGTCATAATATTATTTGCTCTACTATCCTGTACACAATTATCGCCTACACACTTTAGTACATGGTAAACATTTATTAACAGTTATTATTAAACATTTGCATTAGTTACGATACAACGCTATCTCTTTTTTTTTTTACACACAAATATAAAAACTTTAAATCATTAAATCATTAAAACATTAAATCAATCGTGTTGTTACTCCTTTTTCTTTTTTTTTTTTTTTACAAATAAACACATCAAATGTTATGACAACCTTTATCGTTTTACTTTGAGAGAGAGAGAGAGAAATTTCACACATGCATGAATATGCGTACGACAAAAGATTCCCCCTTCGGTTACTAACACATGAACAGACACGCTTCTTATAACAATAGACCACACTAGGAGGGTGACTTATTTTCAACTCAACTAAACAATGACAATTTTAAACAAACGGCAGCAGGAAACTACCCGTCCGAGATTGTCGAGAATGTGGCACGTTTATGAATGGGACTTTTAACAAGTACCGACATGGTTTGTTTACATTGGATTATATGCTAATATTACGTTACACATATTATATTTACTAATAAAGTTATTTATACTATATTACTATAATATTAATTATTATTTTTTATCTTATTTCAAACTCTGACACATATTGAAATACATGAGTGTATAGATCAACAGCTTTTGTGCGTGGGATATCGGGACGCAATTACTTCTTTCTTTTCTCTTACGCAAAATTAGCAAATTCGCAAAATAGCAGCAGAATAGCAAAATAGCAGAGTGGCGCAAATTATAACCTCTTCTCTTGAGTTATAACCTAGGGAACCAGTAATAATTGGATCTGCCAATTATACCGGCTGCCTTCGTTGTGAAGCACTGAAAATAATCACAACAAATAAACAATTTATATAGCAGGATATTAGGAAGGGAAGACTGTTGATTTATGCACTCATTTTACTCGGTACTTAGATGACATCTCTTTATTACATTTGGTGATTATGTTCTCTATTGAAAGTTCTCAAACAATATAGTTTACTATATGATTAAATATATAAATTACTACTTTACAAAGGGGCCTCAAAATATGATGTACATCTTATAGATTAATTCCACGGATCCGGGATTAAATATATTAAATGAATTATGGTCACCTTGCCATGTACAATATTGAAACTCTAACCATTTGAAGAATGGTTTTTTGTTTTTACTAATCTTCTAAAACAACAAAACTTTTAGTTTAAACTTTACCTTTTTGCTATAACTAGCGTTATTAGATTTTATACTACATGTTACCTAAAATGTCAGGTTTCTAAAGTCTTTAATGTTATTACATTTAAACATAAGTTTTCAAGTCTTTAATATGATAATTTAAATTGTCTTTTTGGGTTTATAATTTTGTAACTCTTAACCATGGAAGACAAGCCTCCATGTCACCTGTGTGTTTCCTGAAGTTGCTGCAGAATTCGTCCTTCGGTCCTCCTGATGTTTCTTGAAGTTCAGTCGTTACCTTATCATACTGTGATG
The DNA here is from genome assembly GCA_034769895.1 of Magicicada septendecula. Taxonomy (NCBI): domain Eukaryota; kingdom Metazoa; phylum Arthropoda; class Insecta; order Hemiptera; family Cicadidae; genus Magicicada; species Magicicada septendecula. The sequence goes on along the minus strand of CM068367.1, from coordinate 309,750,005 downwards.
GTGAAGTTCTAGAAGTATGTGAAATCATTCCTGGTGTGGTACATTCATCTCCGGCGACTGTAGTTATTCTTAGTAATTCTTGTAGTTAGAATACATAGATAGAAAGTTTGTTTCACTGTTATACACTTCACATGATGATAGATTAGTTGACTATCACCTTCAAGGTTGTAATACTGTATTATTTACATAGTCCGTTAGTTTATAATATAGAGAGATGTCATCACCACACAACTTACTTATTTAAATAGTCATTGTATCAACCCTTTCACATTTTTATATATACACGTAGCGAAACAACGCTTTACGCTGCTTACGGCGTGAGCGCTCCATTACAAGTGGCAGAAAATAGTTAAGGGGAGCGTAGTAATCTCAAGACAATTACTAGGCTACATAAAAGTAGTTCCGTTTTTCTAATTTTAATTAAAGGACTACGGTTGATTAAATAATTAAATCGTGATATTCTTAGTTGCAGAAGTTATCAAAGTACGTAACAATGGTCTTAATTAATTATTTAAATAATAACAAATTTACAATAATACTTAGTTTATTTAGGGGTCAGAAAACAAGTTAATTCTGGTCAGTTCTTGTTTATGCAGGAATAAATTAATAAGCTTTACCCTTTCTGTACAATTCCATTCCCTTTTAATTTTATTATTAGACTTATATTAAATATTATTATTATTAAATGATTGCCATATGATTTAGTTTACAATGTGAGATTTTATTAAGAATTTAAAATTTCTCCGCCTATATATTATCAACTTAATTAATTAACATATTTTTATTGATGAAATCGTCACATACTCCGCTGCTTAAGCCATAGACGCCGGTATAATTTTTTTTTTTTTTAATATACCGAGAGTATGTTTAGAGAGTACCGTGTGTAATTTCTCTATTATTATTATTTATTATTAGTAGTACACGGTTTGTTTTTTCTAATTCTTTTTTAAATGATCTAGTTCTCATTTAAATGTTCGCCTTCGTGAAATTCCCTTTATCTCACTTCTTACAGTACTAACTTATAATACTAATTTCCCTAATTACAGTAACTCACAATATCGTGGCCCGACTGACATCAGCTTACTCTAACACTACAGGTTAGCTTTCAGCATTCATAAATGATCTCTTGGCTCTCTTGGCCTCATCATTATCCTTTTCAGCCGGCGCCGTTGTGACTAGTTACTTTACATGTATATAATTCTATCTTGATTATATACCATAGACTTACTTCTAAAATAATCTAAAGAAGATCCCATACTCCACTCTAGATTATAGTTACTTGAGAGAAGCGGAATCTCACGATGGTAATTCTTATTATCTCTTTAACCATAACTAGACAACTTTGCGGAAGGGGAGAGACTTTACACAATTCAATGTATTTCACGCGCGGTGGTATTCATTGTTTAGGGAGGCAACGGTTTATCACAATAGGGAGAGTGTGTGGCTGCTTACTACAATTTCTTAACACGCTTTATTGTTCTCTTACTGGCCACAACTGGTTGTTGTCTATTCAACTATACTTTTATTATTATTTACCTTTCTCTTATTTACTGCTACACGTTACACAAATTTAGTTTAACTTAAGATTTATTCAGCCTTTATTATTCACTTACTATTACTTTGGGGTTTTTAAAAAAACTTACCTAGAATTATTTCCTATCGACTTACCATAATTATTTAGCACACTTTATTTATTATTATTAATTTATTTGGCTCAGTTTACAAGTTTACTGTTTTTGGACCTGGGGTTTAATACTTTATCTAACAAGGGAGGGTTAACTAAGTCATTTATTCATTTGAACTTTAAGTCATAATATTATTTGCTCTACTATCCTGTACACAATTATCGCCTACACACTTTAGTACATGGTAAACATTTATTAACAGTTATTATTAAACATTTGCATTAGTTACGATACAACGCTATCTCTTTTTTTTTTTACACACAAATATAAAAACTTTAAATCATTAAATCATTAAAACATTAAATCAATCGTGTTGTTACTCCTTTTTCTTTTTTTTTTTTTACAAATAAACACATCAAATGTTATGACAACCTTTATCGTTTTACTTTGAGAGAGAGAGAGAGAAATTTCACACATGCATGAATATGCGTACGACAAAAGATTCCCCCTTCGGTTACTAACACATGAACAGACACGCTTCTTATAACAATAGACCACACTAGGAGGGTGACTTATTTTCAACTCAACTAAACAATGACAATTTTAAACAAACGGCAGCAGGAAACTACCCGTCCGAGATTGTCGAGAATGTGGCACGTTTATGAATGGGACTTTTAACAAGTACCGACATGGTTTGTTTACATTGGATTATATGCTAATATTACGTTACACATATTATATTTACTAATAAAGTTATTTATACTATATTACTATAATATTAATTATTATTTTTTATCTTATTTCAAACTCTGACACATATTGAAATACATGAGTGTATAGATCAACAGCTTTTGTGCGTGGGATATCGGGACGCAATTACTTCTTTCTTTTCTCTTACGCAAAATTAGCAAATTCGCAAAATAGCAGCAGAATAGCAAAATAGCAGAGTGGCGCAAATTATAACCTCTTCTCTTGAGTTATAACCTAGGGAACCAGTAATAATTGGATCTGCCAATTATACCGGCTGCCTTCGTTGTGAAGCACTGAAAATAATCACAACAAATAAACAATTTATATAGCAGGATATTAGGAAGGGAAGACTGTTGATTTATGCACTCATTTTACTCGGTACTTAGATGACATCTCTTTATTACATTTGGTGATTATGTTCTCTATTGAAAGTTCTCAAACAATATAGTTTACTATATGATTAAATATATAAATTACTACGTTACAAAGGGGCCTCAAAATATGATGTACATCTTATAGATTAATTCCACGGATCCGGGATTAAATATATTAAATGAATTATGGTCACCTTGCCATGTACAATATTGAAACTCTAACCATTTGAAGAATGGTTTTTTGTTTTTACTAATCTTCTAAAACAACAAAACTTTTAGTTTAAACTTTACCTTTTTGCTATAACTAGCGTTATTAGATTTTATACTACATGTTACTTAAAATGTCAGGTTTCTAAAGTCTTTAATGTTATTACATTTAAACATAAGTTTTCAAGTCTTTAATATGATAATTTAAATTGTCTTTTTGGGTTTATAATTTTGTAACTCTTAACCATGGAAGACAAGCCTCCATGTCACCTGTGTGTTTCCTGAAGTTGCTGCAGAATTCGTCCTTCGGTCCTCCTGATGTTTCTTGAAGTTCAGTCGTTACCTTATCATACTGTGATGGTGAAGTTCTAGAAGTATGTGAAATCATTCCTGGTGTGGTACATTCATCTCCGGCGACTGTAGTTATTCTTAGTAATTCTTGTAGTTAGAATACATAGATAGAAAGTTTGTTTCACTGTTATACACTTCACATGATGATAGATTAGTTGACTATCACCTTCTAGGTTGTAATACTGTATTATTTACATAGTCCGTTAGTTTATAATATAGAGAGATGTCATCACCACACAACTTACTTATTTAAATAGTCATTGTATCAACCCTTTCACATTTTTATATATACACGTAGCGAAACAACGCTTTACGCTGCTTACGGCGTGAGCGCTCCATTACAAGTGGCAGAAAATAGTTAAGGGGAGCGTAGTAATCTCAAGACAATTACTAGGCTACATAAAAGTAGTTCCGTTTTTCTAATTTTAATTAAAGGACTACGGTTGATTAAATAATTAAATCGTGATATTCTTAGTTGCAGAAGTTATCAAAGTACGTAACAATGGTCTTAATTAATTATTTAAATAATAACAAATTTACAATAATACTTAGTTTATTTAGGGGTCAGAAAACAAGTTAATTCTGGTCAGTTCTTGTTTATGCAGGAATAAATGAATAAGCTTTACCCTTTCTGTACAATTCCATTCCCTTTTAATTTTATTATTAGACTTATATTAAATATTATTATTATTAAATGATTGTCATAAGATTTAGTTTACAATGTGAGATTTTATTAAGAATTTAAAATTTCTCCGCCTATATATTATCAACTTAATTAATTAACATATTTTTATTAATGAAATCGTCACAGTATTATTAAACTTATTATTTATTAAAATGCGTGCTTCGGTTTGTAGTTTTGGATCGGCAATTGTTTGTACTGCAGTTTCTGCATTGATAATTTCTGGTACGATTTGGTGTTTATTATTAAGAGGCAAGTTATACTTGATGCCTTTATTAAGGATGTTCATTTCGTCATCATTAAAAGCTATCGTAGTTAAATTAGACACATGTGGATAAAATGTGTGTTTACAAGTGATGTCGATCTCTTGGCGATGTTTACTCTTCGAATTATGAATTTTACGCGTCTGTTTGAAGTATGTATTGTGAGTAACGTCAGAGACGTATTTATGTACTGATTCCATAACATTATTTACGATGGCCGGATGAATATCGTTGAAAATATGTAAATGCCATTTATAAAGTCGTGTATTGAGTGTAGATTTCTTAATATACAAAGATTTCATTTCCTCCTTGATCCGAAAATCTCAGCATGTTTTTTGGTTGCTTTAGCAGCCCTAGAGAGGGCCTTCATATTTATAACAGCATATTTTGGGGTAAAACGATTTTTTAAACAGATATTATTAAATTTAATGTGTAAGTTAGTTTTTAGTAACTGGATTTTAACGTTTCGCACAAACGTAATGGTCGTCGTGGTGCGCACCATTTAGGAAGCAAGTGAATTAAATAGTGGACAATTATGTGTAACATGTGTTTTTAACGTTTAACGACCTTAATAGAGCGATTTTATCTGATGATGGAGCAGATGTTCCGAAACGCGTCATTTTAACGACGTAACGAAGTCACACGACGGATATAAGGTGATTTATTTATAATAATTTACTGTTCATACGTGACTTGGATACCAAGAACTAATATGCATTTTAAATTGGAGGCTGGTCAAGCAAGCGTGGTATATAAGTATCAAAATGTTAAAATCTTGGAACGTTGCTTGTTCCCAGTTTATTGGGCGACTTGTTCGGCATACCACCCTATTTCGAACATTTTTTGCTACTGAAGATGGCCACCGGTGGTGTAGCCGAAACGTCTAGCTGTAGAACATCAAGCATTCGACCACGGCCTTTCAGCCCGGAAGTTTTCAATAATTATAGTGACACCGGCCGTGAAAGCCTACGTACTAAAGTTAATAATATCTGTTTAAAAAATCATGTAACCCCAAAATATGCAGTTATAAATATGAAGGCCCTCTCTAGGGCTGCTAAAGCAACCAAAAAACATGCTGAGATTTTCGGATCAAGGAGGAAATGAAATCTTTGTATATTAAGAAATCTACACTCAATACACGACTTTATAAATTGCATTTACATATTTTCAACGATATTCATCCGGCCATCGTAAATAATGTTATGGAATCAGTACATAAATACGTCTCTGACGTTACTCACAATACATACTTCAAACAGACGCGTAAAATTCATAATTTGAAGAATAAACATCGCCAAGAGATCGACATCACTTGTAAACACACATTTTATCCACATGTGTCTAATTTAACTACGATAGCTTTTAATGATGACGAAATGAACATCCTTAATAAAGGCATCAAGTATAACTTGCCTCTTAATAATAAACACCAAATCGTACCAGAAATTATCAATGCAGAAACTGCAGTAAAAACAATTGCCGATCCAAAACTACAAACCGAAGCACGCATTTTAATAAATAATAAGTTTAATAATACCATAAAACACCATAATTTTGACAACCATTCACCTCATGGTTTACAGAAACATATAAGATTTTCCAACGAGTTTAAGTTATTGAAACAAATAAAAGCTAAATTAGTTGATAATAATGCTCTAATTACTAAGGCAGATAAGGGGAACACTCTTGTTGTCATGGACTTTGATGTGTATAAAACGAAAGTAAACGACTTTATTTCAAACAATAATATTAGAACCTTGAAATCTGATCCTACTGATATGTATGTCAAGACATTGAATAACAAAATCAATAATTGCGTAAATTTGTTTAGCGAATGCACAGGTCGCTTCCTGAATCCTATTAATGCTAAAGCTCCCGAACTCGCTGGCCTACCCAAAATTCATAAACACGATATACCGGTCAGACCACTCGTTAATTTTACCACAGCTCCCGCATACAATACAGCTAAAAAACTCGTCAAAGTAATCAAAGAAACATAAATTTAAAGAACAATCATAGTGTCACAAACAACATGGATTTTACTAATAAATGTAAAAATGTTGATATACTACCAAATTATAAGTTAGCATCGTTTGATATAGTAAATTTGTATACCAACATACCCGTAAAGGAAACACTAAATATCTTAAAAGAAAATTTATTAGAGAATAATAAATTAACTATACAGACGATAAACGAGTTAATTGGTTTACTTGAAACTATCTTAGAACAAAATTACTTTGCTTTCAATAACCAATTTTTCATTCAGGACGATGGATTGGCCATGGGTTCACCTCTCTCTGGTCTATTGGCTGACGTTTACTTGAATTTTTATGAAAACTCTCATTTGCTCTCACATAACAAATACAAAAATGATATAATATTTTATGCACGTTATGTAGACAATACCTTTCTAATTTTCAATGGTGCTGTACGACAGATCGAAAACCTAAAACTATGAATAGTATTAATGAAAACATTCAATTCACTTTGGAAACTGAAGTTGATAATAAATTGAATTTTTTATATTTGTCTGTCACTAAACACGTACATAAATTGAAATTTAATATTTATAGAAATCCGACTATCACTGATGTGACAATACATGCTGACTCTTATCATCCATTTTCGCAAAAGTTGGCAGCTTATAATTACTTTATCCGCAGATTGTTGGCAGTACCTCTCAGTGATGATGATTACCGTGAGGAGTTGAATACCATTAAACATATAGCTTTAGCTAATGGTTACCAAAACACGTTAATAGATAATCTCATCAAGAAACATAAAATTCGAAAATCCAAGCCATCAATAGATAAGGATACAAAAATAACATTTATTTCTACCGCATACACAAATATAATGCCAAAGATTCTAACCTCCACATTTAATAAATTGAATATTACTGCTACCTTCAAAACAAACAATAGTCTATTAAAAATACTACGTCATAGGTAACCCATACCTTTAGAAAAGAAATCCGGCATATATAAATTATCATGTAACGACTGCAACAGTTTTTACATTGGTCAAACGGGGAGAGGTTTCCTCAAACGATTTAAAGAGCACACACCCAAACGTCACCTAAATAATCTCACTTTGTTAAATAATATCAAGTCCAACTTTGCCCGCCACTTAATCTTATACACAATCATAATTATACTGATTTTAAATCTAATTTAATACCCCTACATGTGTGCAACAAAGGCCGTTACATGGACGCAATAGAAGAGTTCGAAATATACAAAGCATATAATAACATAAACAGCCGAGACTTCATATTGAATGACCACTTAAATTTTAAATCCAACCCGCTATACGATACAGCTTTGAACCTGCTTAGGCGTAATCACTCAGATAATAGTTCAGTGTCCGATCGGCTTCGTCGTGGTGCGCACCATTTAAGAAGCAAGTGAATTACATAGTGGACAATTATGTGTAACATGTGTTTTTAACGTTTAACGACCTCAATAGGGCGATTTTATCTGATGATGGGGCAGATGTTCCGAAACGCGTCATTTTAACGACGTAACGAAGTCACACGACGGATATAAGGTGATTTATTTATAATAATTTACTATATCTCCTGACTTTGTGGCCAACGTTAAGAGAGCATTGTGTCTACATAAAAATCAGATATTAATTTGCTTGCTTCGGTAATCATACCAATATGGGTAATATAGAATTTACAGTTGTAAAAAGTATATATCAATTGTTTTAACAAAAGGAAAGAGGTTCTTCTACTAAAAGTTTCGATACTTTAACTTAAATTTTGTTAAAGTCTTAAAATTATTAAAATTTAATTGATTAAATTTGTGTCTTAATAGATGTTGTTTTTAAGCTTTAATTAGGAAAATATTCTGAATTCAGTTATTGTAAAATATTGTATTAAAGATGTTAGACTAAAAGTCTTACGGAATAAGGTTGCAGAGAGGAAGAGAAACGAAAGTTAAGCGACAATAACAGCAAATTGTTGAATATATATGAGGTGGAAGGATCGAACAGTGCTAACGACATATAATCCTGTTCCCTTCCCAATGACAAATTGTCCTCGCTCCGTTCAGTATCGCAAGTCTGTTCTGAACTGAAATCAGTAACATTCCCGCATCGCCTAAGTAATTACTTGTATCTTTTTTAATTGAATTTCCGACTTATGAAATTATTTTATCTTCCTTTTTTAAAATCTAAAAACGGTGCCTGTCATTTGCTGTTACACGCATGCTCATACACAGTTAAATGTATACTCACGTACATTCACACATGCTGAAACTTATAATTCGTAATTTAGAATTTTGAAATTAAAGAACAATTTTATTTGCTGGCAAAAATAAAAATAAAATATTTATTGTATGAAATAAAATAATAAAAATAAAATTAAATAAATAAAAATATAAATAAAATAAAAATAAAATATTTATTGCACCTGTATGAAATAAATTGTATTTTGTTTTCTGGTAATCAGCATGAAATTTTGAAGCATCTTCAAGTACGTTCAAGGATAATTTTCTCTTTCTTTTTTTTCTATCTAGCTTCTTCCACTACTTAATAACTTACAACAGTTCATAAAGCCCATGGTTTGAAAAATAATGTGGCACTTAAATAAATGAATATGAAGAAGCTATTAGAAACTGGTTAACAGGAATAAGAGCGAACAAATGGGAACTATGAGATCGTGTCAATTGTGGTGGGGGGGGGAGTAGGTTAATGTGGGGTTCGGAGGTCATGAGGGAAAGAAATGAGTAAACTTTTCATTTAATTTGTAACGCCAGTCAAGAAACGTAAAGATGGATTTTATTCGTTGGACGAATTACAAATGTACTAGAATAGGCCTATTAAAATATGTAATTAGGCTACTGTACATTATTCCAGTAGGCTTATCCAGTATGATTTAGGCTCTAATTATTTGCTACAACTTACAACGCCATAAAAAATATTTGTATTGCAAAACAAATTTACAGACTTTTAAGAAAAGTCGTAAAGTAATAAAAAATAATATACTGTAAATAAACTAAATAGGCTAAAGAAGGGTATACTAAATAAAGTATAAATAAATAAATAAGTAAATACAAAAAAGTAATTAAATACTAAAATGCACATTTAAATATTATATAATTAATTATTGAACGTTTCAGACATTCTAAGAAATAAACTATAAAAATAATGTATTTAAGGCAGTTAAAAGAACAGAATAAATTGTGCCTCGTTTAACTGTAGCTAGGCGTCGATCCACATTGTTTCAGTAGCTCTGGACGGTCCAAAATTTTGGAAAAATGCGTCGAAACTACTCGGCTAAAAGTGACGTAATGGGAATTTATTGTTTTAACCCAGCATCCATTAAATACGTTAACCTGATGTATTTAATATATTTACCAAGTAAATAATTTACTATTTGAACTTATGTTTAAACGAACAGAACAGTAATCGAATAACGGCTTTGGATTAATAAACTTCTAATAAACTGCTAATGACCTCTTTATGATGATCTTTACGGTTATGTAAATTACGTAGTGAGTGCTGTATACTCAAATGAGGTGTGTTGACTTTATATTCACGCACACTCGATTCAACATCAATAAAAAACGAATTTAAACACAATACACGAGGAGTCGATACAAGGAACTAGCAGCATCTGTACTAACTTCATAAATACACAGATTTAATTTATAATCAACAAAAAATGAAGTTAATCAAAATATAAAGAGAAAAAAATATTCTTCCTTTTCATAATCTTCATCGGTTCATATCTAGTCACTAGTTTCATTCTTTTCTCTTTTTTCGAATCCGTTGTTAATTCCATGCGTGCAATTACTCTTTAATCTTTCTCGTATTCTTCTTCTCCTTGTTGTCCAGTGTCTTATCTGTTTTGGAACACGTTCCTCAACCATCCTTTGAACATGCCATACTATACCATTTGGATAGTTTTTAACTCATCGGTCAGTTTTTGGGTTGACCTGTATTAGGAAGGTATCACCTTTTGTCAAGAAACATAAAAAACATGTTTAAAACGGCAGACGGAATTATTGTATTTAATTATGTGTGTGTGTGTGTGTGTGTGTGTGTGTGCGCGCGCGCTTGCGCAACCAAGGATCAAAACCGTGATAACCAACCGACCAGTGGTATAGGGCACATTTAATTACATTTCAATCACAAATTTCTTCCACTCGTTTTACTCCTTTGTCATGTTTAATAACATTCTCAATAAAGGCTTGCAGGTTTGTGATCAACCACACATTGACTCATTTATTTAACCTGCATATATACACATCCCTTTTCAGTTCCCTAGAGTATAGCCTATAGTAAGCGTGTTACACGGAACACTATGACGTTGTCTGGACAACATTGGCACACTGACACAGTTATTACCTACTTACCTTTATCCACGCTTTTTCATAAATCAATTTTATTTTTTCTTTGGTAGTGAAAGTGGAAAGAAGTTTCAGGAAAAGTGGCTTTGAGGAAGTGAGGTTTGTTACAACACCCCAGGTGGAGTAATGTATTCTAGGTCAAAAAAGTGTTACTTACTTATAAGAGAAAAAGAAGAAAAAGTTTCTATATATTAACTTAACATACACTGGTAGAAAGCCAAAGAAAAATGAGAAAGGGGATGGAAAGAGGTCTGAGACCAGGGAAAGAAGGATTAAAGGAAGATGACAGAGAAAGAGGGAAAAAAGTGGAGAGATAAAAAGAGTGTGAAAGACAAAAAGAGAGAGAAAGAAAGTAATGTATAGTGTACATGATTATGTAGAACGTAAAGAATTGTTAAAGTAGAAACAAATATTAAAGATGCTGTCTTCTTTGAATCTGTTTGATAAAGAGGCTGGAGTAACTCTTGGGAATGTGTGTATGTTTACAGCAGAGTAAGTAATTCAGCGGATATCAGTTTAGAAGAATATGACAGACAACGCACAGAGAGGTAAGCTAGGCTTGTAACAGAGGTATAACTAGGGTGCACACCTCCGCAAAACAAATTGGATCTGGATTATAAGTTATAAATATAATTTATTTTTGTAGAGTTATAACTCATTGTTTAGCTATTCCCTTATGTAATACTTTATAGGCTTTTTAGTCTATTTATATTTATATGCCCTTTCACGTTTACACAAAGAAAGTTGTTAAAAATAACAACTTATTTCCACGTAAGCAAAGAAAGAAGGGAAGTAATTAATTTTGCGTAGCAATTTCATAAAAATAAAGAATTTAAATCTTGTCATAGGAAAAATCGACTTTTTAGCGTGACTGGTGAGTAAACACACACGACGTTCGTAAAGCGTCTTAGAACAGCCTTAGGTGTCTAAAAACAAGCTTCTATTATTATTCTAATATTCATGATGTACAGGTGGTATACAACGAATAAACACCAAATCTTTTAAAAGATAAACTGATTACACTTTGGTCGGGAAGGTTTCAACATTTTTGTGGACACAAGAGCTCGTGCATTAAGACAGTGAATTTGTTAGTAGGTCCATTCATTGGTAAATTTTGTCACTCAGTCATATTTCTGTAGAACAATGAAATTTTCTTTTTTTTACAGAAATTAACAGTGTTGAGAAATTATTAAACTCTTATTCTAGAATAACTGTGACGTTTTAGATGTTTTTTTCTTCTTTTCATAAAAATGAAAAGGGATAAATTTTCAAATCGTATAGTGTAGTGTCATAGTTCTCTTATCAATGTCATGACTTTGTAGAGTTAATATGATCGGGGATGCAAGCAACTGTGGTGCTGTCATACAATTTCTTGATTATTGAAATCCTTGTAAAGTTTGTTTGAACAGTGTGTGGACAGAGTTTCAAAAAGCGGTGGTGCATTGGAGTCTAAACAGTACTGAAAAGACGCCTACGTTGTATACCATTCGGTTGTCATCTGGCTGCGTAGTCACGATTATTGAGCATTTTACTCTGAATAAAATTGCAGAAACTAACACAACAAAACAGTAGTTCTATTATTAATAAGTAGAGTAATAGTAGAAATACAAAAACGGTCGTACCGTTACCCTGCAGGACGGTGCGTACCACACTGACTGCAGGAATCTTGACATAATGTGGAAACTGCTTTTGAAACCAACCCTGACATCAACACAATGTTACATTATACGCCTTAAACATTGAGAGTCTCTCAACAAACCTACCATTACTACATGCAGCAGATAAAAGCACAACATCTGGAAACGGATAAAAATTCATGAAGGAGACAGCAGGAAGAACGATGTCGACACGTTGGGAGGAGAATCTATGGAGGAAATCCAGTTTACAAGCAAACAACATATTATTGAAACCAATAAGACCACAGGAAAACCACACATACACATATGGGCGTGTGAGGAATTTCATTCGGCAGGGTCTCATAAAACATTAGAAGTAATAAGTATTATGGTCACCCATCTCCTAACAGTATACGTGTAGATGCATAAAGTACAATAATAATTAACACAAGTTTGCTTATTGTAAATAATATTTAGACCTTGTAAATTATTATTAAAAGGGAAATAAAATGACATAATTCATAATACGTTTTTAGCGAAAGTGGGATATTTCGGACGGCGGGTTTAAACCCACACACTCTATTTGCCTATGCACAAGCATATGCGCTCGCGCTTACACACACACACACACACACACACACACACACACACACACACACACACACACACACACACACACACAGATAGAGACTCACACATTGTATAATATTGTATTCATTTTGATTTAATTGACAATTTGAATCATAAAAGATTTTAGTAACTAATAAAATATCACAGTCACAATTACTAAAGCTAATTGAACAGACATGCGAAAATTAAGCAGCAAAAAATATTCTTCCTATTCATAATCTTTATTTGTTCATATCTAGCCACCCGTTTCCAACAACTTGGTTTTGGTTTGTGTTACTTATGTCATTCAGACCTGTTTCAAGAGACTCACATTCACAATATGAATTTAACATTCAAAGTAAGAAAACTCTGGCTTGGAGAATACAATCACATTAATGTAGTTATTTAATAAGAATTATCACCAAATATTTCTCAGATGTAATAATGATAAGGGTTTCATTGCTCATACAGTGTTCTTGACCTAATATAGGTCTACGTAATATTAGGAGTGTGTGGAAGAAACAGTCCCAATAATTGCGTCCAAACGCAGAGCAAAGGACTGGTATTCTACTTCGTGCAATTTGTTAATGATTATTGAGTTATAAAGAGAGGTGTTCCAAAACTTGATTAACAAACATGATTTAACCTGTATATGTTAATCTTGCATACACGAAGATTGTTATATAGTCACCAAGTATAATCTAAATTAGTTTGCGTTTCAATTCATATGGTATTTTGATAAACCCTTTACAACAACCAGCCATACGTAAAAATTCTTGTACTTAAATAATATCTAGTTAAGTAGTACGTATTAGACTATTATCATAAATAACTGCTAGGTATACTAAGCTTACATCGGTTACCCTAATAAATAATAGTTTATCTTAATATTTGACTCTAAATTTTAAATATCCGTAACATTGTCTTTCTCGTGAGTGCAATTTGTTTTGGTGTGTACACACAAAGGATCAAAAACTCTACTAATTACTGAGGAAGACAACTCATCTTGTACACAAGTTTCACTAAAAGCTTCGTACTTAATAGAATACCGTTGTTGCTTTTTCTTCTTCCTCTTCTCCTCTTCAAAGATTAGGTTATATATCCCTGTTCCGGCACCGATCTCATCGTTGGACGACCCACGTCTCTTCTACCAATAGCTTTATAGTTCATTGCCGCTTTTGGCATCGATCCTCTGTCATCTTTTGCAGATGATCCCATCACTGTCTTCTGTAAATTGAAATAATTTCATTTATGTCCTTTACTTCGAATTCTGCTCTGACCTCTTCATTCCTTATTCTATCTTACAATGTATATTTAAAGTATTTCGAAGAAACTGCATTTCAGCACTCTGAACCTTGCCACATTCTTTTTTCTTCATACCCACGCCTCACACGCATAAATCAATGTGGGTATTGCAATTGTCTTATAAAATTTAATCCTTGTGCTGTGTCTTGTTTTATTTCAAAGATTTATATGAATCGTACCACAAAATATTGCTAAATGTATTTACTCGTATCTTCTCAACGGTAACCTTGGCAGAAGAGTCTCTGGACCTCCTGGTAGGGGGTTGTGCAACAGGCCATTAACCTGTTCATGTAAAACTTTGAAATACTTGTAGTATCCAAAGCAGCCTCGGAGTAAAGTCTGGAAACTGGCAGTAGGATCCTGGTAAAGAATAAGGATTTGTTGGTTTTTAAATATTTTAATTTTCTAACGGTTTTTACGCTCCTTTAGTTTGCAGCTAATTTATATGTATTGATAAATTAATTTTTATTTTTGACGAATGTTATGATTTAATTTGACTTTTAATCATCCATACATAGCGACTCTTTTTTACGAGTATTAAATAACACGCAGTATTATATGAATCCAGTCTGTTGTGTAGTATGCAAATCACATAAGGAATATTTAATTAAAAGGAATTAGAATAAAGTACTTGATGGCGACAGATTGTGATTGCAATTAGTGTAATGAAAACAACTGTATAATTGGACACAAATAATAGAGTCCGTTTGGCTCTGTTTCTATGTTACACAGACTATCTGTTAAATAAACAAACAATACTAAAAGATTTAATATTTTGTGAAATACAGTAAACAATTGGCTTCATTATTTAAGCGGTTTCCAATTTTAACTAACGTATCTGTTATCAAAATAAATTAATCCCATGGTATTCTGCCACAAACTATATTTATCTCTGGTCCATACTGTTTTACAGTACTTCTCATTATTTGTGCAAATCGGACGCTCCGGAATGTTGCACGCAGAACTATAAACATTCGTTTATTGTAGGAGAAAAACTTTATTTAACGGCTTAATATTTTTAGGTATCATACTTTTAATAAACAACATTTTAAAATGAGTGTAAATAAGAAAATAATAATTAAATAATTAATATATACAAGTAATGATATTCTTGTTTAATTACTAAAAAAAAGAACAATTCCATTTGGTACTTGTTTATGATAACATTTTTCCATATTACGGTATTGGTCATAATATTATACATATTGTAATTAATATGTAATTAGGTAATTAGACTTTTTGTAAGCGGATTTTAGCAATTTTGAAGGTAACCTCTTACACTGGATTCACTCTTTTATGTTCAGTTGATAAATATTCATATCACATACATGGATAAAATGAAATGTAAATTTACCAACTTTATCTGTCTTTTTTAATTACAACGGGTTTCGAGACATATGTTATCATCAGGTGCAATCAATTTGCAGAGTTTGTTGAAACATTAAAAAGTATATTATTATTATTAAGAAAATTTAAAAAAATATTAAAGAACCGTTAGAAAACATTAAAAGATTGGTCTTTGTGCGGACTGTTAACACAGGTTTATTTTGAACCCATAGAATTTTGTTTCTTGCATATGGATACCCCAAGTGCCACAGCAGAGTTGCTACAAACATATTATTTTTGTTGATTTTCATTTGACTGTAATTTTTTGTATCTTTCTGTATTTGTAGTTGTTGTCGAAGAATTCCTGTCAGTTTTTCTATTCTGTTGTCTGATGTTTGGGTATGTGAGAGTTGGCGGTTATAAAGGTTAATATTTTATCCCTTTCTGAAGTGGTCTGGATGATGGTAGGGACATGATGGCTGACGTGTTACTATCTAATGACGTAGTTACTGTATGTAGTATAAAACTGGCTACGTTTTCCTTGTTTTGTTTGTGTCCCCGTTTATTCGATTTCCCGCCCACTTGGGAATACGTCGTTGACTTTATGAAGAAAGACTTTGCAGACCACATCAGTAGCGTAACTTTAGTCTTGGATTACATTGCTAGAGCTTTTATGAATACAGCCGTTAGCGGAATTCGAGTGGAAATGGGCTACACGCGAATATTTTTGTATGTTTATACGGTTTTCTTTGTAACAATAAGTGTATACAAAATGTGTATGATCACTTTAATTAAGTGTGAATATCAGTAGTAGTAAACTTCGTAGGAATTAAATAAAATTGAAAACGAATTCGGAAAATTGTGGCAATTAAGATACAGTATATTTCATTTTATCACTAAGTACTTTCTATGTTTGTTTTGAAAGGAACTTGGTAGATACGAACAGACTGGAAACGGAACGCATTGAACCAACGGCACTCGGTATAGACTGTTTATCTGTCTCGGTTTACTGTTCCAATGTAAACCAGTTATTGGAACATGCCAGCTTTAATTATACAGAGTTCTGCTTCATTACGTGAGCCTCATATTGGTTCAGTTTGCTTTAATCTACATCATTTATTCTTGTGTATAAAGTTTTGTCATTGAATTTGTATTTAAAAGTTTGCTCATCCCTTGAGAAAAAAGGGACACACACACACACACACACACGACTTCGCACGTAAATCAGAAGGGCAAACAAAAATTTAAGTAGTTCAAAGTGCAAATTCGAATTCAAATTTATTACATCCAACCTCATTTACGAAAACTGCATACAGATTAAATAAATTAAACAAGACAGTACAATATTACCTTAGCAACAACATGTCTTATGTAACCAAAATTACCAAACGTAAAAGTGGATGGGCTGATTAGCAGAAGAGCTGTGTTGAGAGACACCCTCTACGTAAAAAAGAGGTATTCAGCAATTAATATTTTTTTTCAAAGTATTTCACATTAACAAATAATTTTTCTTTCTTTCTTAATATTGAATTAAAAGATACAAAAAATATATACTGAAAAAGATTAAAAAATCTTATTAATCAAAATCATAATATTATAATTTAAAATTTGATATAATTTTTTTAAATCAAAATGTTCGTATGTTTGAAATCAAACATTATACAATGTGTAAATTAAAAAAAAAATTTCATTATACTTGGACACTGTTTAGAAAAAGCATATGACCCTTTACCCCCTCCCTCCCTTCCATAATCTTTTCATTTACTCTCCCGAAGCATTCGCTCTCACTTTTCTTGCTTTATCCAGACTAAATTATGCTGACACAGCAGACTTGTTTTTGTAATACTGGTATCTGTTCCTTGATATAATCGTTTCATAGAACATTTGAGTCTTTAATCATTCGGTCTAATTGTGTGATTAAGTAATCTGTTGTCTAATTACTAAATGAGCTTGTAAAAATGTTCAGTCTCTGCAACATTCATGTGTTTTAATCCATTAATTTTTATTACATATTTTCTATTTGTATTTTTATCAAGTCTGTGGAATATCATTTATCTTACCAACCTTGTAAATTGTAATTGATGGACATTTAGAAACAGATTCGTTTTCCTCGACTTTTGTGTCTCACTGATTTCGTCATTCAATTCTGATGATCAGTAGAAATTGTTTTAGGGTTTTGTCGGTCACTATTTATTATTTATTTTTAGAATGCTATGAGGATGCTTCACCTGGGCTTCTTATCTGTTATCTATTTGGAATCTAAACCGTATTATTTACATTAGGTCATTCAATATAAGTTGCCCTGCATTTACTTTCCATTATTCCAGAAAGTGAATATGAGTTTCAATTAAGAAAAAATGTTGGTTCAATTACTAGTCAATGAAAACGAGAGTATATTAAACTATCATATTATTTCTTAACCGAATTACATATAATCATTAAACAATAATAATATTAGAAAAATTACATTGTCACTTTATCAAAGGTTTACTAGACTCCGTAATCTTTGATATTTACACTGAATTATTAATAATTTTCTGTTATTCATAGTTTTCATAATTTTATGTTTGAGTTATTTGACTTGTAAATATAAAATTAAAAAACTTTCGAGAATATTAGTTTATAAGAATTCTATTCACATTTAATGCTGTTTCGATTAAACTAAACCTTATTTGTATTACGCGTGAGTTCTGCTAAGTTTATTGAAATATTTCTGTCTTCTTATTGAATATATGCACGCGTTGTACAGATGGGTTAGAGAAGCGGTAGGAACTTGTCATCCAGAATAAAGAGGGATTTAATACTCTAAACCCTGGTCGTTCTTTTCATTTTTCTCTGCCCCTTCCAATTGATTCCCGTTTTACTCTCTCATTTTTTATTCTATCACAAGCTTTTCTGCCACTCTTTATTTGTTACATTTACCAAATTTGGTTTTAAAGTCCCTAATTGTAAAATTGCATATTATGTCAGGAATATGAAAAAAGAGAAAAAATGTTTTATTACATATGTGTGTGTAATGAGAAGAAAATGGTTTATAATATTTTAGCTATACATATCAGAGCGAATTGACTGAAAATTTAATGTGGATTAAAACAAAAACCACCAAATAGCTTCCATGAACAGTTAAACATTTTCATAATTGATTGACCCTGTAACTAAATTTTATACATAAATAAGGTTTTATACAAAGTAGGTCATAAGATCTCCCTTGTAATTGAAGATATTGCCAAATTTTATGCAGAGCGGGTTCCAAGTGGACGTCATTTTACAAATTTCTCATTTTCCTTTTACATTACAGTACATTACATAATTACTCCCAATTACGCCACAATGTATTGTACATAATACATTTCTCAATTACGTCCACAATGTGAACTGTCCATTGTACGAAATAAGTTGGTCGGCATAATGTTTAATGGTATTATTGTGTGTCTCATATTAATAAAATCCAGTAAAACCTGTTCAAGTACACATAGTATTAAGTAGTGGGAAATTTTCGACGGTTGTTGCCATGAAAAAAGTAAAAAATTGAAATTATTGGGTAAAAAGTGTACAATCATTAACTGTAGCGTACATAATTACAGAGGCGTAGCGTAAATTTTGTAATGGGAAATTTAAAAATGATATGGATGTGTTTGTGTGTGTGTGTGTGTGTGTGTGTGTATTGCAACGATACAAATTATAACTGCATAGATAGCTTAATTGAAATTACTACAACAGAGTCTATATCTGCAAGTAGGAAAAATTTATTAATTAACACATTAAAATTTAATATTGTCTTTTGCTTTATAATATAAAATTGTTTATTAATGAATTGTCTTTTTATACATGAATCTATTGATTTGTTTTACATATAAGTTACTTGTGCGTAGAATTCCAAATGTTTATATAGACACCAGGCGCTACCCTCTCGCTGCTCCGCTGCGCGTCGTTCAAAGACCACCACGCTGAATATCCACGTCTCGGCACACACGGACTGCGATATGGGACTGTTGTTGTTTACAACTTTAATAATCTTAATCTCAGGGATCAAACTGGGTATAAATAGATCGTGTGTATTATGCTTACACAATTCCGGCTTCTTCAAATGTTCTCGCGTTAAATCAGAATACCACAGCCCCTAGACCGGAAATCTTCCACTCTTCACGAGAAAGCACTGAAATAAGATCTATTTAAAATTACTTGAGTTCTATGATATGGCTACGACTACGAAAAACTCGTACCGTCTACCAAACTACTAAGTCTTCTAGAAATCGACTTGTTCTGACACGAAAAACTCGCTACAGTGAGTACGTCTTACTATGACAAGACTTCGGAGCGAACTAAACGATCCATACTCGGCAGAGCACCGTCTCAAATTTTAGACCCTCTGATTAGTAGAAAATCTAGCAACATCATAGATATTCTTAGTGATAGACAGACATCAGGTTAAAACTCTGTCCGATTCTGCAAAAGCCTGTCTAGATTTAATCTACAAATGTTATTACTTTCTAAGAGATAACGAAATAAAAGAAGAAATGATTTCATAAGTAAAACAAAAATTATAGTTGTGGAGGATTGAGTACATGAAAAATGTAGCTTATAACCATGAGAATACCCTGTCCAAGTTTCAAAATGAAATGTCAATTGTCAACGAAGTTATTAAATAAAATGTGAATCACACGCGTACTTACTCAAATTATTTCACTTGACATAAAAGAGTACAGAATTATGCATATTTTGACATAACATAGTTTTTAAAACCTACCTTGGTTCAAAACGTATGACTACTTTACAAAGAAAAGAAGAAAATCAATTTTTAACATGTCTATGGCCGTCAGAAAATGTGTTACAACACTAGTATTCCTATTATATGAAACTTACATCCTGTTCTGCTGCAACATATTGCAACAATACATATATTTGCATATTTGCCCAGGGCGGTATGTTTTGTAAATAATTAGTGTAAAAAGAATACGACGAACAGTTTTAAACAATTTTGTGCGGGGGAGTACAGGTTGTGGCCTGTCGAAAGTGATACCTGCTTCGGTAGTGTTAAAATACAGCGTTTGTGTGTATGTGTGTGTATGCCAGTTCCGACCTCCATTGAACGACGAGAAGGGGAGACACGTACGAATTGTTGGTTTGTCATTAGTCAGGTTTTAACCGGATTAAAATAAACTAATTAATACGTTTTAAACCTGTGAACAAAGACTTACCCAAATTATAAAGGCACCATTACATTAAAAAAATTTTTAACGAGTATGGTGATATAAAATTATTGCAAAAATATGCAATAATAAAGACGCTAACTAATTTAATGTTAATTACTAGTGTAATTAAATAATAATTAATAAGTGTGGCCAGAGTGAGTGAGTGACCAGAAAAAAATTACACAAACAATGATATCGCTCATGCTACGAGTATGTTTACGAAATCGCGAAAATGAACAAAAAAGTGATTTGTAATTAAAAGGACGCTTTGCATGAACTGACAATATCTAACAGGTCGAAAACAGTCCTGGACCTGTCAAATCGCCGTCCAGTATAAATACCACCAGCAATTTTTGGCCGGTCACAGACTCAAGAAATCTTCACACAACGTCACGCTGCCGGTTTGCCGATCGATCAGGACCACACACATACTTTACCGCACACACCAAGACGTATGGAGGAACTCTGGAGCATCACCAACAACAACCCGTAGAGACAGAGAACAGCATAATCATCATCATCACCAAATTCTCAGGATTCTGGACACACACACACACACACGCGCGCGCGCGCGCACGCAATGGTAACGGCAGATGTACGCAGGTGATGAATAAACAATTATATTTTTGTTGTGAAAAGACCTCTAAAAAAACTTACCTATGAACAGTAAAGAATTAAAGTTTTAAATTTAAATAGTAGTTAAATAAAGAATTTAATTTAACAAGAAAATTTAGAAAAGAAATACTAATCTTTTGTTGTATGTTAAAATTTGGGTGTGTCAGTAGAAATAAATAATAGATTGGAAGTAAATGTTATATTATTTTTGTTTTGTTTATAGCAACAATTAATTTTATTCTTGAGTTTGAATATTATTTTGTTTGTAAATGAGTTGCTATTATTATTTAAAATGTGAGTCAAAGTCAAACACAGTGAAATAAAAAGGATTTAGATAACTTGTTTAACATGTCTGTTTAGCTAGTAAGATTATATGGTTGTTTATTTTTTTATATGTTATGAACAGCATAGCAGGTTACATTGTATTTGTGAAGCTTATAAATGAGAATATTTGATTTATCTAATATTTGAATTTTTAATATGTGAATATTTTTCTATTAATATTAATAAATCATAGAATGATTATTTCTTTTATGAATTTGCTAACTGCTATAATTTTGTATTGTTCGACTAAGCTTTTCGTCATTATTGACATCTTCAGGTCTTAAACAACCTGTTTAAGACCTGAAGATGTCAGTAATGACGAAAAGCTTAGTCGAACAATAAAAAATTATAGCAGTTAGCAAATTCATAAAAGAAATAGTAAGGATGGCTGCTAATTTAAACAATACGAAGCATAGAATGATTATTTCGAAACGGTTTTAATTAATTATTTCATGTCAACAATATCGCACTCCTCTTTGAAAATTATTTAATTATTGTGCAACTACATATACTTGATGCAACGAGAAAAAAAAATCCAGCGACCTGGCCGGTGTAATACACTTTATAGTTGCGTTGAGTACATGGTAATGTATTTGTGTAATTGTGTATAATACTTGTAACGTTGCAATATATATATTCATAAGAAAAGATTTTGTTTCTTTCAGTACACCCTGCAAGCCAAAGGAAACTTTTGTGGTGAAATCGTGTTTGTGGCCTATTTTATAGTTGACAAAGTCGGTACTGGTCTTTATTTTCAGCTGGAATCGCTGTTTGTATTAAACTGGATAGAGAAGTTTTGTTTTTGAAAGTAATCGATAAAAATCAGGCAACCGTTTATTAGACAAGCTAAACACTTTGTGTTATATACAATTTAAACTTCTAAAATTTTATAGAAGAAAAGTTTATACAACAATTAGAGTATCTCATTTTTATAAGCCCTCACAGATCTGTGCAGCTAATTCTGCAACCACTAAAAATAATTATTGATAACCTCAGTGTTATGTGCTATACGACATCGTTTGTTTATTATTGCGTTCGTCCATAATAACACTGAATTGGAATAGATTATAATCGACTCTAAATTCGCTTTACCCTATTTCAATTATATACAATTATATATTTCAAGCAGAATGATCACTGTTGCACACCACTATATAAAAATCGGGATAATTTTTATATAGTGGTGTGCAACAGTGATCATTCTGCTTGTGATTTCAACCACTAACACAACTTTTTTCATTAAAATTATATATTTCTCTTCTGGCATCACAAACATAGGCCCCTTCACAAACAGAATGCCCTCAGCGAAATCTACTATGCCATCATATTACCCACTATAATAGATTCTGTACGCTTTGCATACCAATACAATGTAATCAGTGCCTCACAGCAATTGAGTAATCTGTGCTAGGATAATATGGTTCTACGCTTTGCCCTGACTCTGTGAATAATTATGAGTTTCTTAAATTCAGTAACATCAAACACACTTACTCTTAATTAAAGTTTATTATCATCTTTAAAATAAAATTATCTAAGTGCATTAACTAAATCCTAAATAATTTCGCCGTGTAACGTATAATCCTGTGGGATTAATCTAATTCACTGAAGTGACTGTCAGGAGTTCTATATTAACAAGTAAATAGCCTATTGTATAACATTTACGAAGTATTGTTTTCGCTTTAATTGTCATAAGCAATAATTAAGTACAAGCTGTTCATTAATCCTGAATGATTTTATTAATTTATCTTGAAAGTAAATTTAATTATGCAGTACCTACAGTATAAAAACTGCAGTATAAAATTGTGCACTTGTTAAAACTTTAAACGAAACCATTTTTTTGCTTGATAGGAATGTATCGTCTTATTGAAAGGGTTAGCCTACCCATCTCAGCATATGAATATTTACCACCAGTATTCGCATATGTACAAAACAAAAAAAGTAAAATACGGCCAAGGTGAAAGTGTATAGTAAATTAGTAATCCTTTGCAATAAGAGCTAGATGACTCGGTACCTTACAGCTGACGCCGGCGGATGCTGAACCCGTAGGAACCACAACACAAAAAGCAAAAGGCAGTGTTCGTCATGCGCTCTACACCATTCCCCGCGGCACAATAGCATGCACTGTATACGCCTAGCCGAAATGGCGTACACAATGGTTAGAGATTGCTAGAATGGAAAAGGAAGAGCAATTAATGAGTCATATTTAATAATCTCGAATAGGGCTATGCCCTAAATATACCGCAATTTTTTTCATTCTCATTCCGTCACCATGTCAGTGTTTCGAAGTTTTACGTACTAGCCACTCTTTCGAGATCTTCTGTTTCTGGAAACGTCTG
The DNA here is from genome assembly GCA_034769895.1 of Magicicada septendecula. Lineage (NCBI taxonomy): Eukaryota > Metazoa > Arthropoda > Insecta > Hemiptera > Cicadidae > Magicicada > Magicicada septendecula. Next base: position 309,726,068 of record CM068367.1, on the reverse strand, counting down.
TCTCATTTCAGCGAAAAAACTACAACTATTTTTCTCGTTAGTTTCTTTTAATGACCTCTAAATCAAATAAATGACTGTCCCGATTAACCGGTGGTCCACATAATCGAAATCGACTGTAGGCTAATTCAATTTGTGGAGTATCTAACACACGAGAATTAAATTCTACTAAATACAATAAGAAATGCAATATCACTTAGAATACAAAAAGCCTAAGTGATTGCGCTTCCTCTAAGTAATCCTTCTTCAATCGCGCTTCCTGTAAACGCGGAATTCGTTTCTTATACGTGGTTTCATAAATGCGCAAAATTCGGTTATACGCGGTTAGTGGTGTACAGAGTATTAAGCACATAGGCCTACTAAATATTGCGAACTTAAGGTAGGTAGTAGAACTTTCCTTTAATCACATAAGGACTTGTTTAATGGCGATGAATTGAAAAAAACATTGAATAATATTATTCTCTGTCTCGTGTAGTCGAAATATTTGTTTTGTTTATACCCAACTGTGTACAAATTTTAAAGCAGGAAATGGAGTCATACTTGCTTATATCTACGTTATATATAACGCGTCGTGTAAGGAGTTATGTAAACACCTATATAAAGAAGTAGTCTAAAATTTGTAGATTGATGAGGCTAATACTGAGATATTTCAACTTTTTTTTATTATTAGTCTTCCACTGTTTATTTCTTCTTCAGGTGGTCTATTATATTAGCAAATACTGGGGGTAACTAAATGATTAATGTTACACTTCAGGTTTAAATTTCAAGGAAGCTTTCATCTAATATCTTACTTTGTTTCTTGTTAGATACTTGGTGTTTGCACATAAAGCGTGATATGTTTTGCTTATAATGAAAAATGTAAAACAAATGATTATAAAGAAATATGTAATACAGTTGTTATATTTCATTATATTCAAATAAGAGAAAACAAAACTGATAAGACAATAAAACTTACATTATTTAATAATCAAATGGCCAAATATTTTTGCTGGACTAAAAAAACGGTTTTAATGTTTAATTATTTTTTATTAAATTTTCATTATTCCAAGAAGCAAATATATGATTGTAATATAACATAATCTCTGTTTTTAAATTAGTATGTAATATGTGTGAACTATCAATTTGTCGATATAACGTTTCATGTACACTTATAATAACGTTTACTATTAGGTAATAAATAATCCGACTACTCAAGTAACAGAAATTGGGTTTATTTTACATCGAACTGTAGCCAATTTATATGCAGTAAATGTGAAAACGCAAACAAAATTATGAGACTCACCTGATCTAAATATGAATAAATTTGAATAATTACACATTAATTTAGTATTATTAGCAAAAATTTAGCTTCACAGCAATTGTGTAAAAGTGTACATACTACTGAATATCTCGATTTGCTGTTGTGACTTTCTGTACAGATGAACCCATTATATAGACTACATTTTTTTGTTACTACCGATCGCTAAATAAATCACTCAAACTAAGTCGTTAAACTGCCCATCATATTAAAAAGTCCCTTTTGCCTGGATGTAAATCACACGGACATATTATTCGGATCGTGTGATTTATTGATTACTTATGAAGTCACAACACAACTAGTCAATCGTTAAACAAATCCCGTTTATAATCACAACACCAAAAATAACCGATAACGATAGCCGTACGTATTTACAAATTAGAAAAGTTACCTGAAAATAATATTACAATAAATTACGGTACTGAAACATGTACAGTTAGGCCTACTATAAACCACATGCGAGTAATTGTCTTTCCTTTCGAAATTTTGTATAAGTCAGGTAATTAAGAATTTTTTCAACAGAAAACTGACAAAAACAATGTATATAAATATAATAAACAGAGGTTAAACTCGATAAACTGTATATGTATCAGATACGGAAATGTTCCTTAACAAACAGTAATTAACAGTAATTAAGAGCAATCTGGTATCCGACCCCACAAACACAAATACACCTGTTCCCTGATACAGAAAACACTGTCCGTAAATACTGTATGTTCCCTTGTACAGAAAACAATTACATAATATATAAAATTAAATTAGCAATTAGACTAAGTATCGAGTAAGTACAGATAAATACTAAAAACAAAACTCTATTAAACTCTGATAGTAAATTAATAATACTCACACACACATACAATTTATAATTAAGTACAAAGGTAAATGATTATACATGTCATCCACATTGCAAGAAAACTCGTAATGGAAGATGTTAACAAAAAAGTTCAAGGAGTCAGGGGTAAAAAATTCGTCGAAAACCTAACTCGCAATATGTAGGCAACTTATAACTACATTAGCCATCTTCCTATAATTCCGTTTGAAATTTTATATCATTGTGTACAGTTCTAAGCGATAAAGTAGAAGAAACTTGGATTGAATAGGGAGGGCGGTTTACTTAAAGACCCCTTAAAGATTATTGGTGTTATTATAAAAAACTTAAAGACCCCTTAATTTAATTAGTATATTATTATTATTATTATTATTATTATAATACAATTTTTTCTTTACTCATTCAGTAATATTAGCTAAAAATGAGATTTTAGTTTAAATGAAATAAAACAATTATCAGTAAATTGGTGACATCGGTATCTGGTATGACGTGTACCGCAGAGTTATGGCTTACCAATTCCTCGATTACCACGAGCTGTCTTAGTTTGCTTCATTTTAATTTCGAGCAGAAGCAAATTTCAGATGCAAATTGTACTTTAGTCTCAATTTTCCCTCCTGTAGGCTCAATCTGCCATCAAACACGAACTCATCAAATCCGCATTACGTATGACGTATAGGCAGGTTAGCTAACTCAGTTATCCCGCATTCATTAGATTTTCTCATTCCTATGTAAACACGAAGAGATTTAGCAAAATTAAATTTAAATCCTAGAATGCGTTTAATGTTCCATTACCGACTAGTGTATTACTTATCATTGTCGTTGTCATACCATTATCACTGTGAAAATTTATATTTTATTAATTCATACATTATTTTCAGTTTATGAAAACTACAGGGTCTGGAAAAATAGCATTATTTTCTTTACAGATATGTTGGCAACACTTGTTGATTGTTAATTAATTCACTCTACGTTGACATTTGCAGAGAAATGAATCAGTGCTTAAGCTAAACGTATTTTAGCTGTTAAGGCACTTTACAAAACGGTAACTGTGCTTATGCTGCTGCTAGGTGAAAATATAGGTGTTATTTTAATCTCGGGAGGCATTATGTCATTCCATCTGAATATGCATTCAATTTATGGATGAAGTATTTTGAAGCTACGTGACAGGGACTGGAGCAAAGTCCTAAAGGCAATCCTAAAAGTATTCGAACAGAAGGAAAAATAAAGTTCAGTATGTTGTAATACAAAGATAATAATGCTCTGTGAGACGAACAAAGCAATAAGGGTCTTTAGCGGCTATTTAGCAGTTTTTAGGAAATCAGGTTCTCAAGTTGTAGTTTGTAAAGAATCTTACGGGACAGATTGAAGTCCCAGCCGTATAAGGTACGGATTGTGCAGCGGATAAAAGAAAACTATTGCAAGAAGTGAACGAATCTGTCTGTGAAGCTTTTGGTTATTATGCACGACAACAAAGCCATTTTACGCTTACGTCTTTTGACAAAGCTCATTTCCAACTTAATGGTTTTGTGATAACAAAATTTTCGTTACTTGTCAGAATATAATCCCTGACAATTGCGTCAGTCGTCCTTACACAAACAATCAGAATGTGGTGTTAGGTTTAATGCAAATAATCGGCCCTTACTTTTCGAGGATGAACAAGAACAAGCACTGAGAGTAATATCTCATAGTTATGTCGACATAATACACATATTCGCCGTACCGCCACTTCATGCTTTTCTAAAAAAAGGCATTTTGCTTTCAGAAATTGCGCTATATCTTACTATGAGAGATTTTCAAGGGGAGTGGTGCATCGACGCATTTTTGGAAACCGCATCGTATCCTGGAATGATGACATTTTGTGGCCACCCAGGTTATCAGGCGCGTCAGTATGTGATTATTTCCTGTAGGGGGTACCTTAAACACAAAGTGTAAGTAGTGAGCTCGCTTTCCGCTACTGACCTGAAAAACAATATCTGTACAGAAATCAGAAATGTTTTTATCAAGTGTTGGGAACGCTGGGAAGTGTCATGATGATTTCAGATCCATAATGTGCGATGTAATGTCGAGATACAGTAGTTGTAAGATCCATAATGTGCGATGTAATGTCGAGATACAGTAGTTGTAACTTGTAGGACGTAATATTTAAATTACTGTGCAGAATATGATAACTTGTAGGACATAATATGAACGTGACTGCATATTTCACAAATTGCAATGTATAAAGGTGGTATACACGTTTTTTTATAAATAAAAAAAATATCAACCTTGTTTAAATCAACCCCCCCGCTTTTTGTCACACCTCTCGAGATACTAATCTAGAGCTACCATTATCTTGAGCTAGTTGCTTTTATCGTTAACGAATAAGTTAATATTACTTTTTATTTCACCATTTAGTGACCAATAAAGAATTGTACATGGTTCCATACAGGTAGGCGGTTATTTTAAACATATTTTATTAATCGGTAAATCAGATTTAGTCACATTTGAAATTAAAAAAAAAGGCTACCTATTTCAGTACGCATTTACGGTCTTTTATTAAAAAAATGGGCATTATGATTATTAAGCAAACACAAGTAACCACATTCTTCATTCACATGTATGTCTTGGCATACAGTTTTATTGAATTGCTACATTTACTACTACAACCAGTTCACTAAAGAGTATTGAAAGAAACCCATTTTCTTACAAACTGGGAATTTTTAAAGATGTCTGCATGGCATAGATAAACGAATTAAAATACGCCACTGTTACGCCGGTCTCACCGATAGTCGTATGGTACAGTGGAAAGCAAAATTAGAGACACCAATGAAATCACTGATTATCAGTTTTAATTAATCACAATTAACAGTTTAATATCAACAAGTTATTCAACAAGATTACACTCGTGCAATAATTCAGTTAAATTTTTCCACACGCAATAATAATGTCAACTACAATGAATTCCGCACTTGATATAAAGAACGCAACATCCACTTAATATCACTTGACAAATCGCCAACATAAACTGAAACTGACCGTCGCTGGATGCTAATATTTGTACCCTGCTGAGATGCCAGAATAATCTGTCACTTTTTGGATGACGTGTTAATAACAGCCTCTTACGGGCGCTCTCGAATCCACTAGAAAGAGTGGATCGAACACAACAGTGTAGAAGGTCGTGTCTGGCCTTGAACACTGTGTGCGTGGACCGGTGCGGTCTGGAACAGCCTCGATTGTTGACACATGATAAGTGTCACGTAATTGTCTTTCCTCACAGATCAGCAATATGTACGCACACAAACATTTCATCTGGGCTCTGCTGGGATAGCCGAGAAACATGTAGAATGACACACTCCATTGTTCGAGAATGTTCCGTTGCGTAACAGTACTATTACTCAGACGGTATGTTTCCATTGGACTTATCTTTGTACAGAATAAACTATATTGTGTAAGGCGTTTTTTACGTGTACGTTTTTTACTTAGATTAAATTTTTGCAATTATAGGATTCATTTTACTGTGACTTAAAAATAAGAAACGCACTATAACATAACTTTAAAGTACATAATCCACTTAACATAGTACATACTCTTATAGTATTGCACAAAGTATAGCCTGTCTGGACGACATAGGCCTACTGATCAACGCAATTGCTTCTAAATGTGGAATTGTTAGTTCAAATAATATCCGCTTGTTGTACATTGAGCTACTTCTGGTCAATTTACATGAATGAAAATAGAAGTTTGTAATGATAATGATAAGAACCATTATTATGCGGGGAACCTAAAGCCAGTGTAAATGTAGTGCCGACCGACCTCATTACCCAAGTTGTGTACTACTTATGCGATGCTTGTCAGTTTGATTGAATACTTGTCTTAAGAAAATCACAATAAACGGTACAGTACTTCAAACACTCTTATAGCCACAGCCAATAAGAATACAAGTGTCAATAACAGTATACTTCGAACAAGGATAGAAAAGTCGATAGCTAAGATGAAGGGTGGTGTCTGGAGCATAGGGATTGTTTTTGCTTAATATTTGAACTTGAATGGTATTATTTCCATGAAGTTATGCGTTAAATCATTGCGTTCATTGTATTCAGTCATTCAACAGTTTATACTCTTTTCTTCGCTTTCCATGTTTTAAATACATTAGTAAGTCTTGCCAACTATTAGTGTTTATACGTGTAATAGCAATTCGAGTGAACAAATTACATAAATGTTATAATAATTAATTGGTTTTTGACCTAATAACTTAAGTCATTAATACAAATTTATATATTTCCTATACATTAATTAAATCATAACGAATCGCCTTGAAACCTTTTTAAATGTAATTTAAAATATATCTCAAACGAATAAAGCTTTACATGTTGATAAAATTATATTACAAATTAATATAATTAGTAGGTAGTAAAAATATCATTTATCTTTTCAGACGCATTTTGCAACATAATTATTGTAGGTAACCTTGTAAAAATTAATACACACTTTAGATTAAAATGTATTAATTAAACAATAGTCTATATCAGAGATAACCCAATTTAATACAGTTACGTATACAGGTAACTAAATAAGGGAAGATACAAAGCTCTGGATGCATTTAGTAGAGTGATTACAATTACAAGTCCCACAGTAAGTTTGAACTGGAATACAGAGAAGTGCGTACTGCAGTGTAATTAATTATATACTAACTGCAGTAGTGTGTTGGAGAGAATCCTAGGCCAGTGACGTCACGATCAACTGACCGCAAGTGATGACATCACGATCAGCTGTTCACAGCTGACGTACAGGTAGCTGTTGTACAGGTATGTGACGTCATCAGCTGACGTCATGAACAGCTGATCAGCTGTTGATGACGTCATGAGCATCTGATTGTGAGGTCGTTGATCCGGTCAGTTGATCGAGACGTGTCTTCGTGTTTCAGTATTCTCTCCGTGTTGTGCCGTGGGAGAGGGGTTCTGTTGGCGTGTATGTGTATGCTGGTGGTCGGTCGGTGCTGGGCTCGGGCACGTGCGGGGTTCGGGCTCGGGCTCGGGGCGAAGAGTTGCTTGCGACTGTTGACACAAGATTCAACGGTATAGCTAACGAGCCCCGTTTATATAGGCGGACAATCCCCTGTTCTACTATTGTGTGTAACTACACAACATCTTGTCAACACGAATTGCGCCATAACGCTCCACCACGGTGATACGATGAAACAGTCTAACAAGTGGATTGCACCACAAAGCTTCACGCACGGTGATATGACGCCGCAACGGTTCCGATAAAAAAAAAAAAATTAAACCAGTCCATGATAGTCATCGAGAGATGTTGCACCAGCAACGGTGAACGAAACACTGACCCCTGTCAACGCTGTATCACTCGTATAAACGGTGGTAGTAGTGGAAGGGGAAAGGAACGAGGAGGGGGAAAACCTGTTAATGCCAAAATATATCTTCATAATTTAATACAAGCAATATTTTATGTACAAGTCGTCATTGCCAACAAACGACTCGATTCAAATCTGTAAAAACCTGTTAGCACCATTTAATTTAAAAATAATAAAAATAATTAAGAAATAAACTGTAATTTGGGATCATAAAACGTGTATTGTGTCATACCAAAGTACCTAACTTCTCGTCAACACTAATAGAATTGCTCCATAACGCTTCACGCGGTGATACGATGCAACAGTTCTAACAAGTGGATTTCACCACAACGCTTCACTACGGTGATACGACGCAACGGTTCCAATAAAAAAAAAATTAACCAGTCCGCGAAAGTCATCGGCTATTCAAAGAATGCGATGAGAAACGTTTATTTCCATTGTGTTCTCTTGCCTTATTTCCCTTACTATCTACCGCTTATCTTTCTACTACTACTGCCCGGTAGAGTGAGACAACAAAATGTAGATTGAATTGATAATACTGACGTAACACTCTTCTACTGTAGTAAGTCCTACACAGTAGGAATATGAATACTTTTAGAATCTAAACATTACATCTAGGCAGTCTTGCAATTAGGAAATATGTTATCGAAATTGCATTCATCTCTAACTTTATACGTTAAAGGTTATGTAACAGGTCATTACATTAGGTAATTGCATTTAACTGTATAATAGGAGGTAACTTACACGGACTTTTGCCATGACGTAGAAGACACAATAAAAAGGTTAAGACAAAAAAATTGTTATTCAAACAAAACACGTAAATATTGTTTGATTTCGTTTTTACTCTTAAAAAATAATAACAGATTACGAGGTTTTTTAAAAGCATTTAGAGACGACAGATTACGATGTTAGCAGATCTTTTTAAAAAGTAATTTAGGTTTCAGTCAACAAAAATTTAGTAATGTCTGCTACACGATCTTTTTGTCCTTTGTACTGTAGGTAAAACGTGTCCGGTTGTATGCCAGTAATGAAATGCAGTGATGATACTGAATGAGGGGGAGACCGTGTGTATTTACTAGTTGGGACAGCTGAGTCGAGTCGGTAGTGTGTTTGTGGGTCAGAGAAAGACAAGGAGAGAGCAAAAGAATGTATAGGGAGGGCAGGTGTTTGTACGCGAGTGCTGTACTGCAGTGCGAGAGAGAGCGTCAGAGTAGGCGTGGTGAGGGGGGACACGTGTGTGGGATGCTAGATATTATGACCCAGCTGAGGGGTGAAAACGACAATGTATACAAGGCAGCGCGTGCGAGTGATGGTGAGGGTGCGGTACGCGGGGTAAGCCAAATAGACTGGGGAGCGCGTTTTTAACGCTACAATGTACTGGTTGTATGTTATTGTTTTTGTTTTATGTCTTCTGTATATGTTGTGTTGACTATGTAGTATAACGGCTGAATATTTTAATTAATAAATTAATAAATACTATAGATTATCTTACTGCCTGCGTTACACTGGGAGTCTTGGCAGTATGTGGTGTATATGTAATTTGTACTGTATAAAGGGGAGTTTACTTTACTAATAACAAGATTCGTAAGTAGCGTAATCGAGTTGTGTTGTGTAGTTTAGACGCCGCAGTGGCGGGTAATAGTTACTAAGGGGAGGTTGCGGGTGCGAGAGGTATATTATTTATTTGGTTAGAATGTTTTGGCTACTATTAAATGAATCTTGTAATACTGTAAGTGTATTTAATTTGTGTGTGGGTACCACAGGGACCGGAAGTCCAAGCAGAGACAACGAAAGCTGTAGTGAGAGTGTGTAGAGCAACGTAATTAATGTAGTTTCTATGACAGGCGGTGGAAAGCGCAAATCAGATCCATTAGAAGGGACCACAGTCACACACACTAGCACGCAGGCCGGTAGAGCTCTGCTCGCAGGACCAAGGGCCACTCAGTCCGGCAAACGAGAGATGGTCGACTCCCTTTCACTTCGTTCTTGGAAAACGTATTTTATGAGATAAAATATAAATACCTGGCATTCGTCACCTTACACCGAACACACGCGGGATGTTATGAAATGAATATTTCTATTCAGATCAAAACACACAATCACTGGACACTAACACTTTGCACAGTAGAGCTCTGATGTTGATTTCTACGACGAAAAGTACCACTATACGGCGTGACGGCAAAAGGCACGTCTTATCCGTTTGGCTCTCACCGTGCGTGGATAACCCTAGCATACAAATCATCCCCCAACGAATCGTTCTTAGCCCGCGGAGCAACTTGCCATTACCTGCCGAAAAATTAACTTCTGTAGTGTTAATTAATGTTTCACCTTCTTCGTTAACACGCGCCACGTGTAACTTCGAAAAGTGTTGCTATTACCGACTATACTATGAAAATCGTCCGCGGTGAAATTTGTAATAGTATTGTAGAGAGGTGAATTAGATGTATCCAGATACATTATCACATACGATACTGGAATAACAGGTTAAACACCGGACAGGTCGTACGATTTTTGTGCTCGTTACGTTGAGTATAAGCGATTGCACAATAAACGTAATCTTTAATTTGTGTCTTACTTACATCATATACAAAAAATAAATATAAAATTGTCTGTCTTACTTTAAATCATTTATAAAAAAGAAATATAAAATTGTCTCAGATACAATAAAAGTAACAACAGCGAGTTGTATGTGTTCTAGAATAGCTATACGTACGTTAAGTAAGACTTACCGAATCCGGCTGTTGTTCCTGAATCTCCCGTAGAAGTGGTAAGAAAAAAAACAATAATTGAAAGCCAAGTAGCCGAGAATGTAGGGTAACGACACACGCGCTAATAAGTGAAGTAAGAAAGTAAAGCATTGTGTAATAAAAAACAGAATATATAAAAATACACACTGCAAGCACGACCGTACTCTCTGAAGGAATCAAACGTACTGAAAGCAAACGGGGCTGTGGTGTACCACAATCATTCCAAACCTTCAGACACTTGTTGATGTTTGAGAAGCAAATGGCTATCACATCGTGGGAACAAGGCGGAACAATCTAACCCCTGTGAACAAGTATGATGAGCGCGAACAGTGCACACATTTTTATCAACTTGAACAGGCGAATTCGGAAGGATTTATGAAGCACCTTCTTTCGCTGCAACGGAAGAGATGTTCACAGGCAGCAGACTGTTGCTGTCATCTGACACTACCCCCCGCCAAGCGCGCGCTACATTGGCTGAAAACGATAAAACACATTAACCTTTCGAAACAAACACACCCACTAGTTAGACAACACGACGAGAGAAACATAAAAATTACATACGCGCATAATCAAGTCCTTTATTTTTGGACTTGATGACGTAAAGTCAGAACAAGCACAATGTCTAATCCCTAGAGTGTAGAAGAAGCCAGACAATAGAGTGTCGTATTGAAGCAATCTTTTAACAGTAAGGTAGTTTTTAATTACGTCAGTTTCGTTAGACTGCTCTCTGACGCGATGCACGCACGCGCGCACTCTACGATGCAATCAACTCTTTCCGAGCGCGCATGTGTATAGAATATAAAATTCGTATGTGTTAGAAAATGTTTATAGAATAATGAATCGTTCCGCTGCACTTAACGGTAGTGTAAAGACAATAATAATATAATGAATGTCAAGTTTTACAAGACATATTCATAAACACACCACCAACGTTGTAATGTTGTACATGTGGTGAAACACGTTATGCCAATGTTGTGAAATGTAAATACAGTAAAACTTCTTTTATACGTTCCTCACATACGTTTTCCACACTTACTCGTTTTTTCTCTAAGGTCCCGGCAAAATCCCTATACTTTACGTGTTATTTTATTTCGGTTATACGTTTTTCGTTTATTCGTTTTTTACACTTATACGATCAAATTCTTAAGTCCCTGGAGATTCGAAACTTCATTTATACGTTTATTCTGAAATAAACTCTTCATTCTGAACACGTTTATTCTTTAATACGTTAAGTTCTGAAACTTCATTTACATATTTATTCCGATTTACGTCGCGTATATCACAAAATTAATGTGTGAACGCAAATATTTTGGATTATTTTTAGGGAATCGTCAAATAGTGCCGTTCGGTTGAGTTAGCAGTTGCTGAGTAACATTTGAGGTAGCTTATAGAGTCCTAGAAAACGTAAGGTATTTGTTCACTGCTTGTAAAGCTCCATTGCTTCGTCGACAATAGTTCGTTAGGTCTACTGTTTCTATTAAAAATAACATCGTGAGTGTAAAATGAGTGGAAGGAAGAGGAAGTGCGTTACGATCGCGGATAAATTTAACATTTTGAAAGTAATGAACTGGCAGCCAGGTTCGACATCGAAGATTTTCATGCGTCGACGGGCTCCCTACATAAATGTAAGATAAGGCATGGATTCAGCAGCAAAAGCGTGTGCGGTGAGAGTAAGAGTGTAGACGTTAATATAGTGGGTGATTGGAGAGAAACTCGTTTAAAAAACTAACGTCTCAGTATGCTCCCAAAATGTCTTTAAACAGGCCTTCTTTTTTAATTTACATCCTGATCGTAAATTGGTATTCAAAGGAGATACATGTCATGGCGAAAAGCGGAGTAAACAACGCCTGACAGTACTGTTATGCGTAAACAGTGACGGAAGTGAAAAACTGCTTCCTCTAACCGTCGGGAAATTTGCGAGGCCGCGGTGTTTTAAAAACGCTCTCTCCTAAGAACAATAAGTCGTGGATCACGACAAAAGTGTTTGAAGACTGGCTGCGAGGCGTCCATGCAAAAATGAGCGCAGAGATCGAAAAATCTTTTGGTTTATGGACAGATGCACGGCACATCCTTTTGATACGTTACATCTAAAAAACGTGAGAGTGGAATTTTTCCTGCAAATTGCACAAGCAAACTGCAACCGCTGGAGCTGGGGATAATCTGCAATTTTAAATTGCGTTAGCGCAAGATGCTGGTATAGCATGCCACCCACTGTGTAGACGCTGGAATGAAGGATGAAATGAAAATTTAAATTTTGCAAGTAAGATTTGTTCGTGATTTTTAAAAATTGTAACTAGGGAAAGCAATACTGTACCGTATTATTCTAAGCGACGTTCTGCTGATATTTAAAATACGTACTGTTTCAGAAATAATGAATAGATTGAAATGAAAAAGGTACAAGTATGCCAAGAAAGATTAAACGTTTTTACACCAGGAGAGGAACAGAGGTTTTTTAAATTCCGGTATTCTTTTAGGATGGCCCTACATTTTCTTCTGTGATTTTTTTAGCATTGCGGTAATCCTCATGTAAATTAGTTATAGGCGTAGGTCTACCTAAAGAAATTACAGTATAGGCCTATCAAAATTCTATTTTTGCACTTTCCTTTGGTTTCTTCTAACAGACAATGCATTACATCGCAGCTACATGGCACAGAGTATCGCAACTCACTGTCCGCAACTGCTTTCACAAAAACGGATTCGGGAATAGCGAATCCTGTAATAATGAAGATAGTTGTGATGTTCCCGTTGATGATGAGGAATGGGGCAAATTAGAAGGTCTTGCGTGGTTTTACGACTACGGCAACATTGACGATAACGTTGTTACTACGGAAGCCATGACCATATCGGAGATTGCGATAGCATTCAACAGGAAATGGACGAAGAAGAAGCTGATGATGATGACAAAGACCAAACGCAGACCCGCGTGTATTTTAGTGACTTGTTAATGAGCTAGAGACAATTAACGCTTTGTAACGCGCATGACGCGTATCTTACGAAACTTATATCCGCGTTCCCTAGTTTCATGTATCCGACGAAATTATGACGTAGTTATTAATTTGAAGATATAGTTTATTCTGTAACCGCGGAAAAGAAAAAAAAACAGGGAAGATAACGGATATTGAGGGGGAAACGATTAATTATATCTGTGGTAGTTTTCTCCCTATATATGTTGTGTTTTATAAGTTGTAAATTATACATAATTTCTGTTCAGATCGCACCATTTAATTAAACTATTTGTCTTCTATTTCACTTATACGTTTTTCACATTTATACGTTTTTTCTTTGAAGTCCCTTGAAAAACGTATAAATGAAGCTTTGCTGTATATACAACGGTGACATAGTAACAGCCGCGCGCGCAACAACACGACCCCTATATACTGTGTAGAGTTACTGCTTACGCTTCAGTTACCAGGTGGACACACAGCTGAACACTGGTACGTTATTTGTTGTTGTTATTAACTGTGTTCTTACAAAGTGTTTGTAGATACAAAGTGATGCAAACTAGTGCTTGTTTAACCTAAAAAAGCATGATTTATTCTAATTAATTTCGTATAAGACAGTGTATATATCTGTAGAGTGGTTTCTGTAGGGTGTCTGCGATCTGAACACTACGTGTCTAGAGAGACGGCGAGTCGAGGTGAACACTGTACGTGCTTAAAACGAGAAACCTGGAGGAATGTGACAGTACAGCAAAATGTACAGTGTAATGTAATAGCGTACTATACATTGCGGCTGGTTATTAGACGCGACTAGAATTCTTCGCACTCCGACTGCGGCAACGTCAGAGTTAAACTGCCATGGATTTGTTTAAAGATACCAACGAATTTTACAGAATCAAAGCCAGTATAGTGAGCAGCATGAACGAATTTTACCAATTCTGGCATCCACAGCCACGAAACGATGACGAATTGGAAGTCTACCGACTGTCTCAAGACATGGCCGAACTAGCCGACCAGGTGGAGCGCGCTCACTGGGAGTGGGCGAAAAGTGAAATCGCAGACAACATCCAAACCTATAAATATTACAAACGACTCGAAGAACACAAGTCAGTACCGATAAAACGTAACAGTAACCGAGCAGGTACAGAAAAGGACTCGGTTACAACAGAACCTATTGTTAAACGGGGTCGTGTGATATAGTGATGTACATTTACAGAGATAGCCGCAGCAGCATAGTTCCTACAAAACCAGCGGCTTAGTCATCGTGTGTGCCACTACTACTACTACTACTACTACTACTACTACTACTACTACTACTACTACTACTACTACTACTACTACTACTAATCTTTGTGTGTGACAGTAACTTATGTTGTATAAGGTCCGATATGGTTAGAGCCGAAGCCGCTACTACATTGTTTAGATGGAGCGACCGCAAGAACTGCATTCAACCGGCAGCAATAGTAGTGCCATGGATTCAACCAACAGCAATAGTAGTGGCGTCAGTATGAACACAATAGAATCGCAGCGACTCTCGTGGTCGTCGGCCTCAAATAACGGCCGTACGACCGAGCAGCCTACTGACGGCCAGCAACCGTCATGTTCGACTTCCAGCTCGGACGGCAACGCGCCACAGCCTCAGAATAGGTCTGCCGCTATGAATGCAGCTGCCGCTTTAGACACGAACGACTCGGACGACGAGGAACGAGATCATGGATGCATTTACGGCGTGACCAGCGCAGAAATGAGCGCTATACGACAAGCAATACTGAACCGTATAGACGAAGACGAAGAGGATTACAATTCGGACGATTCTGGTATAGAGTCTTGTATCGATGACTAGTGTCGATTGGGTTTTCTAAATTTGTCAAGCCTCTAAACCGCGATACATATGCCTTTAGGGATCTGTGAAATAGCATTTTGCCGTACACCGATTGATCTGTCTTTAACTAGACTGTAGCAACTGTTTTTTTTACAATGAAATAGTACCGGCAGAGGCGATAGTGGTCTGTACACAAGCGTTGTGTTAACGCGTGCTGTGACTAATACTCCGGTAATATTAATTTTACTTTAGTTATACAATTCACGCGTGCTTTTTATAATGCACTATATAGTTCCTATTTTAGAACCGTATTTAAAACTACTGCCAGCATTACTCACTATAGGTACCGCAGTTAGTATTAAACCTCTATTTTTTTGTACGATGCCTTACGAAATGACCAAACGTTACATACGCATGGTGATGATTGTGATAGCATCGCTCGTTGTTATGGCCATCCTCGTGCTCACCCTCGGAGGAAGAGATACTAGCAACAAGGCTCGACTACAGGACGACATGACTGTATCTACCGAGCGTATACCGTTTGGCAGACAGAGTCGTTCGCCGCAGCAGTCGATATCTCCATCGGAGCCTAGCCGAGCCGACGACGATACTTTGTACGATGTCGAAGATTTCATTAGCGACTACAAAATCATTCGTTTGGCAAATCCTAATTCTAAATGTTATAGTCTAACGTACGATATAGACAATGATGACAATGTAGCGTCTGTAACTTCTTAAGAAAAATAACACCGTGGTATTCTACTACTGTACATCACATAACCGCAT
The DNA here is from genome assembly GCA_034769895.1 of Magicicada septendecula. Lineage (NCBI taxonomy): Eukaryota > Metazoa > Arthropoda > Insecta > Hemiptera > Cicadidae > Magicicada > Magicicada septendecula. The sequence goes on along the minus strand of CM068367.1, from coordinate 309,710,304 downwards.
ACTCTATACGCTTTTACTGTACTGTCGGTACTGTACATCACATAATAGCATACTCTTTTACTGTAGAATATTTTGTACAAACTAATGTGTTTGTACCATCTGCTAGTTATTAACCTCTTTGTAAGATACTTTATATACGTAACGTCAATGTTCTGAACTATTAACTATACAGGGTTACTGTGTATTATATTTTTTCTATGTTTAAAGCTTTGTGTTTCCAATATCGAATCGTAGGTTTTAGCATCTGCTCTCTTTGTAAGATAATTAACGCATTTGTTCTGGAGTGTTAACTATACAAGCTTGTTGTGTATTATATTTTTTCTTGTAAGATTTATGTTTAAAGCTTTGTGTTTTCAATATCGAATCGTACTCGATTCAACGTATATTTGTACATATAGTGAGCGCCTTGTACTAGTGTTGGTTGCTAGCAATGTCGGTTAGTTAGCCTAGCTGACAAAGTGAAGGCGATTTGCATCTGCTATTTATTAGTCCTCCCAATATTATTAACTATACAGGTTTGCTGTGTGTTATATTTTTTCTTGTAAGATTTATGTTTAAAGCATTGTGTTTCCAATATTGAATCGTAGGTTGTAGCATCTGCTAGTTATTAGCTCTCCTAATATTATTTTACCTCATTGTAATTTATATACGGAACGTCTATGTTCTGGACTGTTAACTATACAAGTTTGTTGTGTATTATATTTTTTCTTGTAAGATTTATGTTTAAAGCTTTGTGTTTTCAGTATCGAATCGTACTCGATTCAACGTATATTTGTACGCATAGTGAGCGCCTTGTACTAGTGTTGGCTGTTGGCTGCTAGCAATGTCGGTTAGCTAGCCTAGCTGACAAAGTGAAGGTGATTTGCATCTGCTAGTTATTAGTCCTCCTAATGTTATTATATTTTTTCTTGTAAGATTTATGTTTAAAGCATTGTTTCCAATATTGAATCGTAAGTTGTAGCATCTGCTAGTTATCAGCTCTCCTAATATTTTACCTCATTGTAATTTATATACGGAACGTCTATGTTCTGGACTATTAACTATACAGGGTTGATGTGTATTATATTTTTTTCTTGTAAGATTTATGTTAATGGTTAATATATGTAACGTCTACGCTCAGGACTGCAAACTCATATTTATTTTTTTGACTGCAAACTTAGAGATACTCTAGACCGTAAACAATACGGGTACTGTAAACAATACGGGTTTGTTTTGTACTATATTTTTCTTCATTTGTAAAGTGAACTGCATCTAACGGCTACTACTACTTATGTTTGTTTTCAAAGTTGGTCTTATTTTGTTGTAAAGGTCCTATTTTGTTGCAAAACTGTTTACTGAATGTAATAAACTAATGTTAAATGAACCCAATGTCTCGTCTTTTCTAAATGAACCCAACGTCTCACCTTTTCTAGTGTTTAAAACCTTACTGTTAGCGGATAATGGTATTTGGATTTGGCAATTTACACACAAAGAGGGTGATGTTTTGACACACACAGAATGCACTAGTCCATATGTCATTGTGTCGAGAACGTGTTGAAGCAACACACACAGCACTGGCACATCTGTCAAGAACGGTCGGAAACGTGTGGAAGCAACAGACGGCAATATAATATCCAATACAATATGCATTATTCCTCATTTTTTGGCCTAACATTTTGCATTTAGACACATCACTATACGTGTCAACTAAACTTGTCGAGAAAGGAAGCAACAGCTGAGAGTGGTAGTGATGTAAAGACTGAATAATATAACAGTAACATTTATTATGAATAATATAACAGTAACATTTATTGTGCAGTAACCGAAACAGACTATACATACTTATAATTAAACAGTGACATTTATTGTGCAGAAACCAAAACATATTAACTACAAAACTATATATAATAGACATAATTGTAACAGTGACATTGTGCAGTAACCAAAACATATTATACATACATATAACCACAAAAATATACAATAGACATAATTATAACGCTAACATTTATTGTGCACCAACAAGACACTAGCGGATGGTGTAGTTATATAGTTCAAATCGGCGACTTCTTGAGCTCCTGTTTACTTGATCGTCTGCTGGTGTCAACCTCCTGACTTTCATTGTCTGGCTGCTCGCTGACAGTTGATATATACGGATATGAAACAGCCGGGCTGCGACGGGTCGAGACTAATGGTGCACAATAAATGTTACTGTTATAATATTATGTCTTTCATTCCAGCGATGACAGACAGATGCGCGCGCGCGCGCGCGCATAAAGTTGTAAAGGGTATTGTAATTAATTTATCTCACTGCTGCGGCGGCACGGTTGCACCAGCCGCGCGCAGGTGGAACGTTTGTAGAGAGAAGCGAAAACGCGCGCGCGCGAGCGGTTTGAATGCACGCCCAAGGCCAAGCATATCTCCTGTGTTTGTTGATACAATCAGCTGAGCGCTATTCCCAAAACATCTATGGCTATTCCGCGCACTTTATGTTGAATTACACACACACAGCATTCCCCAAGTTTATTTTCATCGCTATTATATACTTCCATTATTTACTGTCTTCACTTTTTGGTTCGCTTCGCGCATATCTGTCAACGGATAAATACACTACCGTGTTTCTGCAAGTTATTTTGTGTAACTACAATAAACGAACGGTCTCCCAGTGGCAAACATACAAAAATTACCACAGAATGACCATAGATTCATCTCCAAAAAAGTAAGCAGAATTAGGTTATTCTAGTAAAGGCGATGTCTAACTTTCTTATATTTGTCAATATACGTCATTTACTTTCGCAGTATCCCACAGAGTATTGTCGCATCTAACTGCCGAAATACTGCATAATTAGTTCATTTCATAGTGCCTACATAAAACCAAATGTACGCATTGCCGAACAGAGAATACTTGTAGATCTGACCATACGTCTTCGTTACAAACATAACCCTCTCGCTTGCTGCCTTTAGTTTACATCAGCTAACTAAGTTCCTAAGAGCTGAATCCTAATCAGATGTAGTAGTCTTTGAACTGTCCAATCGTTTTAACTGATGAACTTTTACAAGTTCATAATGTTTCTTTAAAGGGCTCTCTCGACAAAGTACTTCTTGCGAAATCACAGACAGTCTGGAATTGAGAAAACGATCTTTTCACAACATTTTCTGTTCATGATGAAAAGATATACCTAGCATGGCAAAGTACTTGTTTTCCACGTCAAAATTATGAAATATAATTTTACTAGGATTGCCACCACTTTTTTCTCTCAATAGAAATGATTGGTCATACTCTTGGAAAGTATTGAACACTGTTTGTAGTTCCTGTTCAAGGAATTAACAAAATTCCCACTAATTCATCTTTAATAGATAATAACAGACTACGTACTTCAAATATAGCTAATTCAGCATACAATGATTCTTTTACATAATTTCTTACCACGTTAAGTTAATTACATGAGTTATCTCATAAAAGACCGCTTTCCAATCACGGGATAACATTCAGAAACTCTTTACAAGGCTCAAATACGTTTAAATAATAAGACTATTTTTTTAACCCAAAACATTTCACCCACTCAGCTATGAGGCATCCTTTGTGACGATAAACCGATGTTAAAAGTGCTAAACCCCATAACAACGTTGTCTTTTGTATTGAAAACCACGAATGTTTACGTGAGGGGGAATGTTTACACACGGAGCAGAACGCAACAACTTTCTTCGATGGACCGTCTACGCACGTAAGATAAACATAGCGGTCTGATTTGAACTGTCAAGGTCCCGACGCCATTTGGCACACGCCGCGCCGTTGGAAACCCCCAAATCAACCGATCACATAGTACATATGTAACGCGTTCGGCACTTTGTACACGATGGGTGATTTCAAACTATACCCGCTCACTTTTGACGGAGTTGACACGCTGTTATACTACGGCAGGGTGAAGCTTGTCCTTGACACCTGAGCACCGCGCACTCTGGACCGAAACGTCGTACAGTTACGGAATTGAAGCGAAACATCGCCGGTTCATCCGGAAACCGTCCATCTGACACTTCGTCCGAAACTATTCTACATGGCATCTTCAGAGTGCTCGCAATAACTAAATATTATTATAACTCAATTGTATGTAATAGTCACATGAATATTCTGTATTGTGGTAGGTACCAGACACCATCGGCGTCTCTAACCGTACGGTTATGTTTATTAACCGTCTCAGTTATGTTTACTAACTGAGTATAGATCAAACAAGAAAGTACAATTATTCTGTTTACGTATTGTAATTTTAGTAGTTGTCACAGCTAAAAGGAGATAAACAATGGCTTGAAAGGGGGCGCCACAAAGTTTCCTGCGGGAGGGCCCAGCAAAAAGAGCTACGCCACTGCATCGCTGCTCGCACTAAACACAACTACTGTAGATGACAGGATCACTATTACTAGTGGCGACATTTGTCAGCGTTGTCAAGAAAGGACGAGCCGTAGCAAAATTTTTCTATTCATTTCCTATTTATAAATTATTTATGCCTATTTACTTGTAACTATTATTCCTACAATGTATTGAAATTTCGGGTTGCGTGACATATTCGAATAGAATGGGAACTTTCCCACGCTGTCTACATTATCCATACACTGGGGTACTGTATGAAGCACAATCAAGGCCAAGGAAAAGTCACAGTTGTTGGAGGCAATAAGGGGTACCAAGACAAAATTACCGCAAAACGAAAATTATGTGGGACACTCAGCGCCCCAGTGTACGGTTCCAGGGTTAAAAACCTTAGTTATTGCACAGTATGAACCATGTCTTACTAGTCAGCAAAATAAATAATAACTTGCTCGCAAGTAACACGGATTCTTGGAGATGAGTTTAACTCTCTAGATTTGGTGCAATAAAGAATTGATGAATTGGTCTATTACACAAACGGTGGAGACGAATGTCATATAACAAATACAGGAAGAACAGCTACGTTGGTATAATGGTGTGTTCAGTAACAAGTAGACGACGAAGGGATTCAAAACAGAATGGATATACGCATAAAAACATGCAATAGAAGATGACATAAAATTGCTTGGTTAAAGAGAATACTAACCATAGACGATAACCATGACGATACTTCCCAAAAGTGCTGTACTGACAAGCAATTGAAGAAAACAGATTTCCGACAAAACAGAAGCGACAGGAAGACGGAGGCGTATGCGTATGTAAACATCTATGTCATTATAGAAAGACTAAAATGGAATTAAATTTCGGTATGGAGAACTATACATGACTTCCATGTTCTAAGATTTATATTTAAAATTATGTTCGAAATGAAATATTTCCATAGAGACTACTTCTTTCTTCAGCCTTAGCCACAGAACTGTGGTCGCTAACGTATACCACCTCACATTAGCGCACTCGATTTTCACTGATGAATGCAGTCGACAGCACTGCCGAAACGTCTGGTTTTGTAGAAAACATTGAACCACGGCAAAACAGCCCGGGAAGGAATTTAACAACAAACTACTTCTTTGTTGCAGATAACGTAGTACACATGACATATAAATAAAAATTATCCCCTTTCCCTTCAACTATCATTTTCATTTATAGAAAATTACCCCTACCCCATTCAACTAGCCTTTTCATTTATAGATATTTTAACTAGCTTTTTACAGTGGATTATTATGACCTTCTTTTCAGGATATTTTATTTATCAAAATGAAGTACTTTACTCTTGTTAAAACATAAAACGTTGCTGGTAAACTACCCCTTCCCCTTAACCGATCTTTACCAAAATCAATAGGTCTTGAGTCCTCTACAATTGAGAGATGTATGCAAATAATTATTTGATTCTGTTTGAATTTTCGGCAGTTATCGTTCGTCATAGAAAAATTACTCTTGTTAAAACATAAAACGTTACTGGTAAACTACCCCTTCCCCTTAACCGATCTTCACCAAAAATCAATTAGTCTTGAGGCCTCTACAATTCAGAGATGTATGAAAAAATTATGTGATTCTGTTTGAATTTGCGGCTGTTATTGTTTGCCATAGAAACAATTCTACACATAGACACACAGACACGTTTTTCGAAAAATTACTTTTCTTCATGTTTTGAGGGTAGTACAATCGGAATCAGCCCTAATCTCGAACACGATTTTTTCGCCATCACCATACTTCCATTTCCTTATGGAACATGGAAGTAAAAATTGAACGTAATTAATTTTTAACGCTTATATAAATGCCAATTTAAACTATAAATAAAATTCTTGTCTGCTTCGGAAACATAGACGGGAGGAGTATCGCAGTGGGAAAGGCGCATGCTTTGCACAGTGTTCATTTTTCGTGCTGGCTGTGGATTCAGCTGAAAGTCGAATCACTTTAATCTAGTCTGCCTACCGTTTCGAAGAGGCGGAACTCAAGTCAGTAACAACGAGACACCTACATGTGTACACAGCAGCACAACACTTTTCTTTACTTTACAATTCATCGGTGCACGTGTTTTAAATAGGCCTACATATACCAGTTTGTCTTTGCGAATGTGATGCGATGTGAGTTGTGCCACGGCTAGAGGCCATGGCATTAATGCCGCCTTCTTCGAGTGAAGAAGATTCATATAATTTTTTACATAAATTTTTATTACAGTATACAGTGCAATTATGAAATAGCATTTCTGGTGAATTGTGAAGTAACTACGAATGACTGAAGCGAGTTCTCTGTTTTAACTCGACCGTTTGTCATTTGTGTGTCTATTTATCTACTGTTTGGACTACAACCCACGACAAATTTTGAATGCATCAACTGATTTTTGTAAAATTTAGAATGCATGTCCATATTTTTACCCCACAGACCAGTATTCGTTTTTAGATTGATGTCTCTAAAAAAAATGTAGTGACAGGAGGCAAAAGTGTGAAGCGTCAAAATTTTGAAAAATTAAAAAAATGCATGTGGGGTATCAAATAGGGAAAATTTTAACCAAAAGCTAAACGTAGTGTTCAGTCTTGAAACAGTAGTTTTCAGTCTTGTTAACAGTAGTGTTCAGTCTTGTCAACAGTCTTGTTAACAGTAGTGTTCAGTCGTGTTAACAGTAGTGTTCAGTCTTGTTAACAGTAGTGTTCAGTCTTGTCAACAGTCTTGTTAACAGTAGTGTTCAGTCGTGTTAACAGTAGTGTTCAGTCTTGTTAACAGTAGTGTTCAGTCTTGTTAACAGTATTGTTCAGTCTTGTTAATAGTAGTGTACAGTCTTGTTAACAGTAGTGTTCAGTCTTGTCAACCGTAGTGTTCAGTTTTGTCAAAAGTAGTGTTCAGTCTGTGCCGAGGTAAATTTTAAATTGAAATTTCTCGGCATGTATTTAATTTAAATCGCCGCCACGGAGAATTGATTTTGAATTGTCCGTGCGCTACGCTTGCTAAATCGTAAGGTCAAGGTCGCCGCGGGAGCTGCGGAAGAAATTAAGTATTCTATGGCAGCTCTTTTCGCTACCGGTCAGCTGCGTCCGGAGCATATATGTTTCTTTCTTATTCCTACCCGATTCTTTCAAAGGTGAACAACTGGTCTGACGGCGATGTAAACTATCTTCTCTATGCATTCGTAAAGGGCTGAAGCGTCTCAGGTAATTACCTTATATAATAATAAATCAATAAAACTGTCATTTGTTTAATAATTAGGGAATATTTCTTATGTTATTTAATTGTGTGCTTGTTAAGCGAGCGTGTGTGTGTTGCTTCCGGCATAGATGTGAACACGTGCTAATAATTTTTGTATCTCAGGACTTAAAAGATTTAAAATAAATTAATAACCCACAATGTAACTAGTCAAGTAAAACACTAAAGCCAGACTGATAAATGATTGCAAATGTAACTAATGTAGATGTTGTAAATGTTGCATGTATTAATAGAATGCGTAGAGGTAATCTTACAAGATCATTCATGATACCGAACTATATCGCTGGCAACTAAGAATCAAACAGTGTAATTGGTGATAGTGTGTGTGAATTGTTAAAAGGGTTACAAGGCGAGAAATATTTCGGGGTGGCTAAGGTGCTGACGGCATATTATACTAACAATAATTTCAGGGTCCTCAAACCTAGCCGAGAGTGACGGAGTTCCGATTTGGAAAACAAGATCTTCTCAACCGGCAGAGCAGCTTTGTAATAATTTGTCAATGCTATCATGAGGGTCTATGACATAATTTAATTTAATCTACGCTCCATCGCCGTCAGGCGGACAGAGAAACGGCATGACTTCTAAGGACAATCACCGCTAAGGAATCCTTCAACACAGCGCAACACCCACGCCTTGCATTTATCACCAACCTTCAGGTCACAGGTGGGATCTAACTATTTATTTAAACCCCAGCCTTCACACTTCAACCGTTACAAAAAAAAAAAAAAAAAAAAAAAAACATAAACTTAGAGACAGCATTAGACACTTGTGGTCTTTAAAAAAGAGATATTCTGTTCGACGAATTCGCTGCACACGAATCAATTACTCATATTATTAACTATTGACTTGGTGATTCATCTAATTTTGCATAATGTAAGCTTTTAACCTTAACATCAATTAAATATATGTAAATTGCCGACTACAAAGGCGTGTTCACACCTCACTAGTTAAAACTTAATTAAAGAATGTCTTGCACAGGCAGGTCCGGTACTGCCATTATGAAGTGGGTTGTAGTCATACTACTCTAGTAAATTCTTTTTAAATGTAATTTATCATGAATATGTAAATGGATCCATAATGAAATTATAAAATATCTGGGGTTGATTGAGTAACAATTGTAAGCTGTAATTAAAATTCGAGATGGTATTTTACACACGCACGTTTATAAATGATATTATCAACTCAGGTCCTGTTCTCACAAGACTCATTTTGTTCTTTAACCTTGTAATAATTTGTCAATGCTATCATGAGGGTCTATGACATAATTTAATAATTTGTTAACGTATGTATTTATGAATTTTTTTATATATTTTGGTGATGTAATGAAAATCCAGAGCTACTATAATAGTACTATTTAATTACATAACTCAATTATTTGAGCAGGTTGTTGATATAACTGTACACGTACATGTACACATGTTTTGGCATTGCTCTGAAGATTAATAACTTATTATTGAACATGTAAATGATTTGCCTTATGAAACACTAAAAAAAAAAAAACTGTTGTTGTTTAAACCAGCGTTTTATTTGCAAGTTCTGTTACCATGGGCCCCGCATATTTTTCTCTTCCATCTAGACCGATGGTCTAGTATTAAATTTTAAGTGACTCCCTCAAAAAAAAATTCCACAAAATTTTGGGGGACGTTTCAAGTCTTGTTAACAGTAGTGTTCAGTCTTGTCAACAATAGTGTTCAGTCTTGTCAACAGTAGAGTTCAGTCTTGTAAACAGTAGTGTTCAGTCAGTTTTTAATAACATCAATCATTCATCGATTACTCGTTACAGTCGCCGATAGAGTTATTAGCTGTATCATTAAATATTAATGGCTGTCTTTCGCAGTCTCGATTCAAGTAATAATTTAAATGCAGCTTCTGTAGTCACTTCCAACAGACACTGTTGTTTTCCCCCCACTACGACAGGGGTAGTTGCCTCCTCCCCCCACCAACAGGAAATTGTGGTTTACAATTAGGGAAAATTTTAAACAAAAGCTGAAAGTAGTGTTCAGTTTTGAAACAGTAGTGTTCAGTCTTGTTAACAGTAGTGTTCAGCCTTGTTAAGAGTATTGTTCAGTTTTGTAAACAGTAGTGTTCATTCTTGTTAACAGTAGTGTTCAGTCTTATTAATAGCATTGTGCTGTCTTGTCAACAGTAGTGTTCTGTCTTGTCAACAGTAGTGTTCAGTGTTGTCAACAGTAGTATTCAGTCTTGTTAATAGTATTGTTCAGTCTTGTTAACAGTAGTGTTCAGACTTGTTAACAGTAGTGTTCAGACTTGTCAACAGTAGTGTTCAGTCTTGTGAACAGTAGTGTTCATTCTTGTCAATATTAGTGTTCAGTCTTGTCAACAGTAGTGTTCAGTCAGTTTTTAATAACATCAATCTTTCATCGATTACTCGTTACAGTCGTCGATAGAGTTATTAGCTGTGTCATTAAATATTAATGGCTGTCTTTCGCAGTCTCAATTCAAGTAATAGTTTAAATGCAGCTTCTGTAGTCACTTAACAGACACTGTCGATTTCCCCCCACTACCGCAGGGGTAGTTGCTCCTCCCCCCACCAACAGGAAATTGTGGTTTACAATTAGGAAACATGTTAACCAATGATGAACGTAGTGTCAGTCTTGAAACAGTAGTGTTTAGTCTTGTTAATAGTAGTTCAGTCTTGTCAACAGTCTTGTTAACATTAGTGTTCAGTCTTCTTAACAGTATTGTTCAGTCTTGTTAACAGTATTGATCAGTCTTGTCAACAGTAGTGTTCAGTCTTGGTAACAGTAGTGTTCAGTCTTGTTAACAGCATTGTTCTGTCTTGTCAACAGTAGTGTTCAGACTTGTTAACAGTAGTTTTCAGTCTTGTTAATAGTATATTGTTCAGTGTAGTTAACAGTAGTGTTCAGACTTGTTAACAATAGTGTTCAGTCTTGTCAACAGTAGTGTCCAGTATTGTTAACAGTAGTGTTCAGTCTTGTGAACAGTGTTCTATCTTGTCAACAGTAGTGTTCAGTCTTGTCAACTGTAGTGTTCAGTTAGTTTTTAATAACATCAATCTTTCATCGATTGCTCGTTACAGTCTCCGATAGAGTTATTAGCTGTGTCATTAAATATTAATGGCTGTATTTCGCAGTCTCAATTCAAGTAATAATTTAAATGCAGCTTCTGTAGTCACTTAACAGACACTGTCGATTTCCCCCCACTACCACAGGGGTAGTTGCTACTCCCCCACCAACAGAAAATTGTGGTTTACCATTAGGGAACATTTTAACCAAAACTGAACGTAGTGTTCAGTCTTGAAACAGTAGTGTTTAGTCTTGTAATAGTAGTTCAGTCTTGTCAACAGTCTTGTTAACATTAGTGTTCCGTCTTGTTAACACTAGTGTTCAGTCTTGTTAACAGTATTGTTCAGTCTTGTTAACAGCATTGTTCAGTCTTGTCAACAGTAGTATTCAGACTTGTTAACAGTAGTGTTCTGTCTTGTTAATAGTGTATTGTTCAGTATTGTTAACAGTAGTGTTCAGACTTGTTAACATTAGTGTTCAGTCTTGTTAGCAGTAGTGTTCAGTATTGTTAAAAGTAGTGTTCAGTCTTGTGAACAGTAGTGTTCAATCTTGTCAACAGTAGTGTTCAGTGTTGTCAACAGTAGTGTTCAGTCAGTTTTTAATAACATCAATCATTCATCAATTACTCGTTACAGTCGCCGATGGAGTTATTAGCTATGTCACTAAATATTAATAGCTGTCTTTCGCAGTCTCGATTCAAGGAATAATTTAAATGCAGCTTCTGTAGTCACTTCCAACAGACACTGTTGATTTCCCCCACTACCACAGGGGTAGTTGCCTCCTCCTCCCAACAACAGTAAATTGTGTGATTTACTAACGGAAGTCGTTATTTATATACATATTACCGAGTGTTGCATCATCATCCGTGAGTTGGGAGACTGCAGTTGAGTGGGAACGTTGTTACTGTGAACGTTGTGACTGTGTTCTATTACCTAATGATATGGCTTCATCGATCGTCGACTTATAACAGCAGCAGCAGCAGCAATCGCAACCGATACACCGCGACGTGTACTTAGGTCTAACGTACCCGTTGTCGCACAGACGATACGTAACAGCCGGTGTGTTCGCAGAACACGAACACGATGTGTGCCTTTCGTTTACTAACGGTGCTCGTCCGCAACGCGTGCTATTCGATTTCACCGATTGGAACTTTCTGATTTTCTTACGGGAACGAATTACCGACGGTCTTAGATACCGTTCGTCCGACGTTAAGTTAGTTTTGTTTCAGAACAAGGACAAAGGAGACGAAGAAGACGGAATTAAAAGAAGTGTTTACGTGAAACGTGCATGTGTACATTTCAAAGACAAAAAGAACAGTTCGATCGTAATGAATGAAAGCGAGTGGTCGTGTATTGCTCGGTTAATACCGACAGTTAAAAAGTACGTAGCTCTTTTGTTTTACGAACAGGAAATATTAAACCGTACATCGATCGCGTAGTATCGAGTGCGGGAGGTCAATACGTGTGCCCACCGAACGTGGTTTGCGATATCGTGATGTACGACGAACTCGTTATGTACGGGAAAGCGGAACCTGTGATAACGGATAATACCGTAGCCGAGCTGATGCAAAACCTTGAGAAGGATGAAGAATGTTGAAGGAAAAAAAATGGCGGACTGAATATACAACATCTCGTACGCGTTAGAAGAGTTACACTATTCGTCATGTGGCCGCAAGAAGAGGACGTTCGAACCGCTGTTGTCGAGTTTCAAGCGTTCCGCGGTGTGCAGAACGAGTACGTTGTCAAGGAGTTCGCCGTGGTAGACCTGTCTACACGATGCTTTACGGTGGCGTTTTTCGCGCCTCCTTACGAACACCGGTTGAGATGGGACGACGGTTACATTCCGTACACGAACGTGTCGCTTTCGATCGCACAAATCTGTTCTAATTTCACCGCGATCTACACTAAAGGGTCGGAGAAAGCCGTTTTTCTACGCGCGTACCACCGCAACGTTATCGACCTCAACGAAATGAACGCGCCGACGGCGAGCGACCGGTTAACGAGCTCGTTACAGTGCCCTATCGTTCAACATCGGGACGACGACAACGGAACGTTTAGCAGGTGCGAGCTGCGTAGAGCGTTTTTTTTACAGCGAGTGGATGGTAAACGCGAGAAAACAACGTGCTTTACGGTGTACTCTATGCACGAATGTTATGTATAACAATATATTTTAATGTGTGTTTGTGTGTGACTTTACACTACACAATGCAATGTTGCCTATTTTAAGTATGTGTATAGTAGTTAAGTATATACCTTTGTGTATCGTACAGGATATCGAGGTGCGTTGTCCGAGTTTGTTCAAGTTATAAGAGAGAGAGAGAGAGAGAGAGAGAGAGAGAGAGAGAGGGAGACAGAGAGAGGGAGGGAGAGAGAGAGAGAGAGAGAGAGAGAGAGAGAAGAGAGAGAGAGAGAGAGAGAGAGAGAGAGAGAGAGAGAGAGAGATGATTGACTGTAACCGGCTACGTCACTGTCGCGGTAGAGATACTCATAAACGTAGTCGAGTTATCTGAGACGAGTCACTGGCAAGGTGGAAATACCTGTAAACTCGCCTTGGTTTAACAAAACCTTTGTGTGTGTGTGTGTGTGTGTGTGCGCGCGCGCGCGCGTGTGTGATACGTGAAAAAGACGCTTCTCGATATTCCAACCGTATACCGAACTATTAGTTTAAGTGAAAAAACAAATAAAAAACAAACAAAAAATTTTTAAAAATAAAAGTGTGTAAAAAAATTACTTTATTCAGCATTGTGTAGTGTATGTTTGATTTTATACCTAACACTGTACACGTTAACAGTTCTGAGTTCATAGCGTGTTAAGTGTTAGGTAACGCTGGAGTAGGCCTGTTTCATTTGTCTGTGAAACGGGGAAACCAAGTAAAAAAACGAAGCTTAACTCGTCTCACCTCCTGGGTCGCTTGGAAGGGACGAGACGACATAACGTTGTTTTAATTATACGTAATTGACACAACGATATGTATGCATCTAGTTATAAAATTCACTACAATAATTTATGTCAGTGTATTTCACAATACTCGGCCGGCTACAGGAAATTCTTGTTACAACTGTTGCATCATATCACCATGAAACAGTATGGTGCAATTCAGTTGTTAGAACTGTTGCATCAATCACCGTGAAACAGTACGGTGCAATTTGTGTTGACAGGATGTTGTGTAGTTACACACAATACTAGAACAGGGGATTGTCCGCCTATATAAACGGGGCTCGTTAGCTATACCGTTCAATCTCAGCCCTATCGTCCGACCACAACCCGCTGGTTGTGACGCTCCGACGAACAAGCGACTCCCCGCCTGCCCGTCCTGGTAAGAGAGTCAACTGGCGCTCTTACCACGACGAGCTGTGCCGTAGGTTCCCATCAGCCCCCGAGGCCCCAGCGCCCTCTCGAAGGGAGCTGGACCGCCAAGTCACGCATCTCCATGACACTCTTACCCGCTGCATGGATACCCACTCTTACACTGTCCCAGCACATCGTAGGAAGTCTCAACTCCCTGCCGAAGTCCAAGAAGCCATCAGCCAGCGGCGGCGCCTTCGCCGCTGCTGGCAAAACACTCGCGATCCCGCTGTCAAGCGGCAGTATCGCCGACAGTCTGATTACGTCAAGCAACTCCTGCTTGATGTCAATCAGCATAGCTGGGACACCTATCTTGAATCCCTGGAAGTCGACCACGCCTCCGTCTGGCAGGCCACTGGTCGCCTCCTTGGCGAAAAGAGGACTCGCCATCCCCTTGACTCCCCGACGGGTGTTGTTCATTCACCGGAGTGCAAGGCTGAGGTCTTCGCAAACTCCGTTGAGGAACAATTTACCCCTCACAGAGGCGTCTTCGACGCGGACCACATGGCTCGCGTCGAGGACTTCCTCGAAAACTATCTCGCCCAACCTTTGACGGATCCCCCACCCCCCTTTGAAAAAGCCGATCTCGTCCATGCTATCGCACGGCTAAATCCTAAACGGGCCTGCGGCCCGGACAGAATAGGAGCGACCGCCCTAAAGAATGCCCCATCAGTTGTCACTGACCACATCCTGGACGTGTTCAACTCATGTCTCCGCCTCAATTACTTCCCTCGCCTGTGGAAAAACGGAAGGGTAATCATGATCCCTTAAACCCGGGAAATCTCGCATGTTCCCTGAAAATTATCGCCCCATCTCACTACTGTCCGTGTTATCGAAGGTGTTCGAGCGCCTCCTGCACGCCCGTGTTGTACCGCTGCTTGATGGGTTCATCCGCAGCGAACAGTATGGGTTTCGCAGGGAGCATTCGACCACCCTACAACTAGTCCGCGTCGTTACCCAGTTCTCTGACGCTGCAAACAAAAAGCTGCACACCGCAGCCGTCCTCTTGGACGTTAGTAAGGCCTTCGACCGTGTCTGGCACGAAGGTCTGCTCTATAAACTGGCACACACGCCCCTTCCCGCATCTACTGTGAGACTGTTCTGGTCGTATCTCCGCGGCCGGACTTTTCACATTAGCGTAGATGGAGCGGTCTCTTCTGACCGCCCCATAGACGCTGGCGTTCCCCAAGGATCAGTCCTCGGCCCCGTTCTGTACCTCGTGTACACGAACGACCTGCCCGTATATCCCAACGTCACTCTTTCCCTTTTTGCTGACGATGCCATGTATCACTACAGCTCGCAGAACCCTGGTTTTGCTAGCACAGTGATACAACGCCAACTCGACCTTCTGCCTCCCTGGATACGTAAGTGGCGCGTGGCGATCAACGCGGAGAAATCCGAAGCGATCTGCATCACGCGCAAGCGGACCGCATGCCAGCCCCTCACCCTAGATGGGAACCCTATCGCTTGGAAGAAGTCGGTGAAGTACTTGGGGGTGTCTATTGACAGTCGACTAAGCTTCGCCGGCCACGTCCAAACCAAACTCCGACAAGCCCGTGGCGTCAGAGCCAAAATCTTTCCACTCATCTCGCGCAGAAGTCCCCTCTCACTGCGCACTAAACTCACCCTGTATCTCCTGCTTATCAGGACTGTATTCACCTACGCAGCCCCAGCGTGGTGGCCCCTCTTATCTGCCACAACGAAGCGTAAGCTGGAACAGTTCCAAAACAGTTCCGTCCGTATCCTCTCCAACTCGCCCTGGTTTGTTTGTAACAGAGCTATCAGGACGGGCCTCCGTCTGCAAACGGTGGAAGAGTTTGTCTTCAGACTCTCTGTGGGCCTCTTCTTCCGGGCTGCAGACTCCCGCTACCCCCACCTCCGTGACCTGGCCAGGGACGAAGGTCCCCCTTGCCACGTAGTCAAGAGACCCCGCACTCTGCTGGACGACCCCCCATAGTCTCCTACATAGGGCCCTTCTCCTGAGGGAGTCAACACCCTACCGCTAGTACCCTACCTCAAACAGAACACCTACCACAACTTAGACGTAGCATTACCACTCACTCTGCCCTGAATGGTCTGCCCTGGTCGTTTGCGGCCTCGGCGGGGTTGTCTTATGTCAGTTGTGCAAGTGCCTTCTTTCATCAGGCGCCCGCCCCGGATACGCAACGGGCCTGTGCTGATCACCGCTATGCGGACAGTGAGGCCACGTCGGAGGCAGCAGCGTTGGCCAACCGGTACTCATATGTCCCGGGAGGTTTCTCCGCTGTGACTCGGACGCGTCACCGCTGGCTTCAGGGCCCAAACTCTACCAGACTTTGGCTAGGCTGAGCACCTCACTTGTGAGATCCTCTCCCCTACCCAACTGCAAAAGGAGCACACCATCCCACCCACTTGACCTTGTTTTACCTAAAGTCCTTGAGAGAGCCCGACCTACTTGCAGTCATCGGAGGAGTCACTCCGGGCACTGCTACCATGCAGGGGCCTTGAGCCCCGTCCCCCCATTAGCTACGAGCTACGAGCTATACCGTTCAGTCTTATGTCAACAGTCGCAAGCAACGCTTCGCCCCGAGCCCGAGCCCGAACCCCGCACGTGCCCGAGCCCAGCACCGACCGACCACCAGCATACACATACATGCTAATAGAACCTCCCTCCCCCGGCACAACACGGAGAGAATCCTGAGCCATGAAGACACGTCTCGATCAACTGACCGGGTCAACGAACGCACGATCAGCTGCTCATGACGTCACAAACAGCTAATCGTGACGTCACCACTTCCGGTCAGCTGATCGTGACGTCACTGGCCTAGGATTCTCTCCAACACACTACTAACTGCCGTTTGGACGGATGAGATCAAGTGAGACTAACGGTTAACAATGTTTACAATTGTCTGCTTCTGTTCAGTAAATGCTAGATGGAAAACGATTATAGTCTGAAAAGATGCTGGAGATTAGGTATAAAATTCTACAAACAGGTTTCTCTTAACAATGCTTATATTACAATTCAACTACAAACTTAAAAATTTTGTGAACAAAGTCATAAGGTTAAAATCGGTCTGTAATAATCATTGCTTAATATGGCTTTTAACACTGTCGTGGTTTAGGACTTGAAAGTGGTGAAACGCTGAAAGGCCTCGTCCGGAACATGGCAAGTAGCAGTTCAGCAAGTAAACACGACAAAGTTGGAATTACAGAAACTGCTAATCAAATATCAATATGACCTATGACTTTAGCGTTGCTATTTCAGTCATGTAAACGTTCTGTTAACATAAAACATTAGCATCAATGTTACGAAACTGATCATAAATGAAAATACTAAAATGATGTTTACAATATAATTAGGATGCTAATGATATGTGATGTATTTATAATATACACACACTTATTGGTTACTAATGGTACCTATAATCTCAATTTTCTATTGTATTGTATTTATTGTTCATAGCCTAAAGGTACCATACATACGATTTACAATAAAATTTTTATTAGTCACATTTAATATATATTACTGATATAACATATATAGAACGGAATGTAAACATTAACACTCTGTAACAAAATCAGTTCTCGGGATACTTTGGACAACGACGTACGTATCACGTTCATTAATCAATGTCTACGAATTCGTTTTTGAAAATAGTGGCTGTTTTAGGATATTGTGACCGCAAGTGTGCTGTATATAACCTGACGATGGTCTGTGACCGAAATCGATCGTTTTTAAGAATGTGAGTAATAAAACTTTTATTGCAAATCGTATGTATGGTACCTTTAGGCTATGAACAATAAATACAATACAATAGAAAATTGATAATTAGGATGCTTTTGATAGGCGTAGATAATTAGACCCGTATTTTGTTATCTTGATATATGTATATGTCAGGAGTTTTAATTTTTTTTTTCACACCAACTCACCATTTTTTGTCACCACTAGTTTCTTTGTTTCTTCAATTACCGAAACAAAATTAAGTTTTTTTAATTTTTACGTATAAACTCGTTTTTTATAAACTAATTTTTTATAAACACTTTAAACAGTCAATACTATCATTAGCTTTGGCTACGCCATTTACAAACCTACTAATATTTGTTTCAAACTTTTTATTAAGCCAAAAAGCTTAGAACTAGAGTGCCGTAAAACCTTTTTTCCAACAAATGAACGTTATTGCAAACTAAATCTTCAGGTAATTCTGATGTTTCTTATTTCAGTGAAGAAATATGTTATTTCCTACTAACTGATGATACTTGGGTCAGTTCCAAAGAAGGGTAAAAAGTGAGTGTTCTTTATAACCAATCAGAGGCGCGCCAGTAGTGTCCGGCGCCTGTGTGCAGAACTTTTGTTGGCGCCACTATACCCTCCTCCCCACAATAAAGAATCACACACCTGTCAAAGATCGCAGCGTTTACATATCACAGACGCACTGAATGAATGAAACTGTATTTCAACTAGTGACTCATAACTGGCGATAAACAATTGACCTTTTATGCACAATGCTAGTCCTGTTAGTTACAAGCCACAGGATACGAAATCGATGTGAGCACTTTACCAATTTAAAATGAATTGTGACTTAAAACGTCAGGAGCACCATACAGTCATAAAAATTTGGCGAGAATACCAGTCCAGAGCAACGAAAACGTTAATGTAGTTGACTTAATGAATAATTTTTTTTTCAAATTTTAATTCCTTGCTTGAAATTTTTGCCGCCTTTACTGTCCTGGCGTCTGTGAGTGTCGCGCACTTTGCACACTGTGTCGGCGCGCCACTGTAGCCAGTGTGGAGTTATTAAGTAACATATATATTGTAACGCAACAGAAATGCGGTCCTCAACGTTACATAAATAGAATATTATAAATATAATAAGTAAATAAATATTTAACTCCCATGATAATACAAAGGTCTAATAAATACATTTATAATTGTGTAAAAATGAATAAGGATGCAAGGTAGGGATAACAATAAAAAAGAAACCTGTAAAACAGACAATAGTAAGAAATCCATGTTCAGTGAAACGTAAATAAATCAAATATACTGATAAGAATTGTAAAAAAAGAAACCAATACAGAAAATGTCAAAGTAAATAACAGTGAAATTAGATAAAGGCGAGTCAATAATTTACATTACAGTAATAGAAAGTAATGATTCTGAATTGAATGATGTTATTTTTTTACCGTGAATGTTGTGTTAAAGTTTATGTTAGATTATGCAAATTACTTGTTGAAGTAATAGAAAGTAATGAAGCAAAATGTATTATTTGATTACTGTTATAGAAGGGTGGAGGAAAACAGTTAATTAATGTTAATGGATCTCAATTTTCTTATATGCGATCCATAGATTAAGATAAAGATGTTGTTAGTTATAAAAAGAATAATTATTTGTGTAAATGTAAATAGTTAAGGTTTGATTATGTGTATAAACTTATGTAAAAAGGCTATAGTTGTTCACCAGTTATAATCAAAGGTAGATCCATATACAATAAAAGGCCTAACAGCCAATAACACTATATAACAACTCAAAACATAAAGGTTAGGTACGGAAGTTAATAATAATTAATGAATACAGTTCAAGGAGTTATAAAAAACATTTTGATAAGTAATAATACATAATAAACCAACTCAATATAAACAAATTATGATGATGCCATAGTGCAATGATATCGATTGATAACGTTTGATATCGGAAAAATAATAAATATAAAAAGAAACAAACTAAGATTGAAAAACCAGCAGAATATATGTAGAAATTAGTAAACAAACTATAAATAAAGTTATATTCCGATATAATGGAAGTTTAATAAGGAATGTAAGAAACATATATGAAATAATCACTATATACAAAACATTGAAAAAGAATAAAAATAAATTTGTTGCTAGGGACAACAGAAATGAATTTAAGTTGTTGATTTTAATTATTGCAATTGATGATCTGAACGTGATGAGATTAAAAACCAAAAGAAATGGTTAATGTAATTCAACTATTCTAAATTATTTTGATACATTTACAAACCACAATATTTTAATAATGATTGTCTTGAATTATGCCAGCAAAATTTAACCAAATTATATAATAGTATCGTCTCATAATAATAAATAATTGAGTTCCACAAGGAAGGACTTGGATTGTCCAATATCAGAAAAAGAATTACTGAAATATTAATCCAATATAAAGAATCAACTGTGTAACGAACTAATACTACACACCACATTGAAAATCCTAACCTTTTAAATACATGGAACATCACTAGTTACTTCATACGATAGAAGAAACGTATTAGGATCCAGAATTTGCAGAAGAACAACCACCAGTCTGGCCGTAAATAAACCAAGCGAGCTGTATTTCCGAGTTAACCAGGACAAGGATTCCACTTTATTGAACTGAAGAAAAGAATAAGGAAAATCATATCCATTCTGAGCGACACGAGGTTGAAAACCAACTGCCTGCCCGAGTTGCTTCGTTCTAAGTCTGGTAATTTACAATTGTATAAATCATATTAAACAACACAACACTTTAAATTTGTAATATCTTGCATTCTTATCTATGTATATTTAATCTTCCCCACAGTTACAAGAACCTTCACCCCTGAATTAAATTAATTATAAAAAACAAAATATATAACTGAATCTAAAATAAAATATTGGACCGAACAATAATCGATTCACGCAACATATAGCCTTTCGTATGCCAGTTAGAACCAATCTTATTCAATGTTAACAGAGTGAATTAATAAAGAAACCTTGTATAATTTCAGGATCTTATTATTTGGGGTATTATTTAATGATTTGGGAATAAAAAAGTAACAGACTAAGTGTATAATAATTGGTTGCCGTAAACGGTGAATTAACCTATAAATTTCGTTGTTCCGGAACTGCAGCGCTTGTTGCGGAATTCTCCGACACCAAAGAGAATAGCATAAAATACGAAATTTCAATAATTTTCTGCAAGGTATACTAGGGCTGAGCGAGATTTTAGAATAAAACACTAATCATTTAAGTTACAGTCACACTAACACTGGTATTTTAATTAGAGAGATAAGTTAATCTTAATTAACGAGATTACTATATCCCACAACTCCAGATACATCAGAAATTGAATCATATTAACACAATCAAAGAGAGGAGAGAGAGAGAGACATACCCGTTCTTATTAACAAATTGGCTTACATTGCGTGACTCGAACGAGACGCACGTACTCGTTAAGTAACAAATTGACGCCGGCAACGTTGGGGCTGAAAGAACGAGAATCCCGTGACCGTAAGAGCCGAGGGTCTAGTAACAAATTGGCGCTCAACCAGTGTAGGGCTTAAGTTAAGTAACTATAATTATATTAATATTACTTAACCAGAGCAGGCAACTGTGGGAGGATAAACATGCATAATACCAGAGGTAGATCAAAGATGAGGGCAGAAGATATGGAGAAGGAAGAAGGTGAACAAGGACAAGAAATAGAAGTAATCACAGACAGTGAAATGGAACAACAGACAGACGAAGTAACGGAAACTGAAATAATTACGGACAAGGAAAAGGAAGTAATTGAAGAAGATGCCCAAGGGGATCAACCAGATAAGCCCAACCAAAAAGAAGACTTGAGTATACAGGAGATGTTTAAACTACTATTGGAAAATTCAAAGAGACAGGAGGAAAAATTCGATAAAACAAATGAGGAAAACAAGGAGAATTTTAGGAAACAGGATGAGAAATTCAACAAAATAAATGATGAAATTAAGGAAACCTCAAAACTAATGAACGAAAATTTCGATAGGAATAATGAAGGATTAAACCAAATTCACGAAAGATTAGATAGGAATGACGAGGGTTTAAAACAAATGAAGGAAGACATCCTACAAATACATGAAGAAAATTTAAGGCAGATTAATGAAAAAATTGAGAATATTCATGTGACAATTAACCAAAAGGTGGACCAAAATAATGAGGAAAGAAAATTAGAAATAGCCGAAACAAATGAAAGGTTAGAAAAAACTAACGAAACAATAATACAGGTTCGTGAGGAAATACAAATTAAAATTAATGACATACGAATTGAGAGTAAAACAATGGTCGAAGGAATCCAACAGGAAACTGTCGGAAAATACGAGAAAATTAAACAAGAAGTACATCAGATACGGGAAGAGAATAAGGAAGGGATTACGCAGATACAGACAGACATGGGTGAACGACTCGAAAGAGTATATGGCAATTTAAACAATATGGAAGGTCAAATTAACACAAGTAAAAATAAAATAGAGGAAATTAGTAGACGCGAACTACAGTTACAAGAAGAAGTAGATTCATGGCGGGATAGGACATGCCAGCATAGTCATACAAATCACAACGATAACCGGGAGTCGATTAATTTTCGTAATTACAAGCGTAATCCGATGGACTTTTTAAAGAGGTTGGAAGCGATGATCGCAAGAAATAGAGAGAACCGTTAGAGTATTATACGCGGTATGATTGATGAGACATTTAAGGATACCTATGATAATTGGTGGACAGCGGTGCGCCCGGATATACCGGACATGACCGAATTCAAAAAACAATTTAAAGAAAAATATTGGTCGGAGTCGACCCAGAACATGATTAGAAATAATTTGAGCAACGGCCGATACGAAACGAACATAGGACAGTCTCCTACTTCATACTTCCTCGGAAAAGTATGCATGGCACGGAATTTAGAGCCCAGAATTCCCGAAGAATGTTTGGTGATACAGCTATCCTACCATAATGAGGAAGGGATAAAGAATGCACGTATGTGTAGCCAAATCAAAACGATTTCAGCCATGGCCAAATTCCTTGAGAATTATGAGCACGAAAATCAATATCAAAGAAACAGAATGTTAAATTATAAATACCAGAAGTATAGTAATAACGAGCCACAAACCAATTCCCATAATAATGATCACAATCGACCCGCTCAGAACGTTAACGCAAATAGGACACAAAACGATCACTCGAATAATAATACCAGGAATTATAATTATCGTGGCAATAATCCTTATAATTACCGCGACAGTCGCAATAATAGAGGAGATGGGGACAGACGACCCAATAATTATAAACACAATGTTAATTATATTTATTCCAGACCTCAAAACAATCCAGCGACGGTATTACCCAAGGAATCACCAATATGACAGTCATTATAATCAATCCCGGCGTGAAGACAACTATCAACCTGAAAGAAATTATAGGATAGCGGAACCTAACGCAGAGGACCGCACCGAACCTGTACAAAATCAACCTAATAACTCAAATGAAAATAGAGAAGATGGGGGAAGCCCTCATTTAAACTAATAGAGGCAGTGAGAAATGACGAATACCCTTCACTGAACCGTAATCTTGGGGAACAACGACTTGTAAATAAAACTACGAATAATAATACCATAACTATAATCAATAACCACTATTTAAAAAATATTAGAGAAGATTTATTGGAAGAGGATAGTAATCTAGTAATCATGTACACAGTAATAGTAATAATGAAATTATATATGTAACAGCCAAATTAAATGGAACACAATCTACCATAATGATAGATACTGGATCCAACATCTCGTTGATAGATAGTACTGAACTGGAAAAAATACAGCGAGAAGGCCAGTTGCCTATACCGACCTTACCTGTTAATAATGGGATAATTATCGGAGCCACTGGACGGCAAAATAAAACAGTTAAAAAACAAGTATCGCTCGATCTTACCAATAATAATATAACCATACCAATAGGATTCTTGGTCGCGACGGGATTACCGTTCAATGTATTGATTGGATGCGATATATTGCGACAGCATTCCGCAGTAATTGACTTACATAAAGGCATAATATCTTTAACATCCGAAGAAGGATTATGGACAGCCAAATTGGTAGATGCTAATAGAACCGTTCCAGTTAACAACAGATGTCAGGCCATAAAAAGCTATTTTTGTAAGAGAAATAAAATACAAGAAGTCATTCAATATGAGGACGACGATCCCGAACTGTGGCAGAGTAAGTTGGAAGAGATCCGAGAATTCCAAAGGGAAAAAACTTGTCGACAAGTAAGTAAGGTACAGGCCGAAAATTTAATTAAAATATATAATAAATACAAACACATATTCTCCAATGCTCCTGGTAAAGTAAAAGGCTATCAGTGTGTGATAAATTTTAAAGAACCAGTGGACTTTCGTAGAAAATCCTACCCAATAGCTTATTCAATAAAAAACGAAGTTCGGGCAGAAATTAATCGTATGATTCAGGATGACATAATAGAATACAGTCAATCACCCTATACCAGTCCCATAGTGGCAATCCCAAAAAAGAACGGAAAGGTGAGAATTTGCCTGGACGCTAGGGAAATAAATAAAATGATCATCAACGATAGGACTTCCCCGGGCGAAATCAAAGAAATCTTAAAGAAATTCCACGGCAGTAAATACATCAGTACTTGGGATACGGTATGCGGATACTGGCAGGTTGAGTTACACCCAGATAGTAGAAAATACATGGCGTTCCTTTTTGACGGAAGGAACTATCAATTTAAAAGGCTACTTTTCGGATTAATTAATTCTGTTGCTATATTTGTAAAATGCATGGACCAAGTATTGGGACAAGAAACACTGCAATTCACTACAGTCTACGTAGATGACTTACTTGTAACTTCTTCACATTGGGATGAACATTGCGAGAGGGTGGAACAGGTACTGAGAAAATTGTCCGAAAATAATATAACACTCAAGCTAAATAAATCTAAATTTATCGCCAACCAAGTAAAGTTCTTAGGTTTTAATTTGTCTGAGGAGGATATCACACCTTCAACAGAGAAAGTAGAAGCAATTCAACTGTTCCCTACTCCAAAAAATAGAAAACAGCTACAATCCTTCCTTGGAATTTGTAACTATTACCTCAAATTCCAAGATAATTACTCGGAATTAACTGCCAAATTCCAAAAACAACTATCATCCAAGGACAAATGGGCATGGGGACCAGAACAAGATAAAGTTCTGCAATTAATCAAGGAAAAATTTCTAGAGACGGTTATGTTGTACCACCCTGATTTTAACAAACGTTTTTATTTAAATTGTGATGCAAGCAATGTTAGTTTAGGAGCTACTCTATATCAAGAAGATGAAGAAGGACATCACATGGTAATTAGCTTCGCCAGCAGAGTGCTAAACAACTGCGAACGCAACTATAATGTTACCGAAAAGGAGCTGCTAAGTGTAGTGTACGCATGCAATAAATTTAGAACTTACATACTTGGATACCCAGTGACCGTAAGGAGTGACCACAAATCAATTTCATTTCTAAAACGATGTAAGCTTAGTCATGGCCGGCTAACTAGATGGGTCCTTGCATTGCAAGAATATCGCATCGATTGGGAATATATACCTGGAAGAAAGAACATAGCAGCCGATATCTTGTCCCGAATAAACATACAAGACCAATCGTTCGAGGGAGAAAAGGAACAAATTGCAAAAGTGTACAATATCATTAAGAGTAGGAAGGATTTAGAAATCATAACAAATGAAATTAATCAACTTCAAAAATCAGATCCCAAATTAATAAACATACGCCAGAAGGTGCAAAATGCTGATGAAATTATTACGAAATATTACTGTATACATGATGATAGATTATTTATTAAAGTTACCCCTAATCAGATAAACTGGAAATTAGTAATTCCCACAGCTGTGGAAAACCAATTAATCTTGGATTACCATGAAAGATATGGACACATGGGAGCCATAAAAATCGTCAAAGCCCTGGAAGAACAAGTGTACATAAAAAATATAAACAAAAAGGTGCAAAAATCAATACAAGCATGTCACATCTGCCAGATGATTAAACATAACAATGAGAAGAAGGAGGGAGTCATGATCCCTATCACATCCAAATATAAGCTGGAGAAGGTATTCCTGGATATATGTGGACCATTCCCACGCAGTGGAGGGAACCATAGATATAAATTTATAATTATTATTTTTGACCACTTTTCTAAATATACTAAACTTTACGCTATTAGCAGAGCCACGACCAAGAAAATTCTGGAAATAGTCATTGGACATTACATAACAGAGACTGGTAAACCGTCAATCTATTATCACCGATCATGGTACGCAATTCAAGGGAAGCAAATGGAGAAATAATCTTCTAAAACACAACATTAGAACATATAAGACTTCAGTATACCACCCCAGCAGCAATCCGGCAGAACATGTATTGAGGAACGTTGGCAGAATACTCCGAACTTACTGTTATGACCAACAGAGAAGGTGGTGCGAATACTTGTCACTGACCGAAGAGGTTCTCAATATATCTTACCATCAATCCACCGAAAATACCCCATGTACTGTTATGTTTGAAAGGCTTCCACCTAGGGAAATCCAGGATATCATAAATTTTCCAACAAACCCAGAATATCAGTTTGAAAACGTTAAATTTTATAACCGAATAATGGAAAAGGCGGAAATGAAGAAAAATAAATATGAAAAGAATAATCCAAAACCAATTAAGTACCAAATTGGCGAGAAAATATTAATAAGAAACAGGGAGTTACCCAGCACACTAGAAGGAATAACGAAAAAATTATTATTATTATATACTGGGCCATATGTGATAACAAAAAATAATAATAATAATACCTATGAAATAATGAAGCCTACCACGAAAAAGATTAAGGGAACATACAATCAGGAGTCCATAAAAAAATATTATGAAGAAAATCCAATAAATTCTAAATTAAAATAAGAACAACTTATTACCAATTTTGAAGAGAAAACACTTGTAAATAAAAAGAATTTTTTGAATTATTTATTTTTTATATAAATAGAAAACATAGCGTTCAAAAGGAAGTAAGTCTGAATTAAAATATAGTTATGAAGAAGGTATTAAGAAGAGTTAATAACCAACCCCAAGATTACAGAAGAAAACCAGAAATATTACTACATGTCTACGAAGAAATATTATGAATAAGGAATAATGAAACCCCAAGATAAAAAGTTTTTATATCAAATATACCTATGCAGAATAACAAAGGAAGAATAATATGACCTAAAATACCTACCGCATTGCCAAGTGAAAAGAACAACCTCAATAAACGATTGATTGTGACCAATGTAATATTAAAGAGAACGAGAAAAAAAAATTTATCAACATGATTCATTGAAATATAACCAGCCAAAGTAATGAAATAAGATAAGAAAAATGATAGTTGAGCTAATGACTAACTACACTGAAATTCAGTAATAGTAATAAACAAAACAATTACAAGTTAGAAAATAGTGGGATTAGAAGAACAAATGAAGAGAAGATACTTAGCGTTATTATCACAACAAGAAATAAGAACAAAACTAATTACAAATAATGACTGTCAGAATTATTATCAGAAAATGTTTAAGGAAAATAAAATGGAATCACAAAGTACAAGAGATAGGAATAATTAAATATAAAAGCAACAATGTAAAGAATTCCCAAATGTTTATTATTAATTAATTAAGAAGATTATTATGAGATTATTATATTTTTATAGCTGACTGTAGATGAATTCCAGCAGTACTATATTAAAGTGTAGTGTGGACAGCAGAGTATGAAGCCAAACAGTGCCTCTCTGAACTGTACCAACGCACATATTAGGGATTGTTAGGGAAATTAAATATTTAAGGAATATTAGAATCGTTGCAAGAATGACTAAGAAAACAGAAGGAAAATAACTGACAGAAGAATAAATGAGAAATACAGTGATTGCAGTAACTAGAAGTAGAAGAGATATGAGCCTAAAGTATCGAGGAATATTGTAGCCAACTATCAACAAATACTGTTTAAGGAAAATTGTATATGAAAAAAAAAAGTTAATAGGAATAATGAAATGTTATTAAGTAAAGAATTATGAATACTAGTCTAACAAAGTTAAATTGAGAATCCCATCATTAACCATTAATGTTGATATGAATAAAAGGCATGTGAAAAATACAAGTTTACTTGACCTAAACTTCATTCGGTTAATTAAACTTTTTTAGGAGGGGGAGCATATGTAACGCAACAGAAATGCGGTCCTCAACGTTACATAAATAGAATATTATAAATATAATAAGTAAATAAATATTTAACTCCCATGATAATACAAAGGTCTAATAAATACATTTATAATTGTGTAAAAATGAATAAGGATGCAAGGTAGGGATAACAATAAAAAAGAAACCTGTAAAACAGACAGTAGTAAGAAATCCATGTTCAGTGAAACGTAAATAAATCAAATATACTGATAAGAATTGTAAAAAAAGAAACCAATACAGAAAGTGTCAAAGTAAATGACAGTGAACTTAGATAAAGGCGAGTCAATAATTTACATTACAGTAATAGAAAGTAATGATTCTGAATTGAATGATGTTATTTTGTTACCATGAATGTTATGTTAAAGTTTATGTTAGATTATGCAAATTACTTGTTGAAGTAATAGAAAGTAATGAAGCAAAATGTATTATTTGATTACTGTTATAGAAGGGTGGAGGAAAACAGTTAATTAATGTTAATGGATCTCAATTTTCTTATATGTGATCCATAGATTAAGATAAAGATGTTGTTAGTTATAAAAAGAATAATTATTTGTGTAAATGTAAATAGTTAAGGTTTGATTATGTGTATAAACTTATGTAAAAAGGCTATAGTTGTTCACCAGTTATAATCAAAGGTAGATCCATATGCAATAAAAGGCCTAACAGCCAATAACACTATATAACAACTCAAAACATAAAGGTTAGGTACGGAAGTTAATAATAATTAATGAATACAGTTCAAGGAGTTATAAAAAACATTTTGATAAGTAATAATACATAATAAACCAACTCAATATAAACAAATTATGATGATGCCATAGTGCAATGATATCGATTGATAACGTTTGATATCGGAAAAATAATAAATATAAAAAGAAACAAACTAAGATTGAAAAACCAGCAGAATATATGTAGAAATTAGTAAACAAACTATAAATAAAGTTATATTCCGATATAATGGAAGTTTAATAAGGAATGAAAGAAAAATATATGAAATAATCACTATGTACAAAACATTGAAAAAGAATAAAAATAAATTTTTTGCTAGGGACAACAGAAATGAATTTAAGTTGTTGATTTTAATTATTGCAATTGATGATCTGAACGTGATGAGATTAAAAACCAAAAGAAATGGTTAATGTAATTCAACTATTCTAAATTATTTCGATACATTTACAAACCACAATATTTTAATAATGATTGTCTTGAATTATGCCAGCAAAATTTAACCAAATTATATAATAGTTTCGTCTCATAATAATAAATAATTGAGTTCCACAAGGAAGGACTTGGATTGTCCAATATCAGAAAAAGAATTACTGAAATATTAATCCAATATAAAGAATCAACTGTGTAACGAACTAATACTACACACCACATTGAAAATCCTAACCTTTTAAATACATGGAACATCACTAGTTACTTCATACGATAGAAGAAACGTATTTGGATCCAGAATTTGCAGAAGAACAGCCACCAGTCTGGCCGTAAATAAACCAAGCGAGCTGTATTTCCGAGTTAACCAGGACAAGGATTCCACTTTATTGAACTGAAGAAAAGAATAAGGAAAATCATATCCATTCTGAGCGACACGAGGTTAAAAACCAACTGCCTGCCCGAGTTGCTTCGTTCTAAGTCTGGTAATTTACAATTGTATAAATCATATTAAACAACACAACACTTTAAATTTGTAATATCTTGCATTCTTATCTATGTATATTTAATCTTCCCCACAGTTACAAGAACCTTCACCCCTGAATTAAATTAATTATAAAAAACAAAATATATAACTGAATCTAAAATAAAATATTGGACCGAACAATAATCGATTCACGCAACATATAGCCTTTCGTATGCCAGTTAGAACCAATCTTATTCAATGTTAACAGAGTGAATTAATAAAGAAACCTTGTATAATTTCAGGATCTTATTATTTGGGGTATTATTTAATGAGTTGGGAATAAAAAAGTAACAGACTAAGTGTATAATAGTTGGTTGCCGTAAACGGTGAATTAACCTATAAATTTCGTTGTTCCGGAACTGCAGCGCTTGTTGCGGAATTCTCCGACACCAAAGAGAATAGCATAAAATACGAAATTTCAATAATTTTCTGCAAGGTATACTAGGGCTGAGCGAGATTTTAGAATAAAACACTAATCATTTAAGTTACAGTCACACTAACACTGGTATTTTAATTAGAGAGATAAGTTAATCTTAATTAACGAGATTACTATATCCCACAACTCCAGATATATCAGAAATTGAATCATATTAACACAATCAAAGAGAGGAGAGAGAGAGAGACATACCCGTTCTTATTAACAAATTGACTTACATTGCGTGACTCGAACGAGACGCACGTACTCGTTAAGTAACAAATTGACGCCGGCAACGTTGGGGCTGAAAGAACGAGAATCCCGTGACCGTAAGAGCCGAGGGTCTAGTAACAATATTCAAGAATTTACAAACCACTTTCTTGTACAAAACAAAATATTTTGTAAATCATACACAAAAATTAAATGTTTTAATTTAATTATTATATTCATGTACGCAAGCAATACTCGTAAGCTCATATTTTCCTTGCACTTATATTTTTTTATATTTTAATATAAAACAATTTTATATCTGATGATGATAGCTGAATTACTAACGAAACATATGTAAATTTACAAAATAATAAAAAAATATATATACTCTGGCCGTGATTGGAATGCGCGGCTTGGCGTCCCCACCACTAGACCGGCAGATGCATTGTTACTACTTAGTACATTCCCCCACTGTACCTACCCTGCGCACTCCAATCGCGGCCAGACAGTACTTGTAAATAGTTTTATTATTATTGAAATATAAAAAAAACACATTTAATTATTGAACGCTTATTATAATGTTAATGCTATTTTAGTGACATTGCTTATAATTTAACATATTATGTTATCAGGGAGTTCCATAAAATTTCATTAGAAGTGTAGAAATTCAATAAACAGTGCACAACATATAATGAAATTAATATTTACTTAACTGCGCTTCAAAATCTTTAATGTGCTGCAACAGAGATAGACTGAAGCGTCTCAAACAAAACAATGTGGTTAACTAAGACCTTTAAATTTGTTCTGTGTTGTAATCTTGACTTGTTTATAGGCCGTCACTACTACATAAACAAACAGATGTCAAGATGGCATGTGGATGCCACTAGCAAGCGAATTTCAGTAGTGTAGCAATCTTTCTTTATTCACTGAAGACACATGTCTTTTGATATCCGTTTGCAATCTTATCCTTATTTAAGAAACAATTTTTTAAGCAAACTGATTTACAACCTAAAATGTAAAGATTCTTTAACTGTAGTGACGTTCAGGATATTAAATATTATTTTGCAAGTTACTGTCCTCAAGAAACTCATTTAGAAAGAAACCTTTACCCTACGTAGATCTAGCTCTAATTAAACGTGTACTTTCACACATACGTTTAGTAGGAAGACGGTGATGAATTTACGGTTAGAGTGGAGCTGTTAACTCCGATTCAAAGCAGATTCTTAATGACCATCTTACGTTATTGCTTGGAACAACTTATAATTTATGTTGTTAAATGTTTTACAACGGTGTGATGGAAACACTGGCTTTACAACGGTAAGTGCAGTTAATTATTAGAACTCAAAAACAACTTTGCTAGAGACGTGAAGGATGCACTGTGCAGTGGTATCTAGAACAAACGGAAGCGACTACACACCTCTAATACCACTGAAACATGTTAACTAAATAATACATTGTACTGCTTCTCGGATGTTTAATAAATGAAACCATGAAACAACAACAAGCTACGTCACCCATTTATGTTGTCTGTTTAAGAACACGTACAACATTTTATATGTATTGATAGAAGGAAAAATATTATTTTACTTAATAAATCGATGATTTCAGAAATATAAAAGACTCATTCAAATACGTGTACGTTATTGTTGCACGTTATTTAACGTTAGTGCATGTTGTTGTACGATATTATTCCTTATTACATATTATAATATTTTAGTGTTACTAATTATTAGTAATCATTAATCAGGCAAATAACTGGTATTATCAGTCAAGTAATGCACTGCTGAATTCTTGGATTTTTTTGGAATTTTTGGATTCATTGATATATCTGAGTATTAAATAATACGTAATGCACAACGCAACAGGAATTACGGATCATTCATTGTCAGATCAAATTTTTAATGAAAAACATTATGATGATGAGCTGTGAAGCTTGAAAGCGCTAATCGGAAAACATTTTCTATAGTGGTGTGCAACAGAGTTATTTCTGTTTGTCATTATAACCACCAACACAACTTTATTAATTAAATATTTTTAATAAAAATTTACCTCTGCCTGAAATAGCTTTCTCTTTCAACAAGGTTTATTAGAGCTTCTGACGAAGCAAAGCAACAAGCAAAAACTAGATTAGACGAAGGGACAATTTTATTAAAGGTTTTCTACAAGATTAGAGTACTGTAGTGGAAAATAGTGCATTAGTAAATTATTACTGCTTACTAATGCACGCTTTCGTACGCATGATGACAGTGGTGCTCGTCTGTTGTTAATAGTTGAAAAATTCAATTTTCTATTAAAAAAAACAGCATTATGTTCGTCTGAGTTTAAGAACGCTTATGTAACATTATGTTAGTGTGATGTTTGCCTGAGTTTAATAATTGAAGCGTTCACTGCAAATTTGTTGTGTTTTGCAAAGTATAAGTCTACTTATTAGCCTTACTTTATTTTGTATTAACAATTGAAACATGCCGAATGTCTCCACCGTTTTTCTTTATCACGATTTCATGCATACAAAGGGCCTCTTCTTAATTGTATTCGTATTCAGAATCTGAAGTGTCATAGTATTCTTTCATTTTCCACACAATTTACGTGGCCTTATCTCTATGTGGCCAGTATTAATTTTTGTTGTTCTGTCTCACTTATTACAGATTTTTCTGTTTCTACTGTTCTTCTTAAAGCGATTTTTCGATTGTTTTGTGCGTCCACCAGCTATCTCCTCCAGTAAATCATTTCCACTGCATTTGGTTTATTTCCCCACACCTCTGTTATATACTTCTACTACCGATTTATAAAGTCGATTTTTTTGTTCTGTTGTTAATGTCTCTGTCTTACAACAACGAACATAACTTTCTGCGTCTATGTACAGTTCATCTGAATGATGTGTAAAATATTCTAATTTATTTTTCGATTTTTCAGTTTTTAATTCTAATATTCAGCCGGGTAACGGATTGCGCACATAGTTTGCATTTTTCCACTTTGTGAAAAATTTAACTTTAAAAGTTTGTAACAAAGTATCTGGAAAAATACACGTATTCTGTTTTAGTTTATATTTGTTTAATATGAAATCTAAAAAATTAATTAGGCTATAATTATAGTGTAATAAACGTAATAATGTAGTTTTATTTCTGAAACCGCTACCGGTACTGTATTTTTTATTCCCCAAACGTTTTGTAATATTAGCTTATTTATTAAGTACGTAGGCTTAATAAATATTATGTCGTTAAACATACTAACGTACAAAAGAATTGAGTAAATTCAATATGAAAAAAATATTAATAATGTTCAAGATTACTTTTCTTTTATAAAGCACTGTGATTTGAGGTCGGAAATAAAATGTCAACAGGAGATAAAACGTGTTGGAGTTGGATTAGCAAAGGCGGTAAACTAAAAGAAAGATTACTTAATCAGATTATTATGAAGCGTTTAATGCTACATGAAAGACAGACTTTACAGTGTAGTAAGCAATCTGCATGAAGTATTAAGTGTCTTCTGTTGACAAATACAGTAGTACGGTTGGAAACTGTGACGTGTACAAGCAGAATACTAGCGTCTTTCGTCGATTGTGTACACAGTTAATATCAAACAGTTCCTTCCGTTCTTTACTTTTGTAAAAGACATGTAAGATTACGTTTGCGGCACTATAGGCAATACACTGTTAACTTGCGATAGCTACTTGATTACAGTAGTTACCTGAACATGTACATTTTCGTTTGTTACACTTTATCATTTTTTGTATTCAAACTGGCGAATACATTATTGGTAGTAATGTTACCAAAACTGTATAGTAGAGGGCGTTTTCCAACAAAATAAGGTATTTAAAAAAACGTATTTTTTTTAAAACTTGTACTTATCTTTTACGTGGAGCGAAACTTTTAAGTACGCGTATTTATGAATTATGTTGCAATTGAGTGAATGTGGGAATAAATATATGTAGTATAAATGGCACAAAATTGTTACCACTGTACAAATAACAACAGTCCAAATGTGAATTACCTCTATACCTAGTATCAACCTATCTACCAATCCATCACTATAGGCTTTGCTGAAATCTGACCTCAGTTCATTCCTTTTCTTAATTGTCTCTCCTCACTTCTTTACTGACTTGTCTTCAAATTCTCCAATGCATTAAACTCAATCTAGGACTTACTCTTTCCTACACGAAACAATTTTAGCTTTCATAATCCTCTTAGGCATGAACAAAATTACATCTTTGCTGCAGCTACTATAAAGAAGCTATAATTATGTTTAGTTATTCTCGTAGGTTGTTCCACATTTCTTATGCCAACCGTTTTCTCTTTCAATTCTTAACATAAGTTGGACGCATTTCTTATACGTAATGCAGAAAATTTATATTTCATAATTTTCTTGACACTTTTTTCATCTTCAATGATTGCAACAATGTCCTTATGTTTCATTGTTATTATGTTTTTTGTTGTCACAGATAAGTCTCTCTTTAATGTTATTTGACCCGCCGGGTACAATTTCTTTATTATCTCTCTTTTTGTTAATCCGAAGCAGTGTGTATGGTTTCTGAACAGGTGAGATTTTTCCAGTCTAAGTGGAACAGCACTCCCAACCTCCCAACCTCCCAACCTCCAAATTAGAGAACCACGCTTTTGATTTCGGTGTCTCCGTGCCCAACATCAACTGATTTCACAGTACTTTTCAGAACCTACCATGGTTTTCTACGGTAACATGATCCACCTATGGTTTTCTATGAAGTTCTCTTCTCCTACACTTTTGGTTCCCTTCCCGTATTGAGTCAACGCTTAATTAATGCTGGCACTTCTTCGACATGTTACAGCTTCGTTATTGGTTATGTGAGGTTTTTATCAGAACAGATCACGCCATTGATCATCCCTCCACACCCTTTTGAAAATGTTGCCTCTGTCCGCGACTGCTGATTCGGGTTATCCTTTTTTTAGAGCTAGCCCATACACCTGTGAGCCAGAACATCTGACTTTGCAATTCGTTTTTATAAATTCGTGAACTGATGTTTTAATCCATATTTACATAAAAAATTCGGATTTTAGCGTGTTTTTTGTAATATTATATTACTTATTAACAAATCTGTTCATCAGCATTAAATGAAACAACAACGTTATGTGAAAAATGAAAAAACGTTATTTTTTCGGAACAATATCATTGGACTCAAAATATAAATGTGTCTTATTAAGGTTAGTAAATAATTAAAGTTACTGACCTAAAATGTACGTTGTTTTGTATGTGTAGATCTGAATAATTTGAACTCATGGTTTGTAATTTATGTTCGTATTGTGTAGTGATACAATTATTTGATGCACTTACGTACTGTATGATTTACACATAGTTTTCAAAACCAATAACAACATAATACGTCATGTTTTCATGAGCAGCTTTGCCCATATCCAGGACATGAGTAAATTAAACACTCCTTGGATTACGTAGGTGAGGTATGTGGAAAAGTTAAGTGACAACAATACATGTGTGCTTCTGAGATTATAAAATAAATAAACTTATAATATTAAGCGATATTTTAATACCAGCTTTATTACCGTTTCACAGACTTGAAATATTATTAATTTTGAAGACTATCGTTTAGGACTTGGAGTAAACGAAGGTAAGGCCGAAATAATGGTGTCAAGAAAGAAGAGCCATGTATAATACCAGTAGTATTACATGTTTGATGTTTACTGTTTGAAGCAGTCTGTAGTTTCCAATACCTTGTGAAGGCCTACTCTGGGTGAAGCTCTTGACAAAGAGGAGGAAATAAGTACAAGAATTGCAGCCAGGGACACAGTATACTTTTTACTTTTTCTTGAATAAAATCTTGAAGAGTAGGTTAGTAGGCCAGTCAAAGAAGTTCAGGTTGTATATGACCTTAATTAGACCAGTCTTGGCATTGACGGCAAAATCTGGACCCTTAAGTCGGGAATGTAGCGGCTGGACAGATCTGAAAAAAAATGTTTTAGAAGAATTATAGGCTCGAAATGTGGAAATGGGATATGGTACAGCATAGGATGATCTGAGCTTACCTCCTTTATTAAGGTACAAAGATTGAATTGTCTAGGTCATGCCCTGACAATGGAAGATAGCAGAGCAGTCAAAAAGCAATGCAAGGTTTTCCTTGATGGGATGCAACCTAGAAGAGGGCCTAGCTGACAGTGGAGAGACAATGTCCTGAGTGATCTCACGCAGCTTACGATATACATCTTTCTTGCTCAAGATCAAGTGTTTCAGCAGGCCAAGGACAGATATAAGCGTCTGTTGCAACATGAAAAAAAGAAGAAGAAGAAGAAGAAGAAGAAGAAGAAGAAGAAGAAGAAGAAGAAGAAGAAGAAGGAGAAGGAGAAGAAGAAAAATATCAGTCAAGTTCATTGGTTGTATATGATTGCAAAGTGAGTGAGAATATTTGATAGTCTGGTTTAGCAGAACAAAAATTCTAATTGTAAAAGTATTGGCCGACTAATAAACAAGACATAATTTAATAGCAGACAGGGAAATTAAAAGTTTAGTTAAGAAGATGATGTTCCCATCATCCTATGTCAAAGGGTGTACGAAGATTGGCAGGCTTACAAACCATGCCATAAGAATAATATTGTTTATATTCTCTGTCAACAACAGGCTTTAGGAGTACAGGTCAACGTGGATGGGCCACAAAAGCAGAAAGAAGGAAAACACTATCAAAGCAAATTTTAAATTATAAGCCTGAAGGGAAAAGAGACAGCAAAACCTCGCAAGAGATGGGTATGCCTGTTGGTGGAGTTCAGAGTATAATGTGATTAATGAAGAAGAAAATATACTCAATCCTGGAAGGAAAAAATATAAAAAGAAGAAAAGAAGAGAAAGAAGAAACAATAAAGGGAGATTTTAAGATTTTAGAAGAATCTCCACAAAGACATGGAACGTTGTTTAGCTGTCGGACTGCTCTGTACAATTAACATGTAACAGGCAGTGTAATATGTTAATGGTGGAGATTACAGCAGAATAAGACTGTATTATTTGTATGGCAGCTGAAACTTGTAATGAATGTATTGAAGTAAGATGTCTGCTACGTCTGTGATGGAGTAACCTTTGTCAATTGTTATTAATGTCTTTATGACAGGGTGCATCTTTATGGATATCTTACGTTTACTGTTACTTTCTAACCTAATGGTGGTAAATTAAAATATACTGTGAATAGTTATGACCATACCTAGTGAATTTTACCAGCGAATAAAACACGTAATTTAATCAATCCTGCATTATTAACATGATCTGAAGGCCATTTTTGTTCTCAGCCTGGATAGAAATGTTGTCAGCATTTCTTAACATAGGCTATCTATTTTTCCAGCATGTATTATTACACCTAACACTGATTCCTCCATGAGATTTTGACATGCCTATTCTATATTGCGACAATACAAGCATAGGCTGTAATGCGCATATGTAATATAAAATAAATATTTAATTTAATTTTAATAATATATAATAGACGAGCAGGTGTGAAATTGGAAGCTGGCTTGCAAACAGGAGTCAACACGCAGGATCACGCGGTTACCGCTGCATGCGTGTACACAAGTAAATAGTGTGTGTGCGTGAAGCCTGTTTGAGCCTGAAAGTTTGCAACCTCACCCCAAGTCAATGCTAAATTAAGAATATACTTAATATTAAGTAAACCATAAATGTTAGCGAGAAGGTAAAAACTTCTAAAAATGTGTAAAAATCAGATACAAGTGCAGTGCGAATTTTACGTAATTCGGACAATCAGTGCGAATTCTGTGCGATTTTTAATGCATTATAATTACACTAGTGGTGCGAGCATCATGATAGTTGAACATCACATAGGTCATTAAATTAGACAATATTTTATCGCCGTGAAATCCGCGTTAAACAGTGCGATTGGCGAAAAAGTGCAAAAATGTGAAATAGGACGAGAGTGGGGGCTATCACGCCATGGTTCAACTGTCGACAGGCTAATTCCTGAATCGACAGCTGCAGTTTTCTTGGTGAATATAAATACAAGCCCAGGAGAGCTAATCTCTCTCTTCTAACAGTCTTCATTCGTGGCGGAACGCTATGTCCGTCAGAGACGCGAAATTTTAATTACTTTGGGCAGAATTAGACAATATGTCTAACACCAATAAGACTTTTTGTTAAGCATAACTTACAAAGTATTACAATAAATATTTCAATTAAAAATAGTAATGGAAAACAGTAATTAAAAATTACCGTAGAAAAGAAATCGTCTGATGTCTACAAGTGATCTACATCTAAGAGCATTACTCCAGACCGAGGACGAGAGCACTACATGGCATAAATTCCAGACGTAAAGGACGAGTCATCGGACTTCAGAGAGGACCCGGAGGAAGAGGAAAGCATCCAGGACTTTCGAGAGGACCCGGAGGAAGAGGAAAGGATCCAGGACTTCATGACTATGCAGGATTCACAACATCAAGGTCTCAGGACCAGGAAAGGGTATGCTGAGGAACCGCTACAATTAAGGTGAAAGAAAGCCATGTATTCCTCATAACAAAAGACTTAATCAAAGATTGATAAACATTGTCAAAAGAAAGACAATAAATTTAAAAAAAGTGTAATTTATAACTTATAAATATATATGTCTTGTATAAGAAATTATAGCATAATTTTTGAATTAATAATTTATTGAAAATATTTTAATTTAAATTGTAGAGTAATTATGAAAGCATAAATTTTGAATTAAGAATTTATTGAAAATATTTAAATTTAAATTTGAAAGAATCAATTAGATTTGTTCAAAGAATGAACAAATAGTTAACTTAGTTAAATATTTTTATATTGAAAGCGCACATTCAGACTGAGTAGTCCAGACAGTATAACATAATGAAGAAATGTTTTTAAATTAAAATTAATAATATTATATCTATAATATAAGCTTTATGTTGGTGATGAGATTACAGCAAACAAGAAACTTTGAAACCATGTATAATGAGTATCGTATGACGAAGTAATCATTATTTGTATATTATTATTTCTTGATATGTTTGTTTAAATTAATAAATGGGAACATTTTGAATTTCCTAAAAAGGCTACCATTATTATAATTACAACTGAACCCCTAATTACACGTACACGTTGTTAGAAATTTTATTTACCGTTGTATAATTTTGTCGCTCATGAGCGTGCGCCCGACACTTACATTTTATAACATTGTATCGTTGTAATGTATAGACTAACGATGATGTGTCATAACTCATATCCTTTGGAAGCCTTTCCGACTCTTTACTCTTTGTTGTTGTGTCCTGTTGTGGCCTTGCACCATTAACAGCTGTTTCGTTCCTGTAAAGATTCCATATTACTCGTCGGCCTGTGTTGCCTATTTCTACAGTCCTCGGAACCTTAAACATTTTGTAGCATTTTGTCTAGCCATAAGCTTTCTCCATATCTGTGGACGCTATATGTGTTGTTAGATTCCTACCATTCGTTTTTCTATAATTAATTTTAGAGCTAACATTGCTTCACTGGTTCCTCGATTCTTTATGAATCCAAACTAATCCTCTCAGAGCACAGTTTCTTCTTTATGTTCTATTTGACAGATGACAATATTGGTAATTATTTTTGAATCGTGCGTAACTAGACTAAGAATTTGATGCTTTTCGGGTTCCATCGCACACATATGACGGGGATGACGGGGATGACGGGGATCATAATGCTCTTTACAAAATCAGTGGGAAGCTTTCCTTGTTTGTACATGATGCATACAAGATTGTTCAGCCGAAACATTGTCTATACCCGGAGCCGTGAATGTTCCCGGGAATAGAGGGAATATTTTTCTCAGTTGACTATTTAGTGCAAACCATTAACATTTAACGCTAACTAGTATAAGGCTAAGAAATAAAATAAAAACGTGAATTAAGGACTGAGTTGTAATAAAGGAGAACGTACGGTTTAAATACCTGTAAAATGAAAGACGTTAATTGGAAGGACAAACCGCTGTTACTACTTCATTGTCCGAGAAGAATTTAATTGTAAAGGAAAGTAATTTAAGTGAAGCTAGATGTTATCTGACAAAGGAAACAAGATATAAAGTCTGATCGTAATTACTAACTTCATCTGTGTCAGCAATATTGAATTACTGTACTCTGACGACATTATAACGTTTACTGTCAGACTAGCCAAATGGAATGTTGCAGAAGACTTTCATACTGTAAGATGCATTTTCAATACGTCAGATTAGACTTGCACATTAATTCTAATGTTTCTTTTTAATTGGAACCAAATTATAGACTTACTGTGAAATGAAAAGTAAAACATTATAACGTTACTTGGATACTGGCCTCGGACGGTAAAAATAAATTGATACGAGAAACAGTAAAACAATGAAAAAAATCGTTAAATAATTTTATCTGAATCACACTTAACAAACAGTTCTCTTTCATACGTAATATTAAACCGTTACGTACTACTCGTCATGGCCATATCTGTATCATAATATTATTATGTTAATAATAGTTAATAATATGATTTGTTTTTCTAAGTCGGTCTTAAAAACAAATTAACGTTTAATATCACGCGATATAAATCACAATGCACAACTATAATAACCACAATAAAAACAATTAAATGGGTTTTGCTGTTACCGTTTTACATGGATCGCCAGTGATACACAAGAGATTATTAATGCTATTAAAATCCTGTAGACATTTTCAGAAAATTTGAAGAGTTTGATGAACTGTTTGAAGCTCATTGCTCATCACGTTGTTGGATTGTGCGTCGTCACCTAAATTACGTAACCATAACGCCAGTGTTGTTTTATTTAATTTTCTCTATCGCTATAACATTTGTCATTAAAACCGTTTATCCAGAAATTTCAAATTGTTTCTATATGAAAACATTGCCATCCAATGTTAAGTTTTTGTCTTCAAATTTCGCAGTTATAGGCTCTCCAATTTCCTTGAAGGTCTGAAAAACAAACCTGTCGGTACGAATACCACCGCGCCATTACAACCCGAAGTCAGGTTCTGGACTTCTTCATTTCTGCCTCCACTCATCTCTTCCAATTCTTTATTCCTAGTTCTCTACGACTCTCACCTCCCAGGTTTTTCTAGTTCTGTCTCTTGGGGTTTCCCCATTTTTTGCCCCCTGCAGTACTCTTTTCAGGTTTGTAAATTTACCCACTCTGACTACAAGACTGGTCCAGTTTAACTTTTGTAACAAAGCAGTTAGTCTTTGCGTTTTCTGAGTAGACCGCTTTCCCCAAAACCCACGCATGCTGTGCTTTTATTCTGTTATTTTCTGTTGTTTGTCACTACTTCCTGGCTGGCGATTCAGTCGACGCGGTTGGTTTTGTAATTCCGATAAACAATTATACTGCATGGATTTCGTTGTCCATGACGTGTCCTTTACTTAACTAAATACCACTATTATATTAACGTCTCGGAACACAAAGTCAAAACAAAAACAGAACACACACTATCAAAACACACACACAAAGCACAAAACAAATTCGATCTACCCGGTGTTTACAAACTAAATTTCTCAAATTGCAACAAATTCTACATAGGCCAGACAGGACGTAGCTTCAAACAGAGATATATTGAACACACAAAGGCACTCCATTCCACTACAGAATCCACCTTTGCAAACCACCTCATTGAAGCAAACCACACATATAAAAACATCGACAATAACATGAACATTCTACACGTACACACAAAAGGCCGAAAACTAGACACTCTAGAACAATTGGAAATATACAAACACACGAAAACAAATAAAAACGACATCCTAAACGAACAGGCACAATTCAAATCGCACGCATTATTCGAACATACCTCACCCCACACACACAGCATCAATCTTTCGAAATTCGATTCCGTCGCCCACAACAGGACGGACAGCGCTACCAGCGGTAGCCTCTGAAGAAGCCTTTTAAAGGCGAAAACCGGTTCAGGCTGTAAGGTAAAACTTTATGTTTTTACTTATAAAAAACTTTGTGTTCCGAGTCGTTAATATAATAGTGGTATTTAATTATACTGCTTTTAGAGATGCCTGTAGGCCAATTTAAACGAGTCTTTAAGAAGGCGAATCAGTCGCCTAAACTTGTTTTGTCGGCGTCATATCTGTTGTTTTCATGTGCTGCTAATTTTTTAAGAGTAGAATATGCCGTAAGTATGGCAGTGTCATGTGTTGTACTTTGGCAGTTTGATTATCGTCGCCAGCTTTAGATAGTTGCTGCCACAATAGTCTTTTCAAACCTCTCCAACAATCTGTTACAGGGCGTTCCGCGTCTTTCAAGTTCTAGAGAGTGACATAATGTACATTGCAGTTTCAAAGCGGAAAGCAAATTAACCAATTATTTTGACCCCCAGATTTAGCACGGCGAAAGATCCACCAATTTGTTATAAACCTCCCCCATCCTGACAAACATGATGTACCAGTTTCCGTCAGCTGTTACTAGAAACTGGAATCTTAGAAATTTCACTAAACCGAAATCTGACATTGTACTCCCTCATTCTATCATTATCCTGTTGATCACTGGACCATTATTTAAAGCAAATACGTCACAAATCCGGCAGAGCAGTTAAAGCCATACAGAAATATTGCGAATTTTATCAATCTTGTTTACCGTCCAGATATCTTTCAATCTTGCGTATTCTTCAAGCCACAGGAAGTTTTAATTAAAACACCTATTTATTACAATAAACCATATTCACTATCCTTTTCTATCTGATACTTCGGTGGTTCGACTGAGGTACTAATTTTAGGCGTTTTTGGACCCCTAAGATTGCCTTTTCATCCAGTGAGGAAAATATCTGGTGATAACGTAACAAAAATATGGAGAACCATACATGACTTCCATGTTCTAAGATTTATATTTAAAATCATTTTCGAAATGAAATATTTTCATAGAAACTACTTCTTCTTCAGCCTTAACCACAGTACTGTGGACACTAACGTATACCACCTCACGTTAGCCCACTCG
Source organism: Magicicada septendecula (assembly GCA_034769895.1). Taxonomy (NCBI): domain Eukaryota; kingdom Metazoa; phylum Arthropoda; class Insecta; order Hemiptera; family Cicadidae; genus Magicicada; species Magicicada septendecula. Next base: position 309,667,074 of record CM068367.1, on the reverse strand, counting down.
GTTTTCACTGATGATGGCAGTCTATAGCACTGCCGAAACGTTTGGTTTTGTAGAAAACATTGAACCACGCCAAACAGCCCGGGAAGGAACTTTAACAACAAACTACTTTTTCGTTGCCGATAACGTAGTACACATGACATATAAATAAAAATCGGTATGGAGAACCATACATGACTTCCATGCTGTAAGTTTTACATTTAAAATAATTTACTTGAATTCGGTTCGGTAATTTATAAAAAAATATCGCCCACCTTCAAACAAATTTCACTATTTATAGATATTTTTGTTATTATGGGGTAGTAGTTTAATATAATGTTATTTTCAGTCACTTTATCCATACAAATTAGGTAGGCTTACTTTATTCTTATAAAGAAACCGACTACGCAGATAATCATCCCTCCTCCGAAGCGCTCCGAAGTCACTCATAGACCCTGATCATCTTGCAGAGGGGTCATTCCCTAAAGACGAAAAGTCTGTCTGTGAACCGTTCCTCTGTAAACACGTGCAGTTACACTGCCCAGCGATCCACAGGAAGCAAATCGCTATCCACGCTGGACACTTTTTCGGCTTGCACGCGTTGTGTTGGTGTGGGTTTCGGCACTTTCCATTTAAAAAGCGTGCAAATGTAAGAAAATAAACATGAGTGAGGCCAGAAATAACGCGAATTGTGTGTGTGTGTGTGTGTGTCTTGCCTGGCTTTTTATTGCGGTAATCATAATAATAAAATGGAAACGTAAACATTACATAATTGAGATATGCTTGCCTGCCACGAACGATATATTTTCTCTGATACATGATTTAAATTAAAATGAAAAAATATAGAATTTCGTTAAAGTAAAATGAAATGTTTCCATAGAAACTACTTCTTTGTTGTCAATAACGTGTTACACATATAAAACATAAAATTTATTTCCTCCATCATCAACTACTATTTTAATTTATAAAAAAAATTACCCTCTCCCCCTTCAACTATTCTTTTCATTTATAGATATTTCATCTACGTTTCACAGTGGATTATTATGACCTTCTTTTCAGGATACTTTATTTATCAAAATTAGGCACTTTACTCTTGTTAAAACGTAAAATGTTGCAGGTAAACTACCCCTTTCCCTTAACCGATCTTCACCAAAATCAACGGACCTTGAGTGCTCTACAATTCAGGGACGTATACAAAAAGTTATTGGATTCTGTTTGAATGTGCGGCAGGTATCGTTCGTTATAGAAAAAATTACCCCTGTTAAAACACAAAACATTGCATGTAAACTACCCCTTTCCCTTAACCGATCTTCACTAAAATAAATAACCCTTGAGTCCTCTACAACTCAGGCACATATGCAAATAATTATTTGATTCTTTATAGAATATCGAAACTTTCAACTTGTGAAACTTACTTGTCTTTTCTTCTCGTACGCGTTTCGGCGTTGTTTTCGCCTTCGTCAGCTTTGAGACAGACTCAAGGGTAGGCTTGAGTCTGTCTCAAAGCTGACGAAGGCGAACACCTCGCCGAAACGCGTACGAAAAGAAAAGATAAGTAAGTTTCACAAGTTGAAAGTTTCAATATTCTATAAAGTTTAGTGATGTGAAAAGAGATGATAAACAATCAAAACAACTATTTGATTCTGTTTGAATTTGCGACTGTTATCGTTTGCCATAGAAAAAATTCTACACAGACTAATACACACGCGCGCGCGCACACACACACTTTTCGAAAAATGACTTTTCTTCATGTTTTGAGGGTAGTACAATCAGAATCAGCCCTTATCTCGAACACGATTTTTTCGCCATCACCATACTTCCATTTCCTGAAGTAAAAATTGTGTTAATCCGTGAAAGAGTGACGTACATACGTAATGGAAATCCCGTATGTTCACGGGTGAGATTATACTTGATGTCGTATTGTTCACGCTGAAATGCAACAATAAAGATCAATTTTTAATTATAAAGAGTACAACAGTTCGTGAAGAATATTATACAGAGAAAATAAAGCGTTTGCTAAGCGCGTGTTTGCGATTTTCCGAAAGACTGAATTGGTTGGCGGTTAATAGTCAGAGTGGAGTAATACTATAGAAGAACGGTAAAACAAGAGCCAGACTGTGTTTCTCAATGGATAAAACAACGCTAATATAACGTTTACGTTGTAACGACACCACAATTCAAAAAGAAATAGCGCATCTATTTAAATCAACATAAATAATATATATAGTAATATAATAATAATAATGGAGCACAATATTAATGACAAAAGCCTAAGAGAAATTTAATATACTAATTAGAAAATGAACTTGCTGAAGAAGAGTTGCAGTATAAAAACAGATAGAAATAAGGATAATTAAAACTACTATATTACAAGAGATATTGAATAACAAAGGCGAATGACATTAAGGCTAATAAATCATTGAACTCTGAAGTGAAGTTATATAAAAAAGAAAGAAATCTACTTAAGAAATATACCAACAGTAATATTGAATATAATAAGTAAATGGAGTTATTGGAAGGCAATGTAGAATAAGAAAAAATATTCAGAAGATAAAAGATTCCAATGATGTGTATAATGATAAGATTTATAATTATTTTATTTATAGAGTGAGAAAGCTAAGACGCCACTCTAGAATTATTTTTGAGCAGCAGCCAAAGTGCACTGTACCAGGTATGTGAATGTTCGGATGAGCAATTGGACGTAAAAGGGCCACTCAAGGCCGATATTCATTCATAATACCATATTAATATAGGGGGAATCATTTAACATTAGTATGGAATCAATGTGAATAAAAGAATGGAATATATAAATAAAATATTTAATGAACCAAGAGAAAACTCAAGAATTACAATTCGTTAAAGCCACCAATACAAATAAACAAACTCCAGAGATAAAGAAGAAAATAATTTGTATCGATAAGAAAGGTAGGTTTCAATTTACCTATAATAATAAAGAATTTGTTTAATAAATGTCAATCTTATCACCAAGCAATATTAATACCATAATTTCATACACTTCAACTGTTGAAGACATCAGCAAGCAATAACAACAAGTTATCTAAACAAATCGAAATCAAAATAATTTAAAAGAAGAAACAAAAATAATAAAAGTGTGAACCTATTTACAAACCAAAAGTCCTACAACAGACATTACTATGACAGATTACTATACTATATAGAAAGTACCCAATTAGGTTGGAGTAGTCCATAAACAAATAAATAATGATACTAAATTTAATGAATAATGAATGAATCCAATAGAAAGTCATATAAAGTACAATACAAATTTAGAAGTAAATGTAAAATGTAATTAAGATGTGCTACAAATGTAATATAAAACAAGTGTAATTAATTGGTAAGAGTATGTGAGATACAGTGGTAGTCAATTAAGAATAACTGTGAGTGGATAGTAATTATAAACAATTATTTAATGAAATGAATTACTAATCCATAGTAGCAGAAGATACTGGCATTAACATTTAGTTTTTTCTTTATTAGTGTATGAGTTATATAAGTTTAATAGATATTAATCACACAGACAATGGTTTAAAAGTGTGCATTCAGTTAAGCCCTGAAGGGAATTATAGTAATTTGAGAATAATTGTCAATTAATAGTTTGTTTATATTTAAAGAAATTAATTAATATAAAACAAGTGTAAGCAGCATCGATTATGAGTCTTCCAATATAAAAATATAATCAGTCAACATAGGCCTAGATGATTATGTTCAGTAAATAATAAATTATTCAAAAATATTTGACAAATTACAAATAACTATAATATTTTATATTAAAATTGTTCAGAGTTTTGTCAGATAAAATAATATGTAAATTGTATTAAGTATTATGATGTAATAACTAAAAAGCAACTTGTATATAGAAGGTAAAATAATGTATTATATAAAAATAATATCCTATGACAACTAAATCTCAATTTGAACAGATATGACCAGAGTATTTATGGGTATCCAGGAAACCAAAAGAGAGAAAAAGAATGTTGTTGATTATTATTATTAGAAAAATATAAGCCAAGAAGGAGAGTTGAGTGTAATTTTTAAAAACAAGCTAAATATTTATACAAGAAACATATGAATATTATTAAAAAATAATATAATAGAAAGTAAAAAAACCTTATATCAAACTATAACAGAAATAAGATTCAAGTAATTAAAGAAACAGCTTAACAAACCAGCCTTTAAATCTTACTGATGACACAAACAGAAGAACAACTACACTGGGATTGAATTAATAACAAGACACTGGACTTCAATCACAATATTCCACCAGAAGGTTTCGGACAACGGAATTGACAAGAGTTAACATTTACTGAACACCAAAAGAAGTGGATTCCTTCATTTGGACAACATAAACAAACTGATATTGGAAATTTCCATCACGGATACCAGAAGGCTGTGTGAACTGAACTGAACTGATACATTGTGTAACGTATATATATTATTATAATTAATACTCAATTTATATTGTTCATTATTGTTATTGTTTGTAATGTAATGTACTTTCTATACTTGTTTTTTCTTTATAATTACTGAACCTTTATATCAGTCAAAAGAACCTAAAAATAATATAAATTTAAACAAAGAGAAGAGAATCGACCCTGAGATTTATAAATTATATTAATAGTTACACTAAATAGACTATAGCAATTTTTTTGAATAAAAATACAATATTATTATTATTATTATTATTACCAGATCCCATTCCATGTGTTTTATTTATATAGAAATTGATGTACACAAAGAGAGGGATAAATTAATTTAAAACCCGTCTTGTTGTAATTTGACACACCCAAGGTGAGGCATAAAGAACCTGCAATTCCTGAAGGGTAATAAATTGGCGAACCCAGCAGTGGGGTTTAGAGAAGATAGTGATAAGGGATAATTACGTGTAGTAACAACGTACATATCCAAATATTTATTCGTTAGTTTCAAATGATTTTATTTTGCTTTTTATGATGATCCTATATTTCTACAGTAATAATAATTTAATTTAAATGATTTTCATAGTATATTCATATAATTCATAGTATATTATTTAATAGTATATTCATATAATCTCAATAGACAGTTGTTACTCTCAAAGATCACTAAAGAACACACGAGACTGGTATAGTGTTCCACAAGAAAATTGCACCATTAGTCATTATTACTATTTTTTTATTTGTTTATAATACGGCAAATTACAAAGAAAGCAAGAAAATTTGAAAGCAGAATAATATGGAAGCGGAAAAAGCATGCATCATTGCAAGGACCGTCAACAACAGAACGAAACAATCATTCGTCTTGTTTGTTTTACATGATTAATGTCAATGTACTTTTTTATCACAGATAAGGAAAATAATGTTTTGTTTGTACCCAAAACACACGTTTTCAGGCTGCCGTTACTACTATTATAAGTAAACTGTACTGTAGTTAAAAATGAAGTAACTTATTTCCAGTGTTAGTTTTTATAAATTTTATTCAATGCATTGTTAAGTGTAATACATTTATTGTACAAATATAATATAAGAAGTCAGTTATAATTATTTGGGAATATGCTCTGAAAATATTTATAAAGATATTTATTAAAACTTTTAGAAGAGTGCGGAATTGGTTTAGAGACTATCTAAACTAATATTGAAATAAAATTCTTGTGTATGGTACATTTTGTACCTTCTAAATTTGAAGATTAACTAATAGGAGTGAAAAGTACTGTCCTTATTATTGCTTTTATCTTACGTTTTTAAAATACATTGACGGCACGATTACACTTGCAGTTCATGCATATACTATGAGTGACAGGTACTGAAATAAGTAAAATTCAGTTACTACTTCTTTACAACAGGAAGTGTAACATTTCTACACTTAATATTTTCAAAAACGCCCGTCAGGATTGTGAGAGTATCTATCAGTTTAGTAAAAATATAAACTTTCATATAAAATCAGTGTTTTTACAATTAATAGATAATTTTCATCACTCTGAAAAAATCTCAATACAAAAATCAATTAAGATATAGAGAAGATATAATGAATATTTCCTTACTTATTACCCCACTTCAGACGCTGTCTGTTAAGAAAAAGTTTACTTCTCTCTAGCGGCAATTATGGAATGGATTATGAGGCGGGTTGTTAAATATTTGATGCTGTAACTAAAATACTACCGGGAAGCGGTAATGTTAATAATTGATAAAGATATCAGTTTGAAATACGTCGTGGTAGCTACGAAGTTTACAGCGTTAACTGGAACAATGGGTGAGGAAATTAATTACTGAGACAGCCAGCGCATGAGTGCATCATCAGCGCGCAATGTAAATTTAAACACGATAGTTCTGCCAGACAACTACTTCTTCTGCTAGACAAGGAAGTTGTAGTTTGTAAATGCTTTTATATTAATTATATTAACCATGGTGATACTAACGTATTATTTATATTAAAATGTCTGTAATATCTATAGGAAGTGAAAAAAATTATACGCTTCTAGAAACGGTTTATGTACTTGTTATTCTGTTTCATTAACTATCTGAGCTGTACCTTTAATAAGTATAGCATAATTTTTTGTCGTTTGGCCTGCCGATTATGATTTCTTCTTCTTCTTCTTCTTCTTCTTCTTCTTCTTCTTCTTCTTCTTCTTCTTCTTCTTCTTCTTCTTCTTCTTCTTCTTCTTCTTCTTCTTTAGTTAATGTTTCAAAATTCGTTACTAATGCTATTACTGTGTCTTGCCGATTTTGTCAGACACTTACTTGTATATCAGCTTGATTTACTTACGCCTATACGGTACGTAAATTGTGCCTGTCGAGTGCAGTAAAAATTGAGTCACGCAAAGAATGGACAATATACATAGATTACGTAATAGTACAGTTTTCAAAACTACTGTATTTTAAGGATAACATTAAAAACATTTAAGTTTCTTTCGAATTCGTTTTAAATTCAAACAATACATTGTGTTATTTTACAATCCTGGAATCAGAGGTCTGCTGAAATTCACAGTATACATGTGTGTAGAAATAGTAATTGCACTTATGGCTTACGCTTCATTGTTACACGTTTGAATTAAAATTTATTAAAGATGTGTGTTCAGTACAAAACACATGTTGAAAATAAATTTTATGAACGTTTCATTTACATCGGCTTTAAATTAATTACGGTTTTTATAGAGATTAACGTATACGTAGTATAGAAACTGACAGTCACATAATATACTCGTATGTCCTTTAAGGTAAATAACTTTCTACATTTGTCACTTTCATCCCATTGTTACACATTTCAGTCAACATTATTTAAGACAAAATCCGTATAAAATTTGATATGAAAAACGTTTCACTTAATTCGGTTTTAAATTAAATACTGGTTTTCATGTAGCTATACTAAGGCACATGGTTATTTCCTAAAAACTATAAAATTGAGAAAGAATTGAAAATTGACCTTACTGAGGAAAGGGCGATTTGGGAAAAAATAAAATTTGCCTATTGTTTGCTTTCCAGACGACATTGTCTCACTAATCGCATTTCTTTGAGCATTTGCTCCAGTATCAGTGAAAACAGTTTGTTTAAAACTGTTCGTATAGTAGTTTCGTATCCGTGTATATTAACTTAAAGCAGCAAGTCGATAATAAAGTCTAACAGTTAATCCATTCTTAGACAATGTCAGCAACGTATATTGTGTCATTATTTAAGAGAACGGTACAATGTTGCCTAACTGAACAAAAGCTGTGTTCACTCCTTCCGGTCAAAAACAAGGAATGTGTTGGAGAATAACAAATAACACAATACTGTAATTAAAGCAAGTCTCGTTTGCAGTGACAGTTATTCAATTGCCGAGGCGAACGAACTCGATAGTTCTTTTAAAAAGTTTCAACGAAAACTGCAATATTTATTGTTAAACGTATCGAGTTGTTTATCTGAAACACATTTATAGTTAAACTTTATGTATGATGTTATTGTGATTTGAAGAGAATAACTCAACTCTGCGTTACATTGCCAGTAATAGATCGTAATACACCAAAAGAAGTTTCAGATTAATTTTCAACGATGAGTTGGAGAATTTTTCAGATTAATTTTCAAGAGAATTCCGTTACAAAAATCGTAACGAATAGGAATATTTTATTCTTAAGTGTGTTGAGCGTTTTGAGTGACTTTACACTTGTAGGCCTACTACATTTTAGCCTACGTTCCATTTTTGTCCATGGAGTAAATCGATGATTTTTACGAGGTGGTATCTCGATCCTACTTTTATATAATAACTCATACCGATCCCGCTAAATACTCATGTAATGTTATTTAAGTAGGTGTCGTAAGTGCTATTATGTTAATGATGGACGAGGGGATATTTGTATTTTTCACAATTTCGTTTCAAATGGCCTGTGTATGTTACATTTAAAAAACAAATAGCTGGCCTTATACCACTGAAATGCACGTACAAGGTTGGTTCATACTTTCTAATGAATATATTAATGAACTTACTTCATCTGATGCGTTGCAAAACACACACACAGACTCTCCCTCCCTCCCTCTCTCTCTCTCTCTCTCTCTCTCTCTCTCTCTCTCTCTCTCTCTCTCTAGGCAATGACACCTAGAAAATTGTGTGTGTGTATATATATATATATATATATATATATATATATATATATATATATATATGTATATATATTGTAGCGTGACAGAAAATCTACCTTATTATAATGCAAAAATAAGCAAATATAAAATAAAAACAAATTGGCATAAAGAAAAATTACTATAATAATTACTCAAGAACAACAGTAAACTGAAATTCTAGATCCAAAGAAATCAAGTTCATTAAAACCAAACATACAATCAATAAATAATAGGAAGAGGATTATAGTCCAACTTATAGTGTAGATATACCCAGATAGAATAGGAGCAGGTAAGGAAAAACCATGGATAAACCAACCCACAGAATAGAAAAATAAGTATTAAAAAACAATACCACATTATAAAAATAAAACCCCAAAAAGATAACATAAGAAAAGTACAATACAATAAAATAAAAACAATGTAAATTAAATGGAAGTAAAGATGTTAGATATAAGACAACCTCAAGACAAAAGATAAAAGCAATTATGTCACAAGATTATATGACTAAAGGTGGACAAGTGTAATTTATTTGTATTGTGAAAAGTGACTACTAATAATGCAAATTAAGTGATGTTCCTTATTCCCCAAGACTAGATAAAATTACTAGAGATAAGATTAGGGAATATAGTGAATAGTGAGGGGAACCAGGGTAAATCCCTAAATAAATAAACAAAAGAGAAATAGACTGCATAAAAGTTAATTTTAATAACTGTTTAAATAAAAACAGATTTGTTTCGTTGTGTTAGAAGTTCATTGAACCCATAGCATTAAATGCTTGGGATTAAATTTATTTTAAGAGAATACCTTTATTATGTTTAATAAGGTTAATTAATCATAGACTATGTTGTAGTTAAGTAAGGGCAATTTAATTGTTAGGATTGTATTGTAATTGTACGTCAGAAAGGGTAATAGCAATCTGAAATAATTGTAAACTTAGTAATAGAATTAACAGCAATACACAGACCAAATTATAAATCACACCAACATTATTAATTAATAGTAAATAAGTTAATAAAACAAATTAAATGAATGAAAATTGTGAAATTTAACACAATAACAATTTATTATAAATGTAACAACACTTTGTGAAAGTAATTAAGGAAAGTATAGGATATTATTATAAAAAGGCAAGTGTACTAACACTGGGGCCTAGAGAAAAGCCTAAATTGAAGGTAGGGTTCAAATTAGGTAAGTAAATCATCAAATTACTGAGAATTAAAGAAACCAAATCATAATAATTCAATCAATGATCTTGTTTAATAATAATTGGAATCTAACATATACTGTAAACCATTTAATTTGTAAGGAAGTAAACTAGGTAAGGCCTACAAGCTAATATTATGTAAATATGACTTTTGAGTTAAAAAATACTGTAAAATATATCATGTATGGTATTAAGTTATGCAAAATTAAATAAGGAATTTGATTATTTAATTAGAATTGAATAAGAATAGATAATAATCAAAATGGAATTTTTAATATAATGTAAAATTCAATTCTTTTGAACAAAATCAAACTTGAGACTTAAGTATCAGCTGACTGAAAACAATGTAAATTTACTAATAAATCAGTCAGGACCTTTTGAGTGATGAAGAAAAAACTGGGTGTTGATTGTTAAACGTCAAGGCGAACACATCAGAATGATATAGCTAATAAAGATAAAACATTTTTGACAAGAATTAAGGTTAAGAAAGGAAATTTAAAATATGAGTTGTTCATACAAAAGTTAAATAAAAGAAACCAAGCTATTACTTTTATGAAGATTGGCAATTATAAACCAGATATAGGAACGGTCCAGGCACTAATCGAGAAATTTCCAATGTGAATACTATCACGACATTCTGGACGAACTATTTGAAACGAAGACACTTTTAACAAAGACCTATTACCGAAACTGAAATGGATTACGAACACTGAATCATTACACTACAACGAAGAAAATTAATAACTACTACTCTGATGAGGGACACTTAAAGAATAAACATTTGATTCGGAGGAAAATCGTTGAGAAGCTCTTGAGTAAATCCGAAGTGAAGGAATTGGCCATCTTTGATGAGATAATCTGTTAAACGACTTCAATCAGCTGTGATGACGTCAGCCCATGCATAGCCTGTGGTTCGAATATTTCCATTTTTACTAACATTTTTATGATAAATATATATAAAAATATATTATTATTTTATTAAGTAAGAACTTTTAGTTGTAAGTATTGTACTTTTCAGCATTGCCCTTTTCTGACTTTTGATAACAGTAAAAAGAACCTTATTAATGTTAAAATATTATTAAATTAAAAAGAAAAATTACTTGATTCAAATCGACCTGAGATAAGAGTTCGAGCTGTGAATAATTATTTCGACTCAAAGTCGACTAATCGCAACAAGATCAATAAATTAAATTACATATTCCATATTTGAGTTTCATTTCTTTGCAAAGTATATAATTAAAAGAATTTCAGATATTAATTGAAACCTGGACGTCAAGGAGGAAGAGAACGACATAGTAATAGTAAAAACACCGAATCTACAAATCCAATAAATCGATTATTCAAATCACATAATCTATTTAACGTTTTAAACAAATTATTCATCACCAACAAAAATAAGTAAAATAAGAAAGTAATTAATATAACAATGAGGATTAATACAATAACTCATAAACTAATAAATAATTAATAAATAATAAAAAAAAAATTTTGTTTCTCAATAAATTAAAATTAAACAAAATTTTCCTTTTTCATATTTAATTGATCAAATAAACAGGTTTCGTTACAATATATATATATGCGTGTGTGTGTGTGTGTGTGAAACAATTTTTAGTTTAAGGCATTATGAAATATCATCTCTGGTAATAATCATAGCTGCTTGATTATATACTGCTGGCAGAGTGACACAGCTTAATGGCTGTACCTTTGTATAGAAAATACCACTTCCGTAAGTACACCACAAAATCACAGGAGTATCATCTCTCTTAAAAGGAAACACGAAATTGAATAATCAAAAGAAAACGTATATTACAGAGTTACTTTATTAAATTAAAATATGTTTTAACTTTTTCTGAGCTGCGCATGTATTATTGAGCTACAAAGCAAAGAAAAACCTGTCGCAGAGTAATTTATTTATGAGTTTCTCTGCCAGCCGTCTCACCTAAGTAGGATTCTGTACAGACCAACGTAATCCCAGCGTATGGGATTAGACTCATCCTTTATAAACGCACATGTAATAAAAAAACACATCATTATTGGTGTAGTATAAACCGCTTTGATCTGTCAGAGATTTCTAGTCCAGCTCTAGCCGGTGACTTATTAATCTATAGATCAAAAGTAATTTTATATCGTTCAATTATAAGAAAAAATATAGGCCTATATACAACACACACACACACACACACACACACACACACACACACACACACACACACACACACACACACACACACACACACACACACACACACACACACACACACACACACACACACACACACACACACACACACACACACACACACACACACACACACACACACACACACACACACACACACACACACACACACACACACACACACACACACACACACAAGTATATTTAATTACATAGCGTAAATTTTTTTATTCACAGTAAAAGAATAACACGAACAGTACGTACCGTTTACTTTAGTTTGTTACCTAGTAGTTTTTAGTTTGTGTTTATCGTTACAAGATATTAATACTGTATAATAGTGTAGAATGACGGTAGATAATTTTAAGACAATCGGACATTTACTCAAATGGTCAGTGATAACTGACATGTTACCTTTTTTCTTTTCCGTGTAGATAGATATTACTAGACAGAAATAAATCTTCCAAGGAGAGAGGGGTAGTTCAAAAAGCACATACTCCTTTAGTTACACAGGAAATCAAATTCTATTGGTAAGCCCTAAGAGACATTTTCAATTTTAAAAAAGTATAATTATCTTAAATTGCCATAACTAGAGAAAGTATCTTCTACTAGAATCTTTCAATACTTTAATTAAATTTTTTATTTATTGAAATGTTTAAAATTTGTTTAAATATTATTTGTTAATTCATGTTATTTTTATGCTCTAATTAGGAAGGTACTCTATACACAATTACTGTAAAATATTTTATTCAGAGGTAGCAGACTGAAGCTTTTAAAGGAATTAGGTCACAGAGAACAAGAGAAAAGAGGTAGGTTAAGCGACAATAATAGCAAAGTGTAGGACAAAAATAAAGTGGAAGGTTCAAACAGTGGTAACGGCACTTAATCCCATTTCCCTTCAAATGAGAAATTGTTACCACTCCATTCTGTACCTGCAATGCGAAGGCACTTATTCCCGCATCACCTATCTTTACATAAGTATAATTCAAAAGATGATGTATTTATTAGTATAGATACTAATATACAGTAGTATACAATATTTATTTTTAACTTCTTCATTTGTAATTTTCTAAATATGATATTACCTTAGCTTCCTTTGATAAAAACTGAGAAAACGGTGTCTGGCATTTTCTACTGCGCGCGCGCGCACACACACACACATCTAATTTAGAAACTAGGAATTGAACAAAAAATTATTTTGTGAAAACCCAATGAAAAAAATATATAGTAAATTCAAGAATAATATCTTAAGCTAAGCGAAAAGTTGCGAGCATAGGTTATACAAGCAAGCGTTTCCTTTTTCTGACATTCTCCGACACTCTTTATCTGTCTATCTATATATCTGGCAATTATTCATACTCACAAAAGTTTCAGTTCTACATGAGACCCCATGTTTGTGTTAAATCTCTATTGTAGTCGATTATAAACTGTGGGGTTTTAGGCTACAAGAAGGATTATGTGAATTTGGCACAATTTCGCCGTTAACCTCACGTAAAGTACAATTTTATGTTTTAACTATATTTCATCATGTGGTGAGGTTTGAGCGAATGGTTAATTGCCAAAAAATATAAAATACATGTAGGCTACATAGATCAGGGTCATGTTTTTACGAATTCCCTAAGTTTTGAAATAAATCCGAATGGGCAACCAGGTCCCTTTAGGAAAAAAGGATTACAGGAAAACAGGGATTACCTGCATGGTACAACAGTAAATACTTGTTGACGGACTGGGGGGCGAGTGTGCGCTCCTGGGTCTCTTAAACTGCTCGTATGGTGATCATGTGTTGACGATGAGTGAGTCCAGACCAACTGTTGCTTTTTCGATGCTTAAAGACAAGACTGAAAGCGGCGTACACAGCACGGCGAAACATACAAAGAGCACATTGCAAAACAGTCGAGGGATCGCGCGAGTGATCTGTATACGCGACAGAAGAGTTCGACTGCGTAAAATAAAATTTACGCGCCCCAAAATACCGAACATAGACTACTTTAATAGCCTCTTACGCAGTAACAAGTAAGTTTTATACAGAAGAACTTATGATAATGATCTTTATTACTATAAACAATTGTAAAAACAATATATATAAGTACAAAAATAGTAGAATGTAATGCAATAATATTAATACTGATAGTAATCAAAGTAATAGTTTTCATTGCTACAGGCATTTGAAACTCTAGCCTGTATGTCTATGTCTGCATTTGTGTAACGTCTCCTATATCACGTAAGGAAACAGGTACGCAAGATGAGTTATCAATCGGGTATTGTATCAGGTCGGTACAATACATATTGATTTTACTAGAATACATTAAGTACAATACAGATTACACATTATTCAGGCTTAAATTGATCTCCACTGAGCGCCTACATTGAAAATCTTTGCGCGCCTACAAAGATTAATTTTAATGATACATAAAAAAATTCTAGTGCCGTATTATATTCTAGTCAACGTTCGTTAGTATAAAAATGTGTATTTTTCTTATTAATAGAAAAAAACTTTGTTTCATGTGTGGCTACGCTTTCGTTATTCGTGTACATTGTGAGCAATGACACGTGGGTACAACTGGTGACGAGCAACGGTAACGTACCGAAAACGCACACTGCCGCATTGATTAATAATGCGTAGCAGCAAAATACGTTAACTAAAGTAGTACAGGGACGTGGCAGTCAGCTAAAACGGGAAATTTTCAGAAATTTTCGAAACGTAAAATTAAAGAAAATTTTCTTAAAGTAGATGAATAACCAATAAACGTACTGTATTGTTCTGTTTTCTGTTCACATCTCTACCAGGTAAACCGTAAAGGTTTGCAAAATAAAACGTCACTTAACTGAAATAAAAAATCTATTAAAAACGATGTTTCAGAAATAACAACGATCATTTGGAAAACGAGTAATAGTGTTGTCAAAGGAGGGGGAGGCATGAATGTGGAGTTAAGATTTCAGAGCGAAAGAAATGTGTAAATTTGTAACACCGGTCTAGTAGCAGAAAAAATTGTTTTTATGTGGTGTTGACGAATTACGAGTATACTATACTAGGCTTATGAATAACAACATAAAACATATATAACCACATTAAACCATATTCCCAGGATAAAATTATTTCCTGCAATACCACAAAAATGATTATACTATAAAACAAATTTAGAGTTTTAGGAAAGTCATGATAAAAACAACAATTAAATACAGTAAAATATATAATATAATAATACAAAAAAATTAGAAACTGAATTTGGTTTGTATTTAATAAAGTAGAAATATATTCGTATACAAACAAATAATTAC
The DNA here is from genome assembly GCA_034769895.1 of Magicicada septendecula. Classification (NCBI taxonomy): domain Eukaryota; kingdom Metazoa; phylum Arthropoda; class Insecta; order Hemiptera; family Cicadidae; genus Magicicada; species Magicicada septendecula. The sequence goes on along the minus strand of CM068367.1, from coordinate 309,651,854 downwards.
AATACATAATTAATTACTCCATAATAAGTAACTACATTACACATGTGTTCAAAAAATAAACTTTTTAAACTAAAAAATACATGAAGACAGTTAAAAAGAACAGAGTTAATTATGGTTCGACATTGAACAGGGGCACTTTGTTCTGGTAGTTACCGGGCCGTACAAAATGTTGGAAAAAGCTATAATTATTATTTTGGCTGACAAGTAGAAATGGCAATGCAAATAATTTGTGGTTTTGACGACGGATTTGTTTAAAAGATTAGCGTGCATGTTTCATATATTTAAATAACAAAATAACTTTAACTGGTTATGTAATTTACTAGTTGTGTTTAACTGAATATAACAAACTTGGGTAATAAAATTGGACAAACCAACTCCTATAACTGACCTGGGACTACTGATGACGTCTTAATGACGACTTCTGCCGACAGTGTAAATTACACAACTAATCGACGATATTGACATCATGATGATTATTGACTTTTTTCATTAGATTCAATTCAAGATCAATAAGAAGATAAATACTAACAAAATGTGCGATGAATATTCAAATATATTTCTGTAGACAAAAATATTAAAACTTTTTCAAAACGTCCTTCGGCGTCTTCAGATTTATAATTTTCATTTTTCTAGTCATCGGTTTTCTTTCATCCCTCTTTCTTTCAGGTTCGTGTTAATTCAACCCGTCCAATGTCTTCATGCCCATGTCTCCAGTGCCAGGAGGTAAACGTTCCTCGACCGTCATTTCACATACCGTATCAGGACAGCTATCTGATCTTTATGTCGTCGGTAGATTTTAGGCCGATTAAAAAAAATTCAGTGGTGTAGGGCACATTTAATTACATTTCAATCATAAATTTCTTCCACTCGTTTTACCCCTTTGCTAATATGATTCTAAGTAAACGCCAGCATGTTTGTGATCAAACATACATTGACTAAATTAGTTAATCTGCATATACACATCCATTTTCAGTTGACTAGACTGTATCGTAATCTTGTAGTATAAAAATACTGTAACGTTGTCTAGACAAAATTGGCTTCACACAGTTATTATTTATAACTGTATATTCTTTATGAAGAACACATACAGAATATTCATAGGAAAGGGGTATAAATAAGAACATTTAACCAATGAACATAAATCTTCGAAAAAACATATTGACTGCACATAAAGCGGAAAGGTTTCAATATTTTTGAGAACATAGGAGTTAAGGTTAGGCGTTTAGGCTGTAAATTTAGTAGTAGACCAGTTGAATGATAAGTTGTGGTTCTCAATGTCATTTCTGTAGTACAGTGACTCTTTTTACTTTCAGCGTCGAGAAACTTGTAACTCTTATTCCGGAATAGGATTTCTACACGTTTTTTAAAATATTTTCCGAATCATATACGCCAAACGCAGTGTCATAGTTTTCCAAACAACACAGTCACCCTGTGTGGACGGCGATGTACTTTCATCTAATTTCCTTAGCGTTAAAATTTGTGCGTTTGTTTGGGAAGCGAGCTGCACGGATAAAGCGTTTTGTGAAAGAAATTGTGCATTGGAGTCTAAACTACAGTATATTGAAAAGGCGCTGATGTTGTATTCCATTCGGTTATTATTTGGTTAAGAAGTGATAGTTATTGACACGTTTTAATCTAAACACACTTGCTGAAACGAACGCAAGAAAACTCGTAGTTACAACTTAAGGGAGTGTGGTTGGGGGGGGATTTCGGGGTGCAAGTGAACTTAGTTACACCACTCAGCGAGGCAATCCAGATCAACAACACAAACGCATGAAAAACTTGATTATTTGAATAAAAAAGATTTAATAACTAGTAAAGTATTGTATTCACAAACGTTGAAACTAAAAAAAAATAATAAGCAAAAACCTTTCTTCTTATATAACCCAAGCTTGGATAATAAAAGAAACCACTAGTGCAGTTAGTTGCTAAGAATTTTCGCAAAATATTTCTCAGAAACGGTATAATAAAGTAAAGGGTTCCACTGTTCATGGAGTAAACGTACAGTCAGGAGCGTATGTAAGAAAAACACCAATTCATTCAATTTTAAACGCAGGAAAGGGGATAGTAATTCTGTTTTCCGTATAACTTATAAGTATAAAGTTATTAACAGACGAGAAGCCTTACAGCGTGTGTTTTGTAACGTGACTCGATGTGTAGGCCTATAAGTAAATCATACGCACACAAAGACTGTTATATAACCACTAAGTTTAAACTATGTTCAATATGAATTATGAAAATATGGTATAAATATGTACTGTATTTTGAATTTCCAATAACCAAATATACTTATAATTCTTTTACTTAAATGTCTACTTTGATAGTGCATACTAGAAAATTAACATAAAATCATTGGAAGGAATAGTAGGCTTACAGCCGGCTATACTAACAAATGACAGTTTATTTCTAACAGGTGATTATAACTTTAGACAACCGTTATATATCTTTCCCATGAATTCTATTTATTTTGTGGTGTATAAAGGACCAACAATTAAAATGTTCTGCTTACTGAGGAAGATAACTCATGTTGCTGCGTAAAGTTTCACTCAGAGCTTTGTACTGCATAGAATTTTGTTGGTGTATGTGAACGTTTTCGTTTTCTAATGTGGCTTTCACAATACTGTAGTTAGCATGTAGTGCACGAGTAATGTTAAATTTGATTGTATTTCGAGAACGTTATATTTTAATTTGACTTTCAATTATTCATGCATATTTATTCTGTTTAGTTAATATTAAACAACGTACAGTCTGGAAATTCAGTCTGTTGTATAGTGTACAAATAATATAAACAATATTTAATTAAAAGAAATTAAAATAAAGTATTCAATAACATCAAATTGTCATTGCGATTAATGTAAGGAAAACAAGTGTATAATTGGGCACAAAATGTGGCGTCTGTTTAATTATATTCCTATGTAAATCTAAATCTCTTAAATAAACAACCGATATTACAAAATCTAACAACTTTATAAACTGTAGTAAACAATTGGCTTTGTTATTTCAGCGGTTTTCAATTTTAACTGACCTATCGATGTGAAAATAAATTAATCGAATGGTATTCTGTCACAAACTACATTTATCTCTCCTTCATTATTTTGCAATAGTTCTCCCTCATTATTTACGCAAATCGGACACTTTAGAATAACGTACACTGGACTACAAACATTCGTTTACTGTATGAAAAAATTTCATTGAATGATTTAAAAATTTTAGCTAACACGTTTGTTTTTTAATAAACAGCATTTTACACATAGTATGAAAAAGAAAATAATTTTTATTTTTAATACTCAAACATGCAGTCTTCTTTACTAGAAACTAAACAAGAATAATTCGGTGTTTTATTGTACTGCATTTTTTACATATAACGGTTTTCTTATTAAGCCGTTGATCATAATAAGATGTTGGTTAAAATTTTTTTGGTTTTAGCGGTGTTTGGAGGAATCTTCTTATACTGATTGGTCTTCGAGTTACGTGTGAGGTTATGGACTGTTAATACATCTTTAATATATCGAATATTGAGAAGAGATAGCGGGTACCAAGACTAATTTTATTCCTCTCTTAAATGGTCTGGATGAGGGTAGGAACACGTGCTGAAGTGTTCCTAACTAATCACGTATATACTGTGTAAAGAGTAGGTTTCCTTCGTTTTGTTTATGTATGTGTGTCTCCGTATGTTCATTTGATTTCCAGGTCACTCTGGAATATGTTTTTGACTATTATTTTTCATGAAGAAAGACTGTAGGCCTAGTTCCTGCAGTCTGCGTGCAGACACGTCGGTACCGTTTAACTTTGGTCCTGGATTTAATGTAAATGTAAGTCGCCGTCGTGTTTATTTCTTTGCTAGACCTTACATGAATAAAGTCGTTAGCGGAATTGCAGTGAAAATAGGCTAAATAGGCTGCACCCGGCCTTCTTTTGGTCTCTTTGTACATTTTATTTTTGCAACAAGAAGTGTACACAAAATAAATATATTATCAATACTTCAATTAATTGTCAATAACTGTCAATACTAATACCATAAACGTTGTATGAAATTTAATAAAAATTAAACCTAAACTCTGAAAATTATGGTAATTCAGTTACAGTATACTTCACTTCTTCAGTTAGTGGTTTTGCGCGTGCTTTGGAAGTAACTTGGTAGATGTAGACTGGAGACGAAACGCATTGAAACAACCGCACTCGGTGTAGACTACAAGGTAAATTAACGCCGTTACCAGTACCTGCGACTCGTCAGTTTTAATTATACAAAGTGCTCTTAAATTAAACAATATTGTGTGCTTTATATTAAATTCTGTTTGCTTTAATTTATATAAAATCTACTCGTTTATGCAGTTTTGTCATTGAATTTGTATCGAAAAAAAATTCGCTCATAAGAAAAAAAAGAACACACACACACACACATGGACGCGCTCGCGTCTTGTGTTTCATTATAAGAAGTGGAGTGAGAGTGACATTTAAGTATTTATTTCTTAAAATTGTATTAAAAGGTACATAAAAGATACACTGTATTTTTATGTCAAAGTTTGTGTATGAAAACAAACATGTATATAGCATTTTACTTGTACACTGTGTAGAAAAAAAGATGGTATTCTGTTTTTTATCATATTTAATATTCACCCTTACTCTTTTGTATAATCCAGACTATAATTATAGTGGCGTAGTATACAAATTTATTATGTTGGGGTTTGTTCCCCTTGTAATCCTTCCATAGGAATTGAAGATGGTTTGTCACATTTTGGGCTAAATGAGTAATAGTTTGTGTATGTGTGTTGCCTAATTACTTGACGAACTTGTCAAAATTCTCAGTCTGTTCGACGTTTCAATATTTTACACTCACTAATTTTTACTAAATATTTTCTACTTTTTTTTCATTAGGTCGGTGGAGATGCACTATTGTACAAACCGTGTAAATTGTAATTGGTAGGAATTAAGACATAGATTGGTTTCTTGATTTTCGTGTCTCACTGGTTTCTTAGTCTCTTCGCTTAACCTGAAAAATTCTGTTGGCTTCTTGAATCTAACAGTCGGTGGTGATTTTTGTTTTCTAGAACTTGCTTCCTCTGTTCTTCTTAACTGCTTTTCTAAGCTAACAGTGCTAACGTTTTCTTACGACTGACTGTGTACAGGACAATAGAACTGTGTATCCTTTTTGGCCTGCAACTGATCGGAAGCGTTATTAAAAATCAATCTTACATTATTTTCCATTGACTATTTTTAACATAGACAGTTTTGTTTACGTTATTTCATTCAATATAAGTAGCCGTGTAATAATATTTTTCATAAAGTTAAAATATGCTTCCATTTAAAAGCCCCGTCTATTCAATTTATTACTCATGAGATGAAAACAAGTGTAGGCCTACACTAAACTGTGGAATTTCCACATTATTAAATTATAGATAATAAAAACTCGTACACTGTTAAAAAAATATACATTGTGTCACCGACAGAGAATTTAATTAACTATTTACTGTTAATTTAATGAATAATCTTACTGTTAACTATTTAAATTGTACCTTTCGAAGTCTTTTCTTAATTATACAATAACATTCCAGAAACTCACAAACATATTGGATTTATGTTTTAGTGGATGGTTAGTGAGGATCGGTCAATAAAACACATATCGGTCAGGGAAAATTTACAGTTGTTTGTTTGGCGTCAGCAACAATTGTAAGTGTCTCACTGATCATATTATTTAGTATTAGCTAAGAAACATATAACATTTCTTATAGGACACATATTCGATCAATTTTAAACTCAGTACAGTGGGCATCTCCGTTGTGCATAATTTACACTTAGATGATAAAAAGAAGAGAATAAAATAGTGTTATATTTATGTATGGATTCTCGAATGTGTAGTTGGCTTGTGAGGTTGTTTTGTTGTGTGTGTGTGTGTGTGTGTGTGTGTGCGTGTGTGCGTGTGTAGTGCTAGCGTGTGTGTATGTACACGTCTACGTGTTAGATTTGTGGTATATATCTGTTTAGAAGAGAGTGAGAGAGAGACAGAGCGCCCGAGTGGTTAACGTGAGTGAGAAGGTGCTGTATGAGTCAGTAAGATACAAGCCTGAGAGAGAGAGAGAGAGAGAGTGAGAGAGTGGGGTGATAGTGAGTGATAGATCGATTTCAGGTTAGAGTGAGAGGCTGTGAGAAGGACTGGCAGGGGGAGAATGGGTGAGAGAGAAGGGTGATTTTGGACACATACATAAATTACATTATTCTATAGTACTCCTGACTATATTTTATAATATGATTACAATTATTATCCAAGTTTACTGTTAGTAAAATTTACCAGGAACTTTTGTTTGTAACCTTTGTCAACTATCTAATTTAAGTCGTAATGTTTTACAGTATTGTGTAAATTGTATGTTTCTAAATTATGATTGTTTGTTAACACCAGTAGGGAGTGAAACACGGTAAAAATAACTTTTAATAATTACGTAGTGAACATCCCCTAATCTGTTTTAGTTATAGGTAATATATTACTTTGCTATATGTTGACTGTTGTAGGTATAAACAATTTATGTACCAATCTAATATCCAATTGTTGATTACTGTTTGTTTAATTAATTAAAATAACATTGCATTTAGTAATTTAAATTGTAATACTGTATAAATTAAGTTCTCTCATACTATAATTTGCTCGTTTTCTTAAAGATAATTTGAAGATGTAAACAAACTATCATAAGTCTTCACATATAAAATGATACATACATACGCAAGCACACACTCACATCACCAACACGTTCACCCAAATATTTAATTGTTTCGTTATGTTTGATATTTCTATTGTATTTCATACACATGTCCTGAAGATGACAATAAATATTGTCGAAATGTCGACGCAAAATAGCTAAAATTTGTATTATTGACCGATCTTCACTAACCATCCACTAAAACATTGATTGATTGACGGTCACTAAAAATTTAAGGATATTGGATTTATAAAAATTCAATTTATATTTTATGCTATGTCGAATAAACTGAACCTTATTTGTATTGTGGGGCGTTTTGTGAAATATATTGAAACTTCAACCCGTTTATTGAAAATGAGCATGCGTCATACAGAAGGGTTAGAGAAGCTTGTCATCCAGAATGAAGAGGGATTTAATACTCTAAGCCCTAGTTGTCCCATTCACCGTCTTACTGCCCCTTTTACTTTCTCAGTTATCATTTATCGTCTCACAATATACCTTCGTTATCAATTATCAAATTATACTGAAAGCTCCTAAATATAAAATCCCGAATATTAGGTACACAGAAAATGATAAAATAATATTTTTTAAATTTGTGTGTTCGTATGATTGTGTATTAAAGGAAGAAAACTTGTATAATATATTATAATTAGGTAAACGACTAAAACTTAAGCTTATTTAAATAAAAAATTTAAAGTAGCGTTGTTAAATATTTAAACACATTTTTGTTATTGATTGATAATTAAAAAAAATATATAGAGCAGGTCAAGTGCAAGGGTGTTAGACAGGCTTTGAAGCGATTAACTCAGTTTCCCTCTACTTATTTGTGTGAAACCACATTCTCCCTGCTCAGGTACTTGTAGTCAAAGTTAAGAAATAAAGTTGATGTCGAGAGTGATTTAATATTGAGATTATCCGACATTTAACCCAATATTGTAGAGCTAATTGTTCTAAAGCAGCTTCATTGTCCACATTAAACTATGTTTGATATCATTAATACGCGTATTACAATTTTGCAGGTCAAGAGAACTTTTATGTTAATACATTTTAATTAAAATATAAAAGTTTCTATCATATTTACTGTTTGTTTTATTTCAGAACTCAGACGGGGTCCGCAGACTGAAAAGTTTGGGAACCACTGGTGTATACAATGAAATTTCATTCGTAGCCTACTTTTTAAGTTGTCAATGTCGGTGTTGATCTTATAGTTTTCATGTGGTAGCTTATCACTTTCCGTATTAAACTGCATAGAGGACCAGTGTTGATAGTATTCTATATTCAAAATCTGGTTCATTAGTCTGATAAATACTCAGAGTTACACACACTCTGCACTTCTAAAACGTTATAGAAAAACAATTTATACAAAAATCACAATACATCATTTTTGTGTGCCTCACCTGTCCAGCTAACTTTTTAAATAGTAAAAAAAAATGTCGACAACCAGAGTGTTCTGTGCTACATGACATCGTTTGTTTATTATTCTGTCAGTTCAAGTGACATTCATAATAACATTGAATCGAAATAGACCTACTTCAAACTATCTTTGCTGTGTTTAGTTACGTATAATTACTAATTCTTCTTCTGCCAACATAAACATAGGCTGCTTTATAAACAGGTTGCCATCGGAAAAATACCCAGTACAATATATTACGCTTTGAATAGCAATACAGTGTAATCAGTGCCTTACTTCGATGGTGCAATATCAGTATTAGGATAATATCAGTGCTACGCTTTAGCCTGAGTTTATGCATAATTACGAGTTCCTTAAAGTCAGTAACAGTACTGACATAAGACTGAAACGATTGAATTTTCAGGGGGTTGTTCTATATTAAAAAGTAAATATTATAAACTTTTACCAATTGTTGTTCCTGTATTAATTATCATAAATTATTCTTAAATACATGCTATTAATTTTATTCTTCAGAATACGTTTTGTTAATAAACTTTATATTCATAAATGCTCATGTTTTTCTTTTCATAAATTATATTTTATATTATTATTAAAAATAAAACTTTTTAGAAGAATGTATTTTTATTATTTTGTAAATTACAGTGTTTCAATAGCATTCAGATATCATAAGTTAATTAACTTAGTATGCAAATTTAATTCTGTAACATATTCAGTCTAAAGTAACGTCGTTAACAAAATTACAGTTTTAATGAAATCCCATGACAAATCAAGTGTTACGTACGCGTATTTGTTTAGATCTGTAGTATCTTTGATGGTATTCCTGAGATGATAAAGTTAAGTTATCCTTAAAGGTCTACGAGTGTGAATTTTTAGTTAATAGTTTTTTTTTCGTTTATACGTAATATACGTGGAAGGGTCGATTTGTCGGAATAACGTTTCCTGTCACACATAAAACTTTACTATAATAATCCGAGTGCTACTCAATATACAGAAACTGGACACATTTTTATTTACGGGCAGATGATTTGAATGCAATAAACCTGAAAACGTAAGAAAAATATGTATGAACTTACCTAATGTAAAACTAATACATTTTAATTTATGTAAATTTATTTAATATTAGTAGCAAAATTTGGGCCCCATAGGCATTATGTAAACAAAGTACATAATTCTGAATGTCACGATTTGCTATTACGTCTATGTACACATGAAACCATGGTATATAGGATACGATTTTTTGATTACTGCTGATCACCACATAAATCACTCAAAATAATTCAGTGAACTGCCCATCATATTCAATTCCCCCATTAACGGGACATAAATCTTACACACGTATAATCCAGGTCGTGTGATTTATTATGAAGTCAGAACACCGCTAGTCGTTAAACAAAACCAGCCAGTACTACTTACACCAAAAAATAGCCAACAGCGATTGCCGTACGTATTTACAATTAGAAAAGTTATCCGAAAATAATACAAATTACGATGCTAGAATGTTTACAGTTACTATCGATCAAAGTAAATATTGCTTACTTCGATCAAAGTAGTTATTTGCTTTTTCATAATTTTCCACATTTTCCCGTCAGCTTTACTAAGCCGAATAATTAAAAAATTTAGAACTGAAAACTAATAAAAAAAATACAGTACACAAAAAAGAATGTCCAGAATTCAATGAAATGTGTGTGGATCATACATAAAACTTTCTTTCAACAAATAATAAATTAGTGTACCATCCAACACCATAAATATTTTCCCTCGTGCAGGAAACATTAAACTTGTAAGATAACTATATTAAAAATGAACTTGTTTCAAAAATTAGACTAATTACCAAAAAAGTACAAAAATTGGTAAAGTTAATAATTCTCTAATAAACGTAGTAGTCATTCAACAATTATAGCATAATAAAACACACACAGGCAAACATTCACAAACTGATAAAAATAAATGATGTTATTTGTTATATGATAACTGAGTTTTAAAATATTACTTTGGCATTCTGTTTAAAAGTAGAGGTAAATAATGGCAGTGATTACTAGACAAAATTATTTAGATTTTTTCTTTACTTACTATAGTTATCAACAAGAATAATTTATGTTTATCCGTATTGCAGCAATAACTCGACCTTGAAGTAAAAACTAAATTGTTCGCAATAAAAACAGAGCCATAATTTAAAAAAATTTGGAGTTCCAAAATTTCCCCAATAGCATAAATAACTGACATGTTTATATTCATAACTAAACAAGCTATCTATGTGTAATATTGTTTGTAATTAACTTGCGTTAAATGTGGTGATAGAACGGTGTTCCATGCCATTCCAATGCAAAAACGTAGTAGAACATTAGATTATGTAGAGTAAAAACTGTTTGGATTGCATGACTGATTTGTGAGGAAACATTAGATTAAATGAAATAAGACAACTGGTGAAGTGATGACACCGGTATCAAGTGTGTCGTTTCTAGGTACGGTTACGCTGGCTGTCTGTGTGTCATGTCTTGAGTACCAGAGCTACGGTTCGCCAGTTCCTCGATTATCAGAAGCTGTCTACTGTCTTCGTTTCCAAATTTCAGACGAAAATTGTATTTTAGTCTCAATTCTCCCTTCTGTAGGCTCAATTCTGTTCATCAAACACAAACTCATCAAATCCGCATTACGTATGACGTATAGGCAGGTTAGCTAACTCAGTTATCCCGCATTCATTAGATTTTCTCATTCCTATGTAAACACGAAGAGATTAATCAAAATTAAATTTAAATAATATTAGATATCGTTTAATGTGTCTTTATCGACTACTGTATAATTTATCATTTCCACTGTTATTTCATTATCATTGACAATTTTATGTTTTATCAGTTCATATATTATTTAAGAAAGGTTGTGAGAACTACAAGATGTGGTAAAAAGACGGAAAGTTTTTATTTCTAGGAACATTTTTACAACTACATTGGCAACACTTACTAACTGTTAATTACGTCACCGTACGTCGCCATTTGTATGTCACCATATATCAGAGAAGTGTATCAGTGGAGTGGAGGTTTTGGTTATTATTGAAGACAGTGAAACTTTTTTATGCTTACGTATATTGTGGATGATTGAGAAGGCTCACGTCATTATTACTGGTCAAAGGATAATCCCTGTCAATCGCATCAACGGTTGTTACACAGGGACTCACAATGTGTTGTAAGGTCTAATGTGAATAATCAGCCCTTAGTTTCTTACTTTCTTAAAAAAAAATCACGGCAATAACTCAAGTTTTGACGACATAATACACAGATTCGTCGTACCTCAACTGGCGTTCTTCCATTCAAATGAGTCGTTTTGGTTTCAGAAGATTGCGCTGTGTCTTACTATGAGAGAATTTTAATGGAAGCCGTACATTGCTTTATGGGAACCGCATCATATGCAGAAATGGTGATTTTTGTGACCATGCAGGTTACCAGATTCGTCAGATTGTGGTATATTATGTGGATACTGTTACGACGGTTTAACTGATCGTCATATGGTACAGTGGAAAACAAAATACAAAACACCAATGAATTCACTAATAACCAGTTTTAATTATCACAATTAATTAATTTGTAACCAAAAAGATAGTCTCTTACAACAATTTAAGTAAAATTTGTCCACACGCAATAATAATGTCAACTATAAAGAATTCCTCACTAATTATAACACAACAACACTTCGCTACAATACTTCTACAAACACTCGAACGCTAAGAAAAATCGCTCAACCAACTGACTGACAAGCCGGCTGCTATGGCATTTTATATGTAGCGCACGCTTTCTAGAAATTGTCCATCCTCACTTCATACCACTTAATGCGTATCTCAAGTGTTCTTGAATTGATTGAGGCAACACCAGCCACACTGTTCGCGGGGGGGGGGGGGTGGAAAATGTTCTAGGGTGTTCGAAAGGATTCTCTTTACACTGCCCCCTCATTAAGCCTGTTCGCCCCGAACTGGCAAACCGTCTCTGAAGTAATACTTGGCCAGGCGATCTAGGTGGACGACCTTGAATTTTCGCTGTCCTTCCTGTTGAATCCGATAAACACATCGTTGATTCTCTTTTTCACGTGTAAGGTCCTTCCCAGTTAGTTTGAAAATTAGGTGAGCGACCACAACGGTGCTTTGGGTTGTACAACTAAACATTATCTCCTTTTTGGAACCCCTCACTATTGCTGCGAATATCATATAGAGTTTTCATTTTATCACTGTCTATCTTCAGCCGCCTTCTTATCAAGCAATTCATTTCTTGCAATTGGTTTTCTTATTGCGAGGAATAGTTCTGTGACTCTTGGGACTGAGTATCAGATGATCCGAACATCAAGTTTCCAGGAAAACGGATCTCCCGCCCAAATACCAATTTTGTTGGATTCATCCCACTTGTGTCGTGTACTGGTGACCTATACGCCATTAGGAATAGTGGCATACGTTGATCCCAGTCTATTTGTTTCTTGTCAACAACTTTCGGAAGGTGCTGCTCAAGTGTCAAATTTGTTCTCTTTTGTTTGCAATGGCGTCTTCTACTGCAGATATTTTATTTGACATGGATTCTTCTATGACAGGTATTTTTAAAAATATCGATTATTTAACAATCGAGACAAATGTTTCTATTTCAGCTATTTTTAATGCCACTGGTTCTTGTACCTCCGATATTCTGGTAACTTGTTTACTAAGCTCACCTCGTATCTCACCCAATTCACCACGCAGGAGACTCAATTCTGCGGCACTATGTTCCTGCATTTGATTCTGCTCCTGTATCAACGCTGTGATGTCATCTGCTTTCTGCTTACGTCGTTCCTCTGCTTTTTCTCTATCCTGTTTTCGTTCTTCTTTTTGTCGTCTTTCTGCTTCTTCCGCCTCCTTTCGGCGTCTTGACTCTGTCTGCAACAGCAGGGCCTGGAAATTTTCCATCATCTGACTGGCATCCATTTTTTACCGATTAATTACAAATTAAACTAGTCTTGTACAAAGTGTCCACTGTTTCCACTGTTAAAAGGTTCTGTCGCACTTCTGACCCAGTGTTACGACGGTAACAGCCGGCTGCTGTGGCTTTTTGTATTTAGCGCACGCCTTCTAGAAATTGTCCATCCTCACTTCACGCCACTTAATGCGTATCTCAAGTCTTCTTGAATAAACTGAAACCTACTTGTGAGCGGCCTTGATTGAGGCAACACCTGCCACACTTGACGGGGTGGGGTGGAGAATGTTCTATACTGGTCGATAGGATTATCGTTACAATACTTTAAATACAAAGTGTATGCAGTGCGTCCACATACCATCATTGAGCTCAAAAACAATATCTGTATAAAAATCATAAAAATTTTTATCAAAATCTTGGAATGTGCCATGTAAAATTTCAGTGACAGAATAGCCGACTGTAATGTCAGCTAAATTTGCAGGGCATAGTAACTAAAAACATGGACGTGACTATCCATATTCCTCAAATAGTGGAACGGTGCAGTGTACGTTTTTATTTAAAAGACGTATCAAATTTGTTGCAATCAAAAACTTTAGTCTCTTTTTACCATTAGAATTATTTGTGATAATTAATACAAAAACAAAAATTGGTAAATGTTTATGATATTTACTTTTTTACATTTACTTTTTAATATAATATTTACTGAGAATTCAGTCGTTTCAGTCAATTATGTTAGTACTGTTACTGACTCTAAATAACTCATAATTATGCATAAACTATTACAGGATTTTCTTAGTTTTGTCGCTTTCATCGTTGATGTGTAGTTTAATTTAATATTACTTTTTATTTTACCATCGAGTGATTAGTCAAGAACTGTAAATTGTTTCAACCCCTTAATGTTAATCAAACTCTACTGAGTATTTAGTCAGCTTTTGTCTATTTTTAAATAACAAAATCAACTTATTGCAGTTTGTATTTAGGATTTTATATTGACGTAAGGATGATTCTGATATTAAAGAAACACGAGTAACCATGATCCTCATTCTCACATATTTTTTGGCATACAGGGTTTATTGACTTTCCCAGTGTATTACTGCAATCATATTACAAACGATTTATAACCTCTTTTTTATACAAAACATTTTGAACATTTTAAAGACTGATATGTCCCAAAGCATGGACAACTTGGAGAAAGGAAATAAACTATCATTATTAGGCTTAACGTTCAGAACGTATATTTCCACTGATCTCTGATCACTGTCTCTATAAACTTTGTTGTGCAAGATGTATCGTGTTCCGTATGTTAATTACATCAAATGTTTAGAATTACGGAATTAATGTAATATAAACAAGACTTATAAATTAATTATAATTCGTTTTGTATTAGTAAAAGTAAATGTACTCAGATTAGATTCAATAAATGTATTTAAGTTAAGTTTAGGTTAGGCTAGTTAAATTCATTTAGTGTTAGATTTAGCAAAAGTAAATAACTCTTAAAAATTACTTAAACTTGAAATATTACACAACATTACATCTTCTTTGGGCGATATGTGATTAATACAGTCGCTTCTAAGCGTGGGATTGGGAGTTCGAAATCATGTCTGGTTTATATTCTGCTACTTCCGGTCACCCTACATTAAGATTATGGACGCTAATTATGATAATGACATGAAACATCACTAACCGGGGAGTTGAAGGCCGCGTAGATTCAATGCTGACCACTTTACTCAATTTATGCACTACTGATGACTGAATACACATATCAGATGTTCTTGAGAAAATACAGAATTGATAACAAACAGTACACATCTTCAGAAACTCTTATAGTCCGAATCAGTAAGACTACTTCGAAAAAGGATAGTGTAAAAGCTGATCTCTAGAGCGTATGAATATTTCATCTGTAATACTAGAATAGTGTATAACATTTTCATGAAGGTTTGAGAAGGAATCTATTTTTTTAAATTCTGTCATTGTAAGTTACATTCTATATTCCCTTCTCCGTTTCTTTCGTGGTAATTTTTGTTAACGTATATCTCTGACAAAGCTTGTACTTATAATAGCAATTCGATAGTTTAAATAACGAAGAACATTATCATAATGGTTTTGTATGTTGACCTAATATCATAAGTCAGACTCGAAACCGTCAACTTGCAAAACGAATCTTAAGTCTAATGAAGAAATTTGTGTTAGTGGTTGAAATCACAATCAGAATGATCACTGTTGCACACCACTATATAAAAATTATTCCGATTAGCGCTTTCAAGCTTCACAGCTCATCGTCAGATCGGGAATAGACAGGAATTATGTGAAACCCAACCCTTCACCCCTCTCCCTGTTGTGGGTGAGCAGGGTGGGGGAGAGGGGTGAAGGGTTGGGTTTCACATAATTCCTGTCTATTCCCGATCTGACGATGAGCTGTGAAGCTTGAAAGCGCTAATCGGAATAATTTTTATATAGTGGTGTGCAACAGTGATCATTCTGATTGTGAATCTTAAGTCGTTAACAAAAACCGGATTTACTTACATCACCTCAATTCGGTACGACTAACGAAATATAATGTACATATTAAAATTCTCCCTAATAACATAAAATTAAATAATTTCCTGTTTGTTAAACCTTGTGTACTCTATATTGAGTTATTAAATCGTATTAAAATGCCTGATTAAAGCAGTAAAGCTTTTTGAATGTAATTTGAAATGAATA
Source organism: Magicicada septendecula (assembly GCA_034769895.1). Classification (NCBI taxonomy): domain Eukaryota; kingdom Metazoa; phylum Arthropoda; class Insecta; order Hemiptera; family Cicadidae; genus Magicicada; species Magicicada septendecula. Next base: position 309,636,129 of record CM068367.1, on the reverse strand, counting down.
TTCGTCAAATGAATAGTATGATGTAATAGTCTATATGTGAATGAAATTATATTACAAACTAATGGAATTACTAGGTCGTAAAATATAGTTGAAAATTATAGTTTTTGAGACGTTTTGCCAAATAAGAGGAAAAATGATTAAAATTGATTAATTAACGTAGTTAATAGTAATTGATGTCACAAAATTTGGATATAAATGTATTAATTATAATTTAGAACGTATTTAGGGATAAATTACGTATTGAAAATATTATCTACAAATTAATGTTCTATAGTCCAAAATATGCATTACGTATTATTTAATACTGGGATACATCATGGATAACAAAATCCAAGAATTCAGTAATCTATTACCTGAAGAATTATTAATTATTTGACTGATTAATGGTTAGTAACAATTAATAACATTAACTACGTTATTACGTTAAATACGTACGTACGATAATGCACAATAAGGTATGATATTGTATAACAACATATATAATAACATCAATGAACTTTTTAACTGCCTTGGAAAATCCGGGCACAGTTGATCCGTTACTACAGTAGATAATGGTGTTATGCCATGCGTTAGAAGACATTGGTTCATCTTTTACTATCGTTTGGAGTCCGGGTCATGTACGTTTTGAAGGGAACGAAGAACCTGACGCTGCAGCGAGAAACGCTCCGGTCAGACCACGAGTCGATGCGATTGCGGTACAACCTGAAGACGCGAGAACTAGCTGCCACAACCACCATTATTAATGTGTGACAGCAGATATAGAGCACATGGCAAATCTTACTTTCTGTCGTGAAGCAGAGTGTTCGTAATGGCAAATAGCAGGTTCTCAGTCGTCGTGGACAAGTTAGCATCATCCGACGAATTGGGAACACTAACTTGAGGTCTTCGTACCTCCTAGAAGAACAAGAACGATCCGTCTGCATTTGTGGCGGAGCACTTACAGTGAAACACATAATCGAAGACTGCAGTGCTCTTGCAGAACTGAGGCAGAGACACGGACTAAAAGGTAACCTGAAAGAAGACTTCGGAAACGAACAGTTAACGATCGACAGAACACTGTCCTTCCTTAAAGCAGCAAGATTACTGTATAGGCTTTTAAAAAGTTGTGTGGCGTCTTAATGTGTACAAGTTGCCACTTTCGTTGAGTCAACTAAAATGTAAGGGAAAAAAAACTGTCGAGCAAAGCTCTTGGTAGCGTCTTGGGGTAAAGGCCTTAGGTACCGAGCCACAAAACTTAAAAAAAAAACTCTCTCTCTCTCTCTCTCTCTATATATATATATATATATATATATATTGAAACATAACAAATAGAAGGCATAGTATTAAAAAACACAATAATATAAGAGTCTTTTATCTGGAGTAAGGTATATATTAAAAAAAAATTTAATTATATGGTCTATGATTGAACAAAATTATTTATTCTAAATTTAATAATGTCTGTAAATAATTTAAATGTTTCTTTGATCTTAAGAGTCTAGTTTACTTGGTCGTTTAATTCCTTTTGCGAAACCGTTGAGCCCTTTCACTGCCACCTCTCGCTGCCTGTTGAATCTGCTGCTCTGACGACACGTGGAACTATCTGCACTCATGCACGCACGCCGATACACCGATAGCGTTTATCTCGTTACTCAGGGCTCGATAATGAGTGTAATTTAAATTAATGTAGTTTCGGGTATTGTACGTACACCTTTCCGTGTCTTGATGTGTCCTCGCGTTCAACCAGATGTATTACGGTAAATACACCTGACCCTATGCGGAGATCTTCACTATCGCGATATAGCACTTTTAATTTATAATTTAATTTATTTTAGTTCTAATACCCAATAGATTTTAGCAAACGGGCAACTTGTTGCTAAGATTCCGTACTAGTAACCCTTATGTAGAAAGTATGCTGATACGACAAACTCGCACAGAGAGACAACGTCTGTTAAGGCCGAGCTGTTAGGGAGAACTGCCCGAAGCTTCCTTCGCGATGAACCAATCTGAATGAAAATTGGAGCCTCTGATTGGTCAAAACCCTTAGCACGTGATTGATGGGTTAGATTGATAGACAGAAGTCCTGATCAATTTTGCTGAAAACGGCAAAAGCATGTATAGATTTTATCAAAAAGGTTTTATGACTTTCAGAAGATAAGGATTCTTTAGAAAGATGAATTCTGTAAAAAAATACATATTAAAATAATATGTTTCGAGTCTTTGACATAAGAAAAATGTAGCGCTAATTTAGAAGTATGAGCTGTCCAAGTCTCAATTCAATACGTAAATTTATACAAGAGATATTGATGTTAATACGAATCACACGCGCACACGCGCACTCGCGTACTAAATTCGCACTTGACATGACAGAAAATAAATTTATGGGCATTTTGACATACAACAGTTAAGTACCCATTTCTTATTTCAAAACTTTTATATATTTTACAAAATTTAAACAAAATCAATTTTCAACATGTCTATAACGTCATAAATTTGGAATAAAAGCATGTAGTCCTAGCTACAAAGACCCTTTCTGTGATGTCCCATTGCAATATATACTTCTTCCATTTACACGAGCAAAATTTAATGTTGCGCGTGTTTCTAAGCCGACAAAAATAGATGATGAATATAGCTTGCCACATGGTTTTTATTTATCAAACCTCTCAGAAGCTAATATAATATTTTTCAGTGGTATTAGAGGTGGAAGTCGCTTACTTGTGTTGAAATTACAACTGCATAGTTCGTCCTTCATATCTTTCGTAAAGATGTTTATGAGCTTAGATAATTTATGAAATTTACCGTTCTCCAGCCAGGGTTTCCATCACACCGTTGAACATTTAACAGCATAAGCCGTCCCATAAACGTGTAAAGTAAGGGATTTAAGACATTAATTAAGAATCTGCATCTAAAAAGTGAACAGCTCCACTGTAACCGTGAACTCGTCACCACCTTCTTACAAAAAGCATGAAGCATGTTTTTGAGTACTTTTTAACTACTGAACAAAATATATGACTTGTATGTTGACTTATCAGACACCTTATCAAATAATGCGCAATGTAAGTAACTGCCATGAATGTTAAACTACATACGAGCACGATATAATATCGCATATGTAATATAAATACAGGATCAACACGTTGAAGACGTGTTTCGCTAGGGACAGCTCTACTATGTGGAATCTTTAATTATTCAGAATTTAAAAATTCGTTGTTACAAATAACGTTGTTTCCTCTAGTCAAATGTTACTTACATTTTAGCAAAGCACACGATTTTAAACTTCAACATAGATATAGGCCCTGCAGTTTCACTTCAAATCACACATTACAGAGAATGATTATGTTTCTCCGTTTTCCTTAACTTAACCTGATAGTACGAATATCTCTAATGGTTTTTCTCCATCACGGTTTTATGCAGTTAAAGTGTGTCCTTTTCTGTTCCGTCTTGTGTATTCAGATTCTGAACTGTCTTTGGTATTCTTTTGTCCCGCAATTCATTTTACGTAGCTTTACCACCTTAATCTACTTAGTTCTATGTCATTTATTATAGATATTTAGTTTTAACCTTTTCTCATATTGTTTTTTCTGTAGTTTTGTGGATATACCAACTGCTCTTCTCCAGAAACTCAATTATACTACAGTTAATCTGTCTTGTCCACACGTACGCAACGCAACATACAGCTCTATACTTCCACGATTGATTTGCCAAGGAGATTTATTGTTCTTTTTTTAATGCATTTGTCTCATAGCAGTGAGTATAACTTGCATATTGATTTTCGTCTCTGCTAGTTACCTCTTAGAAATTTATTTCGTTTTCGGATACCTTGCCCTGCTAGTATTGATCTCAGATTACAAAACTTGTTAACTTTCTTGATTTTTTCTCATATACGTGAAGTTTATCATGATCACCTGTAAAATACTGTTTTTCGGAAGTTTACTTTCAGTTTATTTTATTCAAGTGTTAGCGGAATAAGCTTGTGTTGTATGCATCTTTACATGCGCAAGTAGTTTGTGCTGCGCATCTTTCTCATTTTGTATTTAAATGAAAAATGTAAATTTTGTTACTAAATTTGGAAAAGTACACATATTTTATATTTGTTAAACAAGAAAACTAAACAATATGTTAATTACAGTTACAATTTATTAATTCTTAAGCGTAATGATATAGTAACACTTCTGAAACAGTACTGTGTTATTCACATAGTAACTTTTTTGTAGCATATTTTTAACACAAGAATCTATGTTTAATAAATATGTTGTTAAGTATATATTAAACATATATGTACAGCATAAAGAATTTATTGACTGTTATATGCAGATAATATGAGTAAAGCTTAAGAGTAATTTTCTCTTATAAAACATTACGAATTACGGTCGGAAATAAAACGTCAACAGGAGATATTCGAGATGAAGTCGTAGTAGCAAAGACGGTAAACTAAAAGGAAGAGTACTTAAACTGATTAATGTGAATTGTTTAATGCTACCTGGAAGACAGACTTTACAGTACACAAAACAGACTGCAGAAAGTTTTAAGCGTCGTCTGTTGACAGATGCAGTAGTGCAGTTGGAAACTGTGAAGTGTACAAGCTGGTTTATTTTGTCGTTGTGTACTCGGCTGATGTGAAACTCCAGTAGTAATTTGTTTCGGTCTTTACTTTGCTTTTTTGTATGAATTGTCAGATTACGTTCGCGTTACGATATACTGTTAACTTGCGATATTTATTTTGTTATATTAATTAACCGAACATGTATATGTTCTTTTGTTTCAGCTTTCTTGGATTACAGCGAACGAATACATTATTTGGTAGTGGTGTTACGAAAACTGTACAGGAAAGAACGTTTTGGAAGAAAATAAAATAATTAAAAAATATTTATTCTTTTAAACTTGTATCTTTCACTTGTAATAAAACTTTTATATTTTTGTGAAGTGTGTTGCAGTTGTGTGAATGTGTGAATTAATGTGTACAGTTTTAGTGGTATAAACTGTGTACGGCGTGTACTAATTACCTATCCACCACTACCACTATCCATGATGAACCTTGGCTTCTATTACAAGCCTCCTCCATGTGTTCCGATATTTAATCTTCTCTTCCCACTCCCATGCTTACGATATTTTCAAATCCTCCAATATACATTCCACCCATCGTAATGTCGGCCTTCCCTTCCTTCTAGAGCATTGCTTTTGTAATGCTCTTAGGTATAAATATATTACCTCTTCGCTCGAGCTCTCAATTATAACGAAACGATAGTTATCTCTAGTTATGCTCATAGATAGTCCCTCAAATCTTCCGCCAAATTTGTCTTCTAAACATTCTTAACTCTGTTGGTCTTATTTTTTGTAATGAAAAGATCTACTTTATGTTTCACCTTAGATACTTGTTCTATTTTCTCTGGCTGCAACGTTGTCCTTATTTTCATGTTATCACAGTTACGCCTGTTTTTCCTTTGTTTTGACTTGCTTTGAATTTTTTTATTCTTCCGAGGCTGATTGTATGGTTTCTGAACAAGTGTAGTTTTCGAGTGTACGTTTTGGCCTCTAGCCTAACTTTCAACCTGACGGGACACGTCATTTAATTTCGGCGATTTCCTTTACAATAATTTCCTTTATAATGTGTCATTTTATTTCAGTGATTTTCATTACACAATTTATTCAAAATTAATTGTTCCTCTAATCGAAATACAGTACACATTTACTAAGAAACCGTACACATCTACAAAGACTGATACGAAATTGTGTACTAGCGATCTCAAAACAATGAGCCAGTCGTTTTTCGTGAGCCTATATCATTCCAACAGTCACGACGGAAGCGTCCCATCTTTTTGGAAATTGAATACGACACTTTTCTGTCTCCAGAAATTATCGTTTCTAACAGGGAAAGAGCGTCAGTTGCAAGGATTTTTTTTCCATGGCCTTAATATTATATTGCACCAAATATAAGCGATGTGGTCTGGTTACCATTTTTTAACCATTTTATTTCCTTTTATGTAATCAAATTTTGCCGCGTATGAGTAGAGAAATGTTCATTCACCCTTTATGGATGTACTCTGTTTCTTAACAAAACTTGAAGAATATATTTTGAAGATGAATAATTTGAACATGAAGAATGATTAGTAGACACGATAGAGTGACGACGGCGAGATACGGTAACTAAACATGGTGCTACAACAGAGTAACACCTAAACGCTGTATATGACAACTATAGCCAATTTCCTTCCCGTACGTATGTACAGTATAAATATACACTTACTTGTACATGTATGTAATTCGGGATACAAATTATACGTATTAATCGTGTATAACACGCACCCAAATATTTAGAACAAAAATTTGAGAAAAAGATTTGCGTTATACACGCTAATATGAGTTATTTTAAGTAATTCGAATAACTTGAGCCTATATACCATATATGCGTCACATGTGTAAGTGCGTGTACGTTCAAACATACATATTGTAACGTATCAAAATAACGGTTACATAAAAATAATATAATACGTCAAATGAAAGAGTACCATAAGCATATTTCATCAAGCATGGAAGAAGGAACAGAAGGATGAAAATCAAAAGTGTATCTATAAATAAATAATATTAAAGCAACCCAACGAAGAAGAAAGAAGAGTCATAAAAATATATCATCGAGTAGAAAGAAGAAAGAGAGAATACAATGAAATAATATAATACGTTAGCATCTAGGCCCAATAGATCAAAATAGTGAGGGGATATGCCGAAAGTGACTATCGTCATAAGGAAGAGACATGTCAAACGCAATTATCATAGTGAGAAAATAGACTAATTTGTCATAATAGTGAGATAAATATAAGATAATGATTATCATAATAGTGAGTGAAAATGTGGAAGAATATAACTATATTAAATGAACATGAGTTATCACAAATAGTGAGGAACCAAGAAATGCATCACAAATGACAAACAATTAAAATGAAGAAGAAACAGTTGAATAACCTGAAGAAGAAGAAGAAGAAATGTACCATGAAGAATGAAGATTATGTATGACCAGAACAAGACACCAACATTCCCAAAATATGGAAAGCACCACAATCAATATAATAACCAGAATAAGAATAATGATTATAAGATTAGTAGTAATAAAAAACTACCTATCAAAGAAGGACATAGTGAAACCAATATAATAAAAAACCAAGTGTTGAATATTAATAAGTGATCACAAACAATAACAGTGAATACTTTATATAAGTGCAACAATAAATAATGTAATAACACTAACCCCAAATAAGCAACACAAACAATATTAGTGAAGTGTTTATAACTGAGGGAAGTGAATAAAGATTAATAAGTGAAAAAATCAACGGTTATCAAGTGAAATACACAAACAATTAGTGTACCAATTGTAATCCAAGATTGTAAAACCACAAATATACTCAGTAAGACCACCAATTTAATGGTACTGAAAAGAGAAATAATTGCTCAAAGAGATCAATGATAAAAGCTTTATGATCCTTGATATGGAATGTGCCTGAATGTCATAGTAACACAGGACAAAATGTAGATAAATGTTGAAACCAATAAGTAGTAAACAAACTAATTTGTTGAAAAGAAACAAATCAATGTATACAAGCCAAGATACAACCCACCAAAATGTGTAACATACTTAGATAAAAAACCAAGTATTATTGTATAAACATATAGTGTAAAATGTGTACAACATGTGCAAAACATAGTAATAAACAATTATAGTAACATGCCATAATGACATGACAGTAATTAAGATGAATACTGAATAAAGTAAGAAGCATATTGTTGCCAGCTAGATGACACATAGCTAGATGAACTGGACCTACAACATAAAATCATACACAATAATTAGATAAAGTAATTATCAGTAATTGTTTCAACCAGAGACCAAATAGGAATAAATGTATAAGACAATGAATACCCTATGAACTGAAGAACACGACTATATGAGTCAGATTATTTATAATAACAATAAACCAATTAGACAGAATCCCATGTGACCATAGAGTGAATCAAAAAACCTTAACAAAACTTGTAAAGAGAGAGTAAGAAAGTTTAACAATAGTTAGAGGAATGTTCAATACAACTATGAGAATACCTCACAATCATTGTACAAGTAATTTAATAACTGTAATCATAGGACTAGGTGTAAACAAACATCATACAGTAACTTAAAGAAATTTCAGCTAACAAAAGTTAGTAAGTCCACTAAACAGACCATGTACAACATTTGTACACACTTTAATTATCAACAATGCGTATAATATGTAGTAAAAATAACTAAATAAGAGTGACAGAATGGCGAATTAATAGCATAGTGTTTTTTAAACAATGCTATATGTGTAAATAAGATAACATTTGCCGAAATAAAGTATTAGCAAATGTATGTAAGTGTATCAAATAACATTCTAGTACCAAAGGTATGTAGTAGCATAAGGAATAATGGTGATGTAAGCAAATATAAATACTTGGACATGGATGGCTTGTACGCTATTAGTACATTTTTCTTAAATCACAAATATGTTAATATTATGTATTAGATTGTAAGAGATATGGACTCCAGACGTTTAATCATAAGCATTAAGATATAATTACACCAAAATATAGTGGAAAAAACTTATTTTTATTAAGAGCCACTATATGAATTTTGAATAAAGTGAAGTGAGTTATTAATGGACGGAATTATTACTTGTTTGGACTTAAATTAAAGACACAAGTATCCGCAAAACAATGCGACTATCCAAATGACAATCAGACTATTAATAAGAAACTTATGAATATTATAAGATTTCCTGTCATTTCCGATTGGAAAGGAACGTGTCATAGCTGAGTCTCGAACCCAAAGCATAGACGCTAAAAATTAAAATTTTAATTTAACAAAGGCATTTGGGGTAGAGAGTACCGCATTCTAAACCAATAGGATGATCTGATTTTACCAGACGAGAGCAGAAGCTTTGACGAGAGGAACTAATTATCTTCCAGCCACCGATGCGAGCGGAGCCTGCGACAGTCCTCAAGGAAAATATTTTAAAATGTGCGCGTATAAGAGTATATAGTCATAACTAACCTCAACTGAACACCAATTTTTATCGTGTGACAGTGCTACGAGTAATAAAGTGAATTATTAAAAACATGGCCAGTGTATAATAAAGGTCATGTTAAGTGAAAGATGCAGGGAGTATTATACGTTAACAATTTTTAAGATAAAATGATAATATAATATTCGTTGATTAACGAACATTATAGCAGACTACGTGAGCCAAGCAAAAACACTATGCTTGGTTAGCTCCAAACGATGAATTATTATCAGGTTCAATGAATAAAAGTTCTCGTCTGATTTAATGATGATATTTAATTAAAATATTTTAATATTCATGTTAGAAAAACAATAACAGAAGCGGAAATAATAATTTATACCGCAAACCTTACTTGTAAAATATAGTAGCTTGTTTGACTACGAGTTCAGTAGTACTTAATAAATAATAATTTAATATACGAGAACAATCATTATCGTTAATTATACATCTTATTACAATAAATAATGTTTTTGTGAAGATAGTATTAAGATTTTAATAATATTAATTATTCTATTTGTTAACTTACTCTCATCTATAGGTAAACTAACCTATAACCAACACGTATTTATTTGCCAACAGAGAGTCACTTCTGTCATGAATAATACTCTTATGAATAGACTCGATAATAAGAGTTTTTCGATTTTTTTTATCAATTCCAGTTCATAACAATAATAATTAAACCAGTAACATTGTTTTATAATGTAACGTTAATAACACGTGTACACAGCTTTTAGCATCAGAATGCAGCACACCTGCCGTACGATAGTACGATAATTTGAATATCGTATTGAGGTTAATGATTTTTAATTTTTTGTCTTTTTAATCATAATATATGAATAAATATTGTTGTTTAATAAAACATCTTTGTATCAAACAAAACATATTTGTAAAATATCATGTACAGTCAAAGGATTCATGAAATTTGGTAATGCTTATAACCAAAATAAACATAACCTGAATTACCATATTATTGTACGTTGTACCAGTGTTACCAGCCCTGAGCTGAAGAATTTTCAGAAATTAATTAACTTTGTTGTTTTAAAAATTATTAATAATTGTTTTAAAAAGGGATTTCATTGAATTTCACTAATGTTAATAAACACCTCAATTTGTTACCAGTGAACAGAGAGTCTTTATTTCTATTAAATAGGTACAAATAATTTACATTGTAGAAGCAATTGTTTCACAAGGTGGCGGCAATATTCAAGCGGCCAATATTTGAATATTCAATTCACGATTGAATATCATTGTCATTTTGTTTAATGTGTATATGTCGATATCCAGGCAAAGTATTTTGTGTGTTATTAATGTATTTCCAGTGAGATAGAGAACAACCCATTAAGAAGATCGAAGACGTTCACGGATGGTTAGTGGGGAGGTGAATACAGTAAGATATCAGTGATTATAATCCTTTTCAAACATAAACATTAATTTAAATTTAAACATTACTAATTCTATCAATTACCAAACAAAACTAATCATCGATGTTTACATTACAACGTGAGGAGTGAAGAAGAGTCTACTACTAAACCAAAATTTAAATAATTTAAAAATAAAATACAAAATTACTCTACCCATTTTAAATGAATTATATTACAATATGTAAATAAAAAAACACCAATACATGTGACGTAACTTTTGTGGTGAAATGTTGTAAGCCTCAATTATCTGAACAATACACGGTGCTGTTTTATTTGTGCTGTGTAGTCCAACGAACTTGGAACTTGTCATGGTACTTTTTTAACATTTCACTTTTTATGGAATCTATCTAATCAGTAATCAACACTGTTGTACACTGTACGGGATTCAGATGAATGTATTGAGACTTGTGTTGATTTCTATGGCTTCTGCAATATGTTGTGTGATAAAATATAAGCAAAAGTGGTCTGACGTTGACTTAATATCCCAGCTGAGTCACTGCGCATAAACAATACGACGCCACAGTGCGGTTTCATCGGAAGCACTGCCAAACCAGTTAATCCACCTATACGCAGAAAATAACAAAATATTCGGAAATACGAACAAAAAATAAAAATTTTTAATTTCACACGTAACTGTGTTTCCATGAAATATTTTTGATTTTATTTTTGATATTTTTATTTTTCCTACTAGGCGTATTGTGAAAATATTACACACTGATAATAATAAGTACTGATTGTAATAATTTTTCTAGCGTTATCAAAATTTCTGACCTTTTAAATGCATTTCCATAAATAGATGAACCGATATTTTAATCAATACTTGCATACAAAATTCAGATATTAGTATGTTATTGTGTTACATTAAAAAGTTCTTAGGGACTCTGTATCAGCATTAAAAGAACAACGTTATATTCAAAACGTTTATTATAATGTTTGTATTTGTAAGAATATCGTTGGGCACAAAATATAAACGTGTTTTATTGAGGTTATTAAATAATTTTGAAAATACTGACCTGGAACATAGCATCGTCTTGTATGTGTAGACTTGAATCACAGTGTTAGTGATTTATGTTTGTTTTGTGTCGAGTCATAGACTCGTTGCATTTATGTTTCGTTATGATTTATGTATGATTTTCAATATCGATAACAGCATAATATGTCATGTTTACTTGAACAGTTATGTCCGTAACCAGGACATGAGTGCATTACTCCACTCACTGGTTTACGTAGGTGATGTATTACGAACTTCGGAGTTTATAAAATGAATAAATTTATGATATAACATAATATTATAATATCAGCTTTACTACTACCATTTCATAAACTTAAATTGTTATTAATTTAGAAGAATATTGATTAAATATTGGTTGTGGGTGTTTACAAAGTAAATGAAATATTTTCATAAGTTATAGATACTAAGAGCCAGATTTTCCATATGTCAGAATTGCATTGCACATTAATTCTATAGTTTCTTTTTAATGCCATTTGAATTATAGAATTTCTCTGAAGTGCAAAGTGAAGCATTAGCCTATATTGTTAGTTAATAGTGACCGTGGATGGTGAACATAATGTGATATCACGGTTACCAAGCAGTTAAACAGTATAACCAGACACAGTAAAACAAATTTCATTACAAATTTTTATTAAACAATTTTATCCGAATCACACGTAATTAATGCTCTTTCACAAAAACCGTAATCGGTTAGCCACTACTCACAGTGACAATAACAGTTACTAAAATTACTAAAAATTTTAAACCTGATTTAAATATATATAGCATTAAATATCACGTAACATGAACTGCAGCGCACGCCTAGAATTACGCATAATAACTGGATTTTGCTTTATACCCGTTTTACGTAGGTCATCAATGTCGCATGAAAGAATCGTAACTCTTCTAGAATACTTTAGATAATTTCGGAAAGTTTGGGGAGATATTATGTGCTGTTTGTAACTTATTACGCATCACATTATCAGCCGATGACTCTGCATAGTGAAAACACTATTGTTACGTCATTTGATTTCCTGCGTCGCCGTAACACTACCATTTAAACACATTTATACCGTCATGGCAAATCGTGTTTACACGATAAAATTAACATTTCCAGTTAATTTTATTCGCATTACCTAGAATTTTTCAGTTAACAGGCATCCAGTATTTTTGAAATTCTAAAAACCAAACTCATCAGTTCTAGTATTACTATGGGGTTACAGTCCAAAGTCCGCCCCTGGCCTCCTTCAATATTTGCCTCCACACGTCTCTGTCTATTGCTGTCTTCCAATCCCTTATTCCTAGTTCTAGTGGTATCCTTTGAGACTCTTCCCTCCTAGGTTTCTAGATCGGCCTCTTGGGTTTTCCACACCCACTCTGTGTTCTCTTCGGGTTCCTATGTCCTTCCACCCTGACTGCAAGATCATCCCATCTTGAATTTTGTAATAAACCAGTCGGTGATTTACGTTTTCCAAGTAGACAGCTTTTCTCAACACTCACCTGTTTATATGGGGCAACACTGTGTATTAATCTGTTATTATCTGTTGTATGTTACCGTCGTCGAATCAACCGATTCAATTCATGCAGTTGGCTCTGGAATTCTGATGATCAATTGTGCGGCTCTTGTAGTTGACTTTAAACTAATTTAAACAATTCCTCTCTGATATGAATGAGTTGCCTATATACACGTTTTGTCAAAGACGTATCAATTTTTTATGTTCTCTTCATTTTTAAAGCTAGAAAAGACCAAGTACAGTATGTTAACGAAGTGTGTTGAACATTGACAATTTTATTATCGTCACCAACTTTCAACAGGTTGCAATAATATTCTTATCAACATCTCTAACATTCTGTTTACAGAGAATGGACAGGCGTTGCCGCATCTGCCAAACACTTATTAGGTGGCATAACTTTTGAAACATTCCAGACTTGAAGTTCTTTACTCGATGTGTTTGCAATTTCGATTGGAATTTCGTAGCTGGGAAATAAGCTGTTAACTAACGCTTTTGGTCTCCCAATTTAACGCAGCATTAAATTTTCCTTAAATTTGTGAAAAGTAGTTACCGACAAACATGGTGTGCCAGTTAGATTTATTTTTGGACCACTGAGATGCCTCATCGTCCAAAGAAGGAAATACGTGTGACAATTAAAAATGTTTGTTAAACCGGGAAACAGTGACATACGTAATTAAAATCACTACAGTTTACGGTGAGATGTACTTAAAGTTTATAGATCATGCTGATCTGAAACAATAGCCCTAAGTATTAATTTTCTAATAATGACAAGAGGAACAGTAGACTACGTCAGGAATATTATTAGGAGATTATAGAGCGTAGTCGTATTCTTAATATGATTTTAAAAGAGATTGAAAGCGATGGCGGTTAATGGTCAGAATGAAGCAATACTATGCAGAGCGGTTAACGCAGCTTTAGTTAGAAATTAATTATTTCGTCAGAGAGATAAACCAGGATCACTGACACTATAGTAAAACAACAGCCGAAGAAAAAACAACAGTCGGTCGTTTTTAACTGATGTGTTTTTAACTGGATAAAATAATCTTATATGTACGTATATAAATTAATATTTATCTGTTCGTTTGAAATACAATTACTCCAGTTATTCTAATGCTCTTATATGCTTGTAGTTGATAAATAATTTAGTTTCATAATTTTAAAAGAAAAAAGTAGTCAGTTATCACTGTAATGGAGTTGCTACTTCCAAAGATCATTAGAGATCGTGTAAATCTGCTGTAATATTAGACAAGGGAAATAGACAATTCATCATTGAAATTCATTTCTTAATTTATTTTTAACATACTGAGTAAAACATAAAGCAAAAAAAAAAAATTACAGAGAATAACTAGAAGTGGAAAAAGTACAGTAAATGGATGAAAGTACTTGTATCATCGCAAGAACTGTCGACAACAGAAACAAATCATTCGTTTGTTTGTTTTACAAGATTAATATAAATTTACTTTTATATCAGAGTAAAAATAATTCTTTGTTTCTAACTGTACGGTAGCGCGATAATTTCACTTTGTAGGTTGGCTAATCTGCTTCCTGCTTTTTCCGATTAACATGTTGAAACTTTGTACAGTTCGTCTCAAACGCTAGCGGCGGTCGGTTCGCCGACTGTATTACTGTCATATTTTCTTGTCGACATTTAATGTAGGCTTTAGGCCGGCATATTTCACTTATGGCCAACTAGGCCCGCTATTACTTCAATTTGAAAATTTAATACTTTTTTAGACAACACGCTCATTAGCCAACTTTATTTCAATAACTTTAATCATGTAATGTAACCTTGGAAAATTCATTAAAATGAATTTAATACAGTCCACAATTTTCATCATTTCTTATACCTACTGAATCAATGCACGCATTACAAGCTATATTCTTTACAAAACGTTTTTGGTACACGCCGACCGGATTCACCATATTTGTTGGCTCACTCACGTCACTAAACATTTTTTAGCCCACTTGGGCCTGATACTCAACATTTTTTGGTCCTCCGGGCCGGATCATCAACATTTTTTGGTCCTCCGGGCCTGGATTCTTCTCATACCATTTTTTGGTCACTCCGGACCTGGCTTTTCCATTTAATATTTTTCTGCCACTATTTCTGGCCATCACGGGCGAATTAGCACATCAGCTGATACGACCGTGGCGTGATTTTCATCAGCATTTCGCTCGTCATCTTGGAGCCTTCTGATAATATCTTAGAAGAGCCTACTAGCTACAGTGCTTTACACAAGGCGGTCATCTCTACGAGCTGTGTTTGCCATCTTCACCAAGGCGTCGACGCTGCAGGACATCGCCAACAAGGTACATCAACAACAGTGTAACAAGGTGCGTACAATGGCTGAAGAAGGCCTCAAAGTATTGACCAGAAAAAGAGGCGGCTTAAAGTCCGCAATAGTGCGGATACAATCTGTAAATAACTTTGATGTAACTTTAAACTTTGTTAACTTTAAAACATTTTTTAACTGTAAGGCTGGAAAGTCTCAAAAGCTTGGCCTCGAAGTACGACGAGGTGCAGTCTGAAATAGAACTCATTAGTAAAGACACGGGCGTTGCTCAAGAAGACCGAGTTGAGGTCGAAGAAATGTTATATTCGACTGAAGCAAACATTTTGCAATTACTTGATACATTTAATGCTCAGACTGTACCTCCCGTATTATCGACGCACATGCAATTAAAACCAATAAGTTTGCCCTGCTTCTCAGGCAACATATTAGAATGGCAACATTTTTACTCAATTTTTACAGACTTAGTGCATTCAAGATGCGATTTAACACCAGTGCAAAAATTACATTATTTACATTCTTCTTTGAAGTGTGAACCTTTAGATTTAATTAAGTCATTACCTATCTGTAAAGAATATTATCCAATAGCGTTAAGTTTGCTGTCCGAAAGGTATGACAACCAATTCATACTAGCTAAATACTATGTGCAAAACTTACTTCAAGTCAAGTCGACAATAAAGGACTCTGTCCAAAGTTTGGCAGAGTTCACTAACACAATAACGTCTTCCGTTAATTCACTGGCAGCAATGAAGCTGTCAGTGAATTCATTTGAATTTATCACTATACAGTTACTATCCACTAAATTCGACCCCATTACTTTCAAACTATGGAAGGAGTCAATAGACCCTGACAAGTTACCTAGCTTTCAAGATTTCACGCATTTTTTAAACTCACGTAGACTGCTGTTAGAAAATACACTGCCTATCGAACCCGGACAGCAACTCAACAAACTTAATGTAAGACCTAACAATAAATATGATAAATGTAACTCAAGAAACACTGCTGGCAGCACTACATTTAAGAGCTATCACTCAGCGGCAAACCATTATTCATGCGTGTGTTGTAAATCCAATCACCCGCTTTACATATGTAATAAATTTCGTGCATTAAGCACCGCTGAGCGGGGACAATTTGTTTAAAATCATAAATGTTGTAGCAATTGCCTTAGATCAGGTCATCTTATAGCTAGCTGTAAGAATAAGCAGGTGTGTAAAATCTGTTCAAAACGACACCACACATTGTTGCACGCAAATTACGTGCCGAACTCAATAGCTGCCAGCAGCAATTACTGCTCGCTTAAATTACAATGCAAGAACAATGTTCTCTTATCCACAGAAGTGGTATCTGTCATTGACCAGGCTGGCAACAGACATAGGGCTAGAGTTCTTCTAGACGCCGGTTCACAAATAAATTTCTGTATAAAATCATTTGCAAAGAAATTACAGCTCAAATTAACTAAATCTAACATACCAATCACAGGCATAAACAATACAGCGTGTTACGCAACTGATATTGCGTCTATACGCATTAGTTCTCGCTATCAGAGATATAGCTTCGAGGCGAAATGTGCCGTCTTATCTACGTTAACTCACAATCTGCCTGCAAATTCGTTTGATATCAATCAATTCCACATTCCGAACAAGATTTTCCTGGCTGACCCAGATTTTAATATATCGTCGCAAATCGACATACTATTAGGGGCACAATTTTATCTGGACTTGATCTTAACTAATAAATACATACGCGGCCCTAATTTTCCCATCATTCAGGAAACAAAGCTGGGCTACATTTTGGCTGGCAACTTGCCCAAACACTGCCGCAACGAGGGTCCTGCTGTTTCGTTCCTAGCAAGGAACAACGACAGTCAAATTCTGCAATCTCTCGAAAGATTTTGGGAAGCAGAAACTATCCCTGACAACACCCCTGATAACGAGTCAGCCTGTGAAGAGCATTTTGTGCGCTCGACCCAGCGCAACCACGAGGGTAGATTTGTGGTTTCACTTCCATTTAAGCCCGATAGTCTCCACTTGGGGGAATCTTACACTAGTGCTGAATCAAGATTCTTAAGCTTAGAGCGTCGATTTAGGCGAGATGCTAAGCTCGCGCGCGACTACGCGGACTTTATTAAAGAATATAAGGATCTTGGGCACATGACACTTATCGGTGATGGCGCTATCAATTCAGGAGCGTCAAATACTTACTATATATACTTATATATACTCATATACTTACTCTGGCTTTGCAAGCTTGGTTGGGATGAACCTATCTCCGGCCAATCACGTTCGGATTGGCATTCTTTGTGTGACAAATTGGATCTGATTGGCAAAATTGTGGTCCCACGATCTATTCGTTGCAAGCGTGAGGCTACTACAGTTGAATTGCATGGTTTTTCGGATGCTTCTGAAAGGGGGTTTGGCTGTTGTATGTATGTCAGAGTCATTTATCAAGATTCTTCTGCCTCCTGTCACCTCTTGTGTTCCAAATCTCGCGTGGCTCCCTTACGACAGGTGTCATTACCTCGCATCGAACTCTGCGCTTGCTTGTTGTTATCGTGACTCGTATCTAAGGTCATTCCTGCTCTTTATTAGTTTATTGATAATGTACATTTGTATTCTGACTCTATGGTGGCTCTTTACTGGATTCATGCCCAGTCTACGCGGTGGAAAACATACGTCGCTAATCGGGTTGCTGAAATTCAGCGTCTTACGCAAACTTATACTTGGCATCACATCAATTCACGACACAATCCTGCTGATATTATCTCAAGGGGGTGTCTCCCTGACGTTTTGCGCGATTGCTCGCTTTGGTGGCACGGTCCCAGCTGTCTGTCTCAATCGTCAGAGTCTAATCCCTTTCCATCCTTCGTACCGTCCACTCCGTCGTCTTCTGAAGTCACTGCGGAAGAGAAACATACACATAACCTTTCTCTAATGTCTACCCTGGCTGTCGACCTCTCTTTGGACTTTTCCTCGTTGCATCGTCTAACGCGCGTATACGCTTACTGTTTTCGGTTCATCAGAAATATTAGACACTCAAGTGCTGACAAATGTACGGGCGATCTTACCCCTGTAGAAATTCATCAGGCTCTCAATTTCTTCATAAAACAATCTCAGTCGATCCACTTCGCAGCCGAAACTAATTGTCTTCGTAACGGATCTTCTGTTTCCATTAGGAGTACGTTGGCTTCTCTCGACCCGTTTCTTGATGATTCTGGAGTGATACGCGTTGGCGGACGATTACAGCATTCCCAATTACCTTACGACTCTAAACATCCTATTGTATTACCCCCATCGGCGCATATTACACGCCTTATCATTGAACGTGAACACATTCGTTTACTTCACGCTGGTGCTCAACTCGTGCATCATTCAATGCGTCAACGTTGGTGGATTGTTAATGCCAGGTTAGTCATTTGCTCCATCATTCGAAAATGTGTAAGGTGTATCAGGTTTGGTGCCAAACAGCAGGTACAGAGGCTTGGTATTTTACCATCTCCTAGAGTCACTCCATCGCGGCCGTTTCTATTCTGCGCTGTTGATTATGGTGGTCCCTTCATGATTCGTCATGGCGGGTAGAAGTCTAGAACTCTTGCTTAGGCATACGTATCTTTTTTTATTTGCTTAGCGACTAGGGCTATTCACATGGAATTGGTTTCCGACCTTACGGCCAGTGCGTTTATAGCCGCATTACGTCGTTTCATGGCCCGTAGGGGCATACCCAGTCAACTATACTCCGACAATGACACAAACTTTAGGAAGGCCCGCACTATCTTACATGATATCTACAACTTTTGGCATAATAAGGATGCCATCCATCGATCAAGTCATTCACGTCCTCTCAGGGGATATCATGGTCATTTATTCCGCCCTCCTCACCTCATTTCGGTGGCCTTTGGGAGAGCAGCATAAAGAGTTTGAAATTTCATCTGCGCCGCGTGGTAGGCAAATCTATACTCACCTTCGAGGAGTTCACGACCGTTTTGTCTCAGATAGAGGCATGTTTGAACTCTCGACCTTTATTTGCTATTTCTTCAGATGTTAACGACCCGGTGCACTCACACCTGGCCATTTTTTGATTTGCGCACCCTTAACGGCGATACCGGACCCAGACTTATCTCACATTCCTATTTCTCGTCTTGGGCGTTGGCAACTTCTTCAGAGGTTTGTCCAAGGCATATGGAAGGCATGGTCTCGCGATTATTTGCACCAGTTGCAGCAGCGTCACAAGTGGAAGTTCGCCAAGGATAATGTTTCCATTGGCGACCTAGTTTTGCTTATTGAGGATAATTTACCTCCATTAGCCTGGAAATTTGGCGTAATCATCGCCACATTTCCCGGCCCAGATAACTTGGTTCGTGTCGTGGACATTCGCACGCCTACGGGTGTTTTGCGGACACCAATACATAAGTTATGTCTGTTGCCAGCGCGAGACGAGATTTGACAAGATTATGATTACTTAGCACAATGCTATTTTACTTAGCCATTGGCTTATTACTTATTACGACCATTTGGTCAACCTAAGTGTGATGAATTATCACAATATTTTCTTATCAATTTTGCGCTATTGCATGCTTCTCTAATCATCATAGTTTTTGGTGGTATATTACTATTTTGTATTTGTATGTTAATTTTGTGTGGCATACTATGTCTTACACATTTACATTTGATGTTTTGGGGTATATTTCATGTTTTTTGGTGGTCTCATTTTATAAAATTTTGTTACATAATATTTGCATGTCTTGCAGCTGAGCAATCATGCATTCATTTCTTTATACTGTTGCTAATAAATGTGTGTATTGTTCTGTGAATGTCTTTCAATTGTTCAACTCATGTACTACGTTTGTAATCACAGTATTGTATCTGTTATTTGACATTGCAATTATTCATATTGTAATTATCTAAATTGTTGTTATTGTATTCACATAACTTGCGTTTATGTAAAACCTATCGTTTTTGCGTCTACCGCATGTAACTGCCTCGTCTAGATTTATTTTATGTTGTATTTATTTTGCGATTAAGCATGCACAATTATTTTTACTTAAATTATGACATAGATGTCATATTTGGGCTTGCATTTAGTCAGCTATCTAGCTTGTTCATACATTATTACATATTGTAAGTTCCTGAAACTTCAGGAACAGCATGGCTTGGTCAATAATGCCGCCATGCTAAATATACGCTTAAACATGTAATTGTGACAATTTTGTTCATGTAATTAATTCTCTGTACAGGTCTACGGGCCTCAACTAATTTTACAGTAACCATCTATGACATACATAGGGTTACAAACTATCGGTCCATCATGTGATGAGATTCCGATCATACATTATTAAGCATTGTATAATTATGTATTTTTTCATGTTTTATAATGTTCTATACTGTGCGCATACACTATGTGACGGTAACATTTGTCAAATCAGATATTCATATTCATGTCTGAAAACAGCTGTTCGCCAACCTTGGCTTACAAACGCTTATCTTTAGGCTTATCTCATGCATGCTTATCTCTAAGCTATTAACGGACTGTCGTTATCTAATCTCATAACTCAAGGTTTAACTTAGCCTTGAAACTGACTCTTATTATTAAGAAAACTGTATCTTTTTAAATTAAGTTATAAGATGCATAATAATTTATTAAAAAAATGTTAAAAAATCAGTTGATTTTTGACGGGCAGCTTATGTACGGTAGCGCAATAATTTCACTTTGTAGGTTGGCTAATCTGCTTACTGCTTTTTCCGATTAACATGTTGAAACTTTGTACAGTTCGTCTCAAACGCTAGTGGCGGTCGGTTCGCCGACTGTATTAATGTCATATTTTCTTGTCGACATTCAATAGGCTTTAGGCCGGCATATTTCACTTATGGCCAACTAGGCCCGCTATTACTTCAATTTGAAAATTTAATACTATTTTAGACAACACGCTCATTAGCCAACCTTATTTCAATAACTTTAGTCATGTAATGTAACCTTGGAAAATTCATTAAAATGAATTTAATACAGTCCACAATTTTCATCATTTCTTATACCTACTGAATCAATGCACGCATTACAAGCTATATTCTTTACAAAACGTTTTTGGTACACGCCGACCGGATTCACCATATTTGTTGGCTCACTCACGTCACTAAACATTTTTTAGCCCCCTTGGGCCTGATACTCAACATTTTTTGGTCCTCCGGGCCGGATCATCAACACTAACTAAATATACATGTTATCAGTTACATACAATAACCTGCATCGTAATTATAAATGGCGCATTTCAAATAGTATTTTTTATAAATTTTATTTACTGTATTCTTAAATATAATATTAGTTACTTTTGGGAACTTTTTCAGAAATATTTAATAAAACTTTGAATATGTTTACTTGTTACAGTCTACATTGAACTGATTATTAGCAATTGGTATTTAAAGTCCTTTTCATATGATTGTCTATGTATTTGTATTTTTCAGATTACTCTGGATGCACATACCACACATGTATAATTTTTGCATACACTATGAGTGTCAGATACTGTAAGTAAATTTCAATTTATACTCTACCATATTTCTATATTTAATATGTAATGTTAACAAAGACGCTTGTCGGGGTTGTGGGTATTTTTCACAACAGGCCTATCACTAAAAGTTATAAACCTTCATATAACATAAGTGTTTCATAACCAGGTTATGTTTGTTAAAAATAATTCTTATTCCTTTGAAAATGACTCGATGATAAATATTCAAGTTGGGGAGGATATAATTAATTTTTTTGTGGTTTATTATCCAATTCCAGTCGCTGTAGGCTACGTTAATGAATACTTTACTTCTCTCTAGCAGCAATTATGGAATGGATTATGAACTGGGTTGTTAAATATTTTATGCTGTGCATAAAATACTACCGGGAGGTGGCACTGTTAATAGTTGATAAAGAGATCTGTGTGAAATACGACGTGGTAACTACGAACTTCACAGTGTTAACTTTAACAATGGACGAGGATATGAATTATGTACTGAGACACCGTACGGAATGTGCTGAGCGTATCAGCGTGCAACATAACTGTAAAGACGATAGTTTTATTAGACAAGGAAGTTTAGTCGTCTACTTGCTTGTACGAGTATTTTGTAATAATTATGTTAAAAGTGCTAGTACTTATGTGTTAACACGTATACTGATAATGTTAAAGATTTATTTATATTAAAATAATGTACAATTTTATTTATGGAAAGTAAACAACTTATACACTTCTTTGCAAAGAAACTAATACGTTTGTTAATTTGTTATTCTTTTTCATTATAGATGTGATATCTAACTCCAATAATTCCACTTAAATTTGTTAACGTTCTTTTCACTCTGATTTTGTAATGTACTGTGTAACTTAGTCACACAAAGAACGGACATCACGCACAGACTGGTGATATTTTTGAAAACCATTGTAACTATAATTTAACAAAACTATTTTTATAAATTTCTTTTGAATTTGCTGTAAAACTAAAGAACGTATTGTAGTATTTTTCATCGCTAGAGTCTGTAGGCTAGCAACTGACATTTTCTGTACACACGCATATATATTATAACTCTACTTATATGCGTTATTGTTATGTCGTGTTGTGTGTGAGTACCTACCTGCTGTCCGATCTTGCGGATTCTTCCGGCTAGGGTGTGTGGATTTTGGATTTGAAGTTCGCAAGCTAGTAATCTCAAATTTATTGCAACAACACACAAAATAGGTTACTTTAAAGGGGGAGAGTTTTGTGAGACTGGTAGGCTTTATCGTACAACAATAAAACACTGTTATATGGGGTAATAAAACGTTGTTTATTACTCCAACAACTCACAAGAAATAAATGGTTATTATATTATCAATTTCTTACAGTCTAAACAATGAATCAATGTTTTTCGATTGGTTAATAATTGAAAAGAAACTAAACTCGTTCTTTGGCGAGTTAATTGCAATTTAAATTTTAATTAATTAATTGATTTGATTTGATTAAATCTCTTTTACTAAATTGAATTTAAATGTTCATGAACCAAAATATAAAACTCTGAAGTTAATTAGAATAATTTTCCAAAATAAATTAGACGTGACAGTCTAGTTCACGTTATTTCATTTCTAATGATTCGACTTCTGTTATACTGCAGTATGAACTAATAATTAGATTGTTAGTTAAGATTTGTATAGCGCTTTTCTACTACTTCTATTTCTTAACTATAGCATACTAATGACTTAAACTGCAATACAGATTATCACAATGAATTTATTCTTAATTACTAGAGTCTTTGATTTTTGTATGGCACCTGAATTATTTGAATTTACAATGTTTTTAAATGAAAAATAGAAAATTTAATGTTGAAAAATAAATAAGTGGATTTTGCTTTCCTGTTATTGAAGAGGATGTCGTTCCGATTTTCCCTCGTCGATTCGAGTCCTTCACTAGAGAAAGTAATCTGCTTAGAGCTGCTGGATTCGGTCGTGGAGTTCAAAATTTCGGCAACACTCTGCTTCCTTGCTGTTTGTGAATATTTTAACGTCTGCGGCTGTCTGCTGGAACTGCTTCCTGTCCCTCGTCGATTCGCACGTCGCACGTCAGCGTGTGTGTGTGTGCTTCGTTCGAGTGGTAGCTCTGCTCGTCAGCTGTTCACCAATGATTTAGACGGCCTCTCTGCTGTATTCTTGAAGTCTGGTGGATCTCTTGCGTGCTTATGACTAGCTGGTAGTACACAATAAGCTTGGTTGATGTACTGAAGAGTATCTCGCCTTTACGCCACAATTACGAGCTATACAGTTGATCTGTGTTTATTGTGTTCGTAATTGCGTGTGTGTTGACCACGTAGAGTCTTCTTGTTGATCTTCACCACTATGGTTACTAGACGATCGAAGAATTACGTCTTAACTTCGTGAGTACTGGCAGAAGAGTGATGTTTCAGCCTAAAAACACCTCGCTGGTTGGGGCTCGCGTCAAATGATTTGATTGGCTGACACACTCTCCCTACTACATACAATTTGAATTCCCTTGGTCCGTGAGAATGAAGTTAGGTTCCCACAGACGGAGAATTAATATTATTTCTAATACTATTAAATCCGGCGGAACCAATTTGTCGGTCCGGATTTCCTGTGCTTATTTAATTTTGCAATAACTTGGTTGCAAACCAAGTTGTGTGAAATCTAAAATATACAATCTGTCAGAAATTATTATCTTTATAACATACTAAAATCTCATTAATGTAACACTATTTTTACAGGAGTTATTCAATTAATTTAATTAACTCTTTCATTTGTTAATTATATTGCGTAAAATTTGCACACCTCATTATTAATATTTCGGCAAACATTTTGGCTATCTTGGATTTCGCCTTTATTCATTAGTCTCCGAGATATTAATAATTAACAGATTGGGTGTGGCCGCTTCCTTGTACAGCGAACTGATTACATAATGACCACGTGTGCGTCGCTTTACTAAGCATTATTTTCAACGCTCTACATTCAAATGGAGTTTTGACTGTTATAATTTATTTAAATATGCTTTCAGTATGCGGGCAACATATAACCCCAAATAATTAATATTTGGTGCTGTTATAATATATATATATATATATATATATATATATGCTGAAGATTTCATCAACAATAATGATTGCATACAATTAAATAAAGACCCAACAGAAAAATATCTTAAACAAACAATAAAACTAATTAAAACAGCTAAAAACATTTTCAAGAATAAAAATACAGACATATATATATATATATATATATATATAAATAACAATCCAGAACCACCTAAAATGAATAGCCTAATAAAAATACACAAATTAAACAACCCAATACGACCATTAATCAACTTCAAAAAAGCACTTACATACAAAATAGCAAAAATACTAAAAATAGCACAAAAACTAAAAAGTAACCATCTAACAAATAATTATCACAACATAAAAAATACGTACGAATTAATAGACAAACTAAAGGTAATAAATATAGATGAAAACACATTTTTCACATCATATGACATCACAAATGTGTACACCAACATCCAATTGATGAAACAGTAGACATAATAATAAACAAACTTAAAGAACAAAATGAAGACACACAATATATAACTGAAATAAAAATAGCCTCCAACTAATACTAAAACAAAATTACTTTGAATTCAATAGCAAAATTTATCAACAACAAGAAGGATTAGCAATGGGATTTCCATTATCTAGCATAATAGCAGAATATTCTTACAACATATAGACACCAAAATACAAAATATTATAAATTCCTTTGATCCAAATGGCATTTGGATAAGATATGTAGATGATGGGCTATATGTATCAAGTAACAAAAATACAAATGCAGATAACATATTAAAACAAATCAATAACATACATCCAAAAATACAATTCACAGTAGAGAAAGAAAATCATAACAAAATCAACTATTTAGACATAACCATCACAAGAAACAACAACCACCTACAATATGCATTATACAGAAAACCAACTTCCACTAACAACATTATACCTGACATTTCTGACCACCACCACAACATAAAATGGCAGCATTCTATTCGCTATTTAACAGAATGTACAAAATACCCCTAAACAAACAAGAAACAGACAAAGAAAGAAATATAATATACCACACTGCTTATGATAATGGATATAATAAAAATACTGTAAACAAAAAAGAAAATAAAATCAAATAGAAAATAAAAACTGAACAATTAAGAGTTAATCAAACTAAACAAAACAAAAATAATAACAATAATAAAAAATAGGCCACATTCACATACATAAATAATAAAATGACAAAGCTGACAAAACTGTTTAAAAACACAGACATTAAAATAGCATACAAAACTAACAAAAATTATCTACGAAAACTAAATAACCCACACAACAAAGCTAATACAGCAACCAATGGTATATACAAAATTGAATCCCAAGATTGCAATAAATGTTACATAGGACAAACAAAAAAACAACTGAAAAAACGTTATTGTGAACACCTAAACGCATACAAAACCCAGAATCTAATTTGGCCACACATGCAATAAACACTGGACATGAATTCCCAGACATAACCAACATGACACTAATAAAACACATACCACACAAAGGCACCATAATGAACATTTGGGAAAATTTACAAATGTACAAACATAAGACACAAAACAAACTAATACCTGAACAATACGAAACATGACACAATTTTTAAAGCACTCAACATCGAAAATACACAAAATACTAATACATATACCACAATCACACACAATAATACCAATTTAAAGTACCAGAGGCCAACAGGAAACCACAATAACAACCAGCCAACACACAAGTGCTTCGCCAGACTCAAAATCACGAAGGCTGAGGATGGGAACACAATGGTTCCCGAAACATGTTCCTAATAAGGAACAAAATATCTTGAGGTAAATTCATTATAAACATTAAATATAATATATATATATATATGTGTGTGTGTGTGTGATTATATATCGTATTATTTAAGTTAATATATGTATATTAAGATATTCAGTACAAAACATGTATTAAAAAGAAATATAAATATATTAATTTAATTCAGTTTTAAATTAAATACGTGTTTTCATACAAGCTACAGATTAACGCATATGTTTTGCTTTACAAAACGTATGGAATAAAGGCCTATTGAGAAAAACTTCTTTTTTTTGCGGATTTAGGAAAAGATTAGTTTCCATTCGTATTATTCGTTTTACGAGGCGAAGCGACAGTGTTTCACTAAACTCGCATATTTACCCCAACATATGTGAAAGCAGTATGTTTACGACTGTTCGTATAGTAGTTTTATGTCTGTATATTTTCTTAAAGCTGTAAGTCGACAAAGCACGTTAAAATGTCTATCAGTTTCTCTGTTCACAGGGAACTGTACTTACATAAAAGAACGGTATGCTAACACCTAACCAAGATGCTACATTCACTTTGTTCAACCATAAATATAAACTTGAAGTGGATCGTGTTAGTGAATAACAAATAAGAGAACTATGAATTTATAACAAATCATATTTGCTTTGTTAGGGACTAAACTGACGGAACGAACTAAGTTCGTTTAAAAAAATGTTTATTAATACTGTAATACGTATTGTTAAGCATACAGAGTGGGTTTATGTGAAACACTTTTAAAGTTGAATGTTTTTTAGAATGCCAATTTTAGTCACTGAGAATTTGAACAAGCCTAATAATTCTACCATACGTAGGCTATAGAATGTTGTCACCAATAGAACGTACAAAATTAAAAGGAATTCAGTTTAATTAACAATAAAATATTTCCTTTTGTTATAAAATTATATATATTTTTTTAAAAATCGGTATCGAATACTGTAGAAGTTATTCGTAAATGTGTTTTTTTTATAATGGACCCCTTTTTTCAGTTGTACACTTAAAAACTGAACTTCCACTTAAGCTTCAAATAAAGTCGTAATTTGAAAAACTCAATCTTACGTTTAAAGAATCCTGCTGAATACTCTTGTATATTATTTAGCCGACACGTATCGCCTGCGGGGGGATTATGTTTGTAATTGCTTCTCTCTGGGTCAAATGGCTTGTACGCTATTTTGTTAATTAAGAAAAAAGTTACCGGCATAATCTCCTTACTAAACTTAACACACAACACGATGAAATATATGTATAAGTATATATTGTTCTAACCATCTCTTACTTCCTGAACGTTGTTCCTATTGCGTTCTGCATTCGAAAGTCTGTTCTGATGGAAATATTCTATTAAATAAGAAGATAATGTATTTGATAGTATAAATACTGACGTGACAGAAAAATAATAACTTTCTTTAATAAATTATTAAATTAAATTAAAGAAATAGTGATATTATATAATATCATATTATAGCATTGTAATATTTGTTTAATTGTAACTTTAAATTTTAATTTCTAAAATACGAGAATACCTGAACCGTTTATTCTAAATGTTTATGAAGGAATAGTGTTGACAAATACAAGGAGAGACTTGTCAAGGAAGACATATACGGGCGACGTGTGAATGATGGGAGCTGGAAGGTATGCTGCACTCAAAACAATTACAAGGAAAAAAGTTTTCTGGTTGCAACGGCAAAGTCTGGCATTCCCATAAAGAATTAACAGATTTGTTTAACAGCCTAGAGCAGTCGTTCCCAAATTTTTCAGTCCGCGGAAAAAAAAAATTAAAAATTTCACGGACCCCGTCTGAGTTATGAAATAAAACAAACAGTAAATATGATACAAACTCTTAGATTTTAATTAAAATGTATTAAAATCAAAATTCGTAACTTGGAATAATATTAATTATAATTATAATAATATTAATGATATGAAACATAGTTTGATGTGAACAATGAAGCTGCTTTTGAATAATTAGCTCTGCAATATTAGGTTTAATGTCTGATAATTTCAATATTAAGTCACTCTCGACATCAAGTTTATTTCTTAACTTTACCAACGTTGGCTCTTTCTTTCCACTCCCACACGTGTCAAAATCCAGCTACTTAGGCGTAAAACCAGCTACTCGGAAAAACGTTTTGCTTAGATACAGTGCTTATACGTAAACTTAAACAGCGCGAGGAGTTCTGCATTGATGCGGCGCTCTAGTTAGTTCGGCTGACAAACAGATCTGCTACACGACATGATTTAAAGACATTAAAGCCATTAGTTTAAAATTACTTTACAGTTACAATTATATTAGTTTGCACAAAGAAAAAATACTGGCATCTTCTACTAATTGTTTTAAGATTATAAAATGTAGATTTTAGACTATAAAGGATTGGAGAAAATTACGGAATATTCTATTTTTTCTTAAAAGTGTCCACGGACCCCGTGAAACGTTGTCGCGGACCCGACTTTGGGAACCAGTGGCCTAGAGGATACATAATGAAGAACAAGGCCCAAAGAATTTCAGAATAAGGATGGAGTGAAAGAAAGCATGGATCTGAGAGGACTGCATGACGAAGACATAATGGACAGAAGACATAAAAAAATCAGAAGAGTAGAATGAATTAGTTGTAAATTCATATACCATGAAGTAAGAAGCTGAAAAGAATGTATTTTATGTAGCCTACAATATATAAAATATAGGTAAGTGAACAAAAACTGCACAAACCGTCCTGTGTTGTCCAGCAATGCAAACAAATTTAAAATTATGCATACATAAGAAAAACTATTATTCAGTGGTGCAATGGAGACTGTATTGTTATCAGTCTTGCATAGAATATATGTTCGCCTGTGCTCGCCCTTTTATCTACTTGCTAATTAGCTCATAATGGGTACTAAAGTACATAGTGGATACTGTATTCTGTATACAAAACAACCTTAAAACCTATTTGAACTCCAGCTATAAGTGCTACAAGTATTTCTACACACAGTTCAAATGACTCCTGAGCATAACATAGATCTGTTGTTAATATTCTACCTGTGTCAGTAATAAGTTCGTGCTCCTCAACATTGACATAATAATGGTGAAGCTGGAGACTATGTTTACTTCATTAAAGAGGATGATGGTAAAGTTTATCAGACTTTAAACCAAAGAAAAATTTTGTTCTTTGAACTAGCTGGTTTTAGACTCAGCGAACTTTAATGGACTGAAAAGACATAATATGTTAGACCTAGCAAGTTTGTCACTCACTTTCTTCACAAAAAGCTGACTGACTAGGCATATCATATATTGTACTAGTAGTTTTCATAAATGAAGCAAAATAGCAGGTAGATGACTCAACAAAAGACTGAACACAATGTCTGGGCTCCAAATAAATTCCTGTCACGATGTGGATTTCATTATTTTTAATAAAACATTTTTTGTTTGTTAATATTGATTGCTATTTTAATTGCCTTCATTTCACTTTCATAGAGGTTTCTATAAAATGCAAAATTGTTGTCACTTAAATTCACATCTCTGCTGTTATTTTCACCATCTGTATTTCACTTTCTAAAAACCTTTATTAAGTCGAAGGCATCAATAACTGCCATAGGGTTACTTTTCTTTTGATGTTGACTTTCTCTTTCTCTATTGTTTACTTATTTTATAACTTAAAGTGCGATTAAAAAATAAACAAAATTTTGGGTTCAATTTCGCGCAAGTAAACGATGAGTATACAGAATGTGTAGTGTTTCCTACCTTAAAAGCTTTTTATAAAATAAAAGTGCGCACTCCTATACTGCAATAACAAGTGTCTGCTGAATTCATTTGTGCCCTGTAATATTTGTTTTTTTGGTTTACAGACAAACGGACATTTTAAGAATTTCTTTTACAAGTGATATAAGGAATTATAGGTAATACATATTGTATCATGTTATTTTCTTAAATCCCAAATAATTTAAAACTAATTATTTGTATAGTACTGTAAGGTATTTTGAAAAATAATATTAAGAATTTCGTTGTTGTAATTGCTGATAACAATAATGTGTTCGTTTCTACGCAACTGATATGAATCAAAGGAAATTATTAAATCTAATTCAAACCAGCAAGGATAACGGATGTATCCTGTCGGTGTGTCTGCAGATAAATTCATCTCGAGGCTCATTTACCCACTGTGAAATACTCTAGGTACATGGCATTTACTATTTTGATTGTCACGATAAGGACACGGGCATCACACTCACATACAGTACATCCGTTTGGCGGACATGCTGGCGCGCAATTTGCGTGTTCGGGCCAGTGCAAGCTCTCACCTTGCATTGACTACAGTACGCAATATGGCTCTTACGCATGTGACGCCCTCGCATACAGACTCACACCGCACTGCTTGAGCCGACACATGTCCTGCGATGCAGTATGCGTGTTGGGGGTGAGTGCGAGCGCGCGGCTTGCATTGACTCCAACACGCATTCTGGGTCGTCGCAGCGCAGCATGTGCGCTTGCGCTATACACACATGCTTTGCCGATTTAATCGTGGCAATCACAGTAGTAAAATTTTCCAACTGGAATATATTTGCATGGGCAAATACATTCAGAGATGAATTTATTGCAGAGACAACATATAAAACACGTTTTATGTTCTGTACTACCATTCGACTAAATAAATATGTATCTGGTGAATGAACACGGACAAAATGTAAAACATTTAATAAATATGTCAACAGAAACCAAAAATTTTAGTCATTAGATAATTCGTTCAATATACTGCTATTATAAATAAATAGAATATCCTGTTATCGGTATTTACAGAAGGTTACACATAAAAATAAGTTGTAATTTTTATAGATAAAAAGTTACTTTCGGTAGGTACTCATGATAACTAGAAACTTGCATTTAAATATAAAATTAAAAGTGTATATATAAAAAAAAAAGGTTAACAAAAATACCTAGTAAAAATCTTAGCCCCGATACAGGCAACTAACAAATAATATTTTATTCCTAATAGACAGTCAATAAAAAGGTATTTGTTAATTTACGTGTCCTGTGAGTGCGATTTATTTTAGTGTTGACAAATGACAACACAACTGTAAACTGTACTGCTCACTCAGGAAGGTAACTCGTGCTGTGAGTGGTTTCACTCAGGTCTTTAATATACTTAATAAAATGCTATTGTTATTTTTTAATATTCAATCATTGGGTCTTGGCCTGCTCCAAGAGTCGATTCCATTCCTCCTTATTGCATTAGCTTTCCAGTTTCTTATGTTCAGCTTTCCGAGGTCATCCTCTATCTGCTCTTTGAATCTACTTCGGCGTTTTCCCCTTTTTCTACTACCCATTGCTTTCTGGTAGAAAATATGTTTCATAGGTTGTCCTTTCTCCATTCTCTCTATGTGTCAAACCCACCTTAGCCTGTGTATTTTGATTAGGCTGACAATGTCCGGCTCTTTGTAAAGATGGTATAGTTCATAATTATAGCGCCTGCGCCACATTCCATTTTCTTGTACTCCTCTAAATATTGTTCTTAGAATCCGTCTTTCACAGCAACTTAGAAGTCTCTCACCATTCTTTGTCACTATCCAGGTTTCTGAAGCATATGTCAGCACTGGCTTAAGAAGGTTTTGTAGATTTCGCATTTCGTGCTTCTTGAGATTAAGTTAGATATCAGGTGCTTTTATGTTTTATTTGGGAAATATGTTCTTCTTCTTATTTCAGTGTTGATGTCGTTAGTGCTGTTTATCTGGAAGCCAAGATATATAAACTCTTTTACTGCCTCTATATTTTTTGTGCCTATTTCAAGGTTTTGAAGAGTTGTGTTTAATAGTAGTTTGTTAGCAGAATACATATATTTTGTTTTCTCCAAGTTTATCTGCAGTCCAATTTTACTTAAACCTTAATTTTTACTATTATAATTTTATAATATAGCTTTCATGCTCGTTTATTTTGAAAAATGCATTTAGTTTACACTTATCTAATGCATGTGTATTGATAATTATTTCTGTATTTTGAAGAATGTTATGTTTCAATTTGACTTTAAATTATCCATACATGAATAATAAATAACGTGTATTATTCCTGAAGCCCAGTCTGATGTGTACTGTATAAATAAACAATATTTAATTAAAAGGAATTACACCGAAGTATTCAATAACGACAAATTGTCATTGCGATTAATGTCAAGAAAATAACTGTATAATTGGACACAAAATGTCGCGTACGTTTGGCTATACTGCTATGTTAATCTATATCTTTTAAATAAGCAAACAATACCAAAAAATTAAAATTTTGTGAAAAATAATAAACAATTGGCTTAATTATTTTAGGGGATTTCAGTTTTAACTGACCCATCTGATATCAAAATAAATTAATTCCGTGGTATTCTGCCGCAAACTACATTTGTCTCTGCTGCATTATTTTACAGTAGTTGCCGTCATTATTTGTGACAATTGGACGCTTCAAAATGACGTTTTCTGGATTAAAACCATTCGTTTATTCTATTAAAATAATTCATTTTCTGAGTTTAGAATTTTTCCTTCTCATTCTTAATAAACAGCGTCTTACAATTAATATGAATAAGGAAATAATATTCATTTAATGCATTCTTGTTGAGTATGCTAGAAACAGAAGGAGAATAGTTCGATGTGTTATTATAATGAATTTTTGTTTACATATGACAGTTTTCTTATTAAGGCGTTGACCATAATAAGTTGTTGGTTACAATTTTTGCGGACTTTGAAGGAAACCTCGAAACCTCTTATATTGATTGGTCTTCGTGTTGCGTGTGATATTGTGGACTGTTAAGACAATTTTATTATGTATGCATCGAATTTTGCCAAGAGATAGTGGATAGCAAGACCAATATTTTTACAATTCTCTGAAATGGTCCTGATGTAGGTAGGAACAGGTGCTGAAGTGATCCTATCTAATCACGTAGATAGTTTGTGAAGTGCAAAACCGAGTACGTTTTCTTCGTTTTGTTTGATCGCGCGCGCGCGCGCGCGCGCGCGTGTGTGTGTGTGTTTATTAGATTTCCAGTTTACTCTAGAGTATATTTTTGACTGCGTATGAAGAAAAACTTTGGGCCCATCTTCTGTTGTTCGTGTGAAAACACGTTGATACCGTTTAACTTTTGGTCTTGGATTTAAGATGTCAATGTAAGTCGCCGTTACGCTTATTTCTTTGCTAGACCTTTCATAAATACAGTCGTTAGTAAAATTCTATTGGAAATTGGCTGCATACAGACAGTGTTTGGTTTACTGTAGTTTGTTTTCATCAAGAATTGTACACAAAATGTATTATGTTTACTACGTAAACTGTGCATATCAATAATAATGGACTTCGTATGTAATTTAATAAAATTAAACACGGATTCTGAAAGTTATAGTCATTCAGTTACAGCATGTTTTACTTCTTCAGTAAGTACTTTAATAAGTGTGCCTTGGAAAGTACTTAGTAGTTACGTAGACTGGAGACGAAGCACACATGGAAACAACTGTCCTCGGTATAGACTGCAATGTAAATCGACTCCGTTCCCAGTACCTACGACGCGCCAGTTTTAATTATACAAAGTGCTATTAAGTTACACAATACCGTGTGCTTTATATTAGACTCTGTTTGCTTTAATTTATATCGAGTTTTCTTGTTTGAGCTGTTCCGTTCTTGAATTTGTATTTAATAATTCTTTCATCCCTTAGTGAAAAAGAACAAACGTTATATCGCACACACCCGAGGGCTTCTTGTATTTCATTATAAATTATTATGAAGCGTGAATGACATCGAGGCATTTACTTCTTGACGTTGAATTAAACGAAACATAAAATATACTTTGTAACAGATCATATTTTTATGTCAAATCAGTGTATGAAAACTATACTGTACAGTCCGTAAAAGACGCAGATGACGTCACATTTATTCTGTTTGTGTTTGCCTCTTGGTGTAATACTTCAATAGAAAATCAGTACATTTTAATTTTTCTGCTTAGACGTGTGACAGTGCGTGTATCTTTTTATTATTATTCCAGCTGTACAATGTTTACATATTTTCTGGAACCAAAGATTACATAAGATATTGAATTCTCATTTGCCTTTATTGAATCCATCCGTCTGCAATCTATTTGGTTTTTTAACATTTTCTTTTTTCCAATGAATTGGGAGTTGGCCCATTGCATTAACACCCAATTTAGAGGATCAGGCAATAGTTAATCAAGGTCTACTTCCTTCACCCTTTGATAAACCAATATCCAATTACAAGGCAGCAGCTGCTAGTTTTGGTCCGCCCCGGGTATTTTATTTCCCCAGTACCCACCGTATCTGGTGAGTATACCCCTATGTGCCACTTGGGGATGCGCCCGATGGGAGACTAGCAACTCCACACGGGAAAATCAGTACATTTTTATTTTTTTGATTAGACGTGTGACTGTGTGTATCTTTGTTGTGTAATTATTTGACGACCTTGTCAATATGTTCAGTCTCTTCAACGTTTCAGTGTTCTAAACTCGCTAGTTTTTACTACTCATTTTCTGTTTGTATTTTCTTTAAGTTCGTGGATTTTCTCAACTGCAACAACTGTGTAAATTGTAATTGGTAAACAAACAGATTTGTCTCCTTGAATATTGTGTCTCGTTGGTTTTGTTAGTTCCTTTGGATAACCTGCAGAATTTGTTTTGGGTTTCTGTCGGTTTTTGCAATTAACAGTCGCTAGTGTTTATCGGTTTCTAGAAATTACTTCCTCCGGGCTTCTTGAATGTTTCTTGTTTGATATATATGTGTTTCAAATAGATATCAGATAGATATCCATCTATCTGATTTTGTTGTTAGGAACCTAATGTTTCTTTTACGACTGACTGTGTATATAAAATACACACGATTTCATTTTTGGCCTGCAGCTGAGAGGCAAAAATATAAACAAAGAAATCTTACTTATTTTGATTGACCATTTGCATTTGCAACCTGATTTAATTTACTACTCGATTATGACATAAAAATGCGTGAACAACGAGTTGTCATATTTCTTCATAATTGAATTCTAGATATTGTAACTTTGTAAACTGTTACAAAAATTTATGTTAAAACACTGACAAAAGCTTTAATAAACTTAACGATCATACCGGTAAGTCAAGTACTTACTATTTGAATAATACCATAGCATTCAAAGACTCACGAGCGTATTAAGGTTTATGAGAATTCCATGTATATAATAATGGTGTGTCGAATAATATGAATCTTGTTTATATTATGGAGGAGTTCTGTGGAAAATATTGAAATACTTCAGCCCTCCTATTGAAAATGTGCATGCGTCGTACAGATGGTTTAGGGAAGAGTGGTAGGAACTTATCATCCAGAATGAAGAGGGATTTAATTACCTCTTTGTTAGCAATTACCACATTACATTTGAAGTTCCTACCTACAAAATTCTATGTATTCGGTACAATGTAAAACAGAGGAAATAATATTTTTTACATGTGCGTGCGTGCGTGCGTGCGTGTGTGCGTGTGTGTGTGCGTGTGTGCGTGTATTTTGCTAAAGCAGGAAACTTGTTTAATATAATTGGTGAGAACGACTAAAAATAAGGTTACTAAAATGAAAATTGTAAAATAGCGTTGTTAAATATTTAATCGGGTTTTTATTATTGATTGATAGTGTTATAAAATTATATAGTGGGTCAAGTGCTGCAGAGTCTTAAACAAAATCTAATTATTAAATGGATAATAATAACGTATTGAGTAATTTCACAGTAGGCCTAGCGTTTACAATGTGTACCGTCTATCGTAGCCGCTAGTAGCCTAATTAGTTGACCGTCACAATGTTTGACGTATTATTGTGTGCAGTCGTGTTAGCCTGGCCATCCAATTCGTGCCTAATTAAAATAATTGTACCTGTATACGAGGGTCATATGAAAAGTTCTCGGAGCGACATCTATAGCTCAATGGTAGTACTAAAATCTTTCGTGTGCTGCAAGACGTATATTTCGCGTGTACACCTGTTAATTTCCAAATATATCTGCCAATTTATTCACTATTTGCCAGCTGTTTAACATTTTCCTGTCATGCGTGTTTTTAAAATGCACAAAATCAAAAATCATGTTGTGATGAATTCTCTGTTTAAAAACTTTTCAGCGCTAATGGAAAATCAAAACGAAATTGTAAAAAATGTGTTAGGAGCAAAACATTTGTAATTTCCGTTGGCGCTAAACAATTTTTAACAAAGAATTAGACCACGATGTTTGATTTTGTCCGTTTTTCAAAACACACATGACACATCAGTTTTATACAGCCTCTAAACAATGAATAAAGTGATAGATAGATTTGAAAATTAACAGGGGTTTACATAAAATACAAATCTTGCAGCACACAACAAATTTTAGTTTTACCGCTAAGCTACAGTTGTCGTTCCGCGAATTTTCAACTGACCATCGAATATTCAATTAACATTAATAAGTGGAAAATTTTCTACATTAATTGCGGTCAACCAAAGTATAATATTAAAAATTGTTTGATCAAAAATGTAACTATTGTGAACTGTGGGTTAATTATTTGCAATGGGAGCGCTTAATTTTGAGATGGTATGGCGGTGCATATTTCGCAAAACATTTTGTTTCCTTCAACGTATCCTGTTAGCCAGAGAAAGGTCGTATCCAGTACCGTAAAATCATGTTCGTGGCCTATTTTTTTATTTATCGAAGTCGGTGTTAGTTTTTGAATTTTTAACTAGCATCGCTGTTCCATATTAAATTACATAGAGGAGTAGTGTGTATGAAAGTAAGTATTTTGTATAAATCTGGCAAACGTTTCTTAGTCACGCTAAATACCTTGTATCATACACACTGTGTACTTCTAAACATTTATAGACCAGCAATATATACAATAATCAGGGTACCACCTTTTTATCCACGATTAGAGGAAAACTAATTTTGTAACAACTAAAAACTTTATTACTGTTAATAACAATGTTTTGTGCTACTAACCCCTTCGTTCACGTGTCACTCATAATAACACTGAACTGGAATAGAATATTGCCTACCCCAAATGTCTCTGCGTTGATCTGTTTCTATTATATTTAATTACAAATTCCTCTTCTGCTAACACAAACGTAGGTCCCTCCACAAACAGGATACCCTCAGCGAAATTACCTAGTATAATAGACTACTGTACGCTTTGCATACCAGTACAATGTAATCAGTGG
Organism: Magicicada septendecula; assembly: GCA_034769895.1. Lineage (NCBI taxonomy): Eukaryota > Metazoa > Arthropoda > Insecta > Hemiptera > Cicadidae > Magicicada > Magicicada septendecula. The sequence continues at coordinate 309,598,350 of CM068367.1, read as the reverse complement.
CTCACACCAACGGTGTACGATTAATATCAGTATTAGGACAATATCAATGTTACGCTTTAGTCTGACTCTTGGTATAAATATGGCTTTCATAAATTAAGTGCCGTTAACGTTTACTCTTAATTAAAACAAAAAAACACTCTGGCATCTTAAAAATAAAATTATTTATGTGTATTCAGTAATCTTAAGTAATTTCTCTGAGTAAAAGTCTATATTCCTTGAGATTAGTCTTATTGACTGAGTTGATTGGCAAGGGGTTGTTCTATTTAAAAAAATAAATATTGTAATAATAAGTTTTGTTTCTGCATTAATTAACATAAATAATTCTTAAGTACAAGCCATTAATTTTACTTTCCTGAATCCGTTTTATTATTTTACTTGAACGATAATTTGTCTAATATCTGCAATATAAAATACCGTCATCATCACCAATGCTCTGACTTTTAATGAAAGCATATGACAAATCACGTTGTTTCATATGTCTGTTTGTTTAGATCTGTGGTGTTTTTGATAGCATTCCTGTGATGATGAGTGTGTTTTGACTTTTTAGTGCACAGTGCATTTGAAGAACGGAGTAGTTCCATTTCCAGTCGGGTCTGATGAAGTACATAACTGGGACGCCGGAAAACAAGATAGGCAAAACCTGTATTAGAAAGAAAACAAATTCATGAATCGGACATTTATACAATTAAGTTATAGATGTCAATGAAAGCTGAAAAAATTTGGATATATTTTCTTGTCACTTTGTTTACCTTTCGAGATAAACATTTTGTGTGACAACATATTGCGTACTCTTTGAGGGCCTTATTTATGATTTATTATTTTATATCCTTTTGTAGCTAGTTTAAGTAGTAGCAGTCGTAATTTCCGTTAATTTCCTATGCTTAACAGAGGTTACGTTTATATAGATTCAAAATATATTTGTGTAACCTCAAACAACATGTTTACTTCCCTAGAATGAAATTTATTTTCCGTAGTGCTGAAAGAACTACAAAAGTTGGAAAAGCTATTTGATTTATTTGTTAAGTAAAATATCACTAACTCTTTCCAAAAACATGAATTAGCCCGGAGAATTATAAATAATTTAAATTATTGTGAAGAGATGAATAAATTATAATTGTACTTTTGTTAACGCGAAACTTCGTAGTTGTTACAGGTAACTGACGTATTCATAATACAACTATAAGTGAGGTTTCTATTGTTTAATTTTACCAACTTATAAGCTGGAAACCGAGCATGCATATGCAGTTCTCTAGAAACTAGTTTCGTACAACTTTCAGAACAATACCACTTATACGTGTACTGTTAGGTGATCATAATTTTCGTCAAAATATTCCGTGGTAGTCTCAAGATGTAATTGATAGCATACGTATGGTACATCCACATATATAGAAAGTTCGTGTTGAGGCTCAGGTGTGCAGCAGAGTATAATTTGAAAATAATACAATTGATGACAACATCTCGTCATTTAGTCTTGAATAGAGCTAAAACCACCTGTTGCAGACATATTTTTTTATAAGTAATGAAGTATGACTCAAAAGTTGTACTATTTGTTTACGTTTCCAATAGTCTATTGTGTTAGCAATTAAGCACGTAGGTTTCTATTGAGTTATAAATTTAATCGAAGGTTTTGCCTAGTATTATGTTTTAGTTTCTTTGTTAGTACTCAATGTTTTCACATTAAGTATGATTCGTTTTGTGTATAATAAAAAAAAACTTATGACTGGAAAAGGTAGCAAAGCGTCAGCAGTACCTGATAGTTTTGATGCAGTCAGTTTAATAGCCACTGACAATTACAGTTGTATAGCGCCTTTCACGTTTCTGAAGTAAGCATTGTTCATTATATCCAAATGAGAAATAACAAAATTTGTACTCGCTCGTAGCGATCAAAACTTACAGTATTAATAACAAAACGAACAATGGACATTATAACTATTAGTTTAGTAGGCTATATCATAATCATTCCATAACTAATGGTCAATTATTTTCAATTTTATTATCAGAATGTAATAATACCTTGACTATATGTGATTATGAAGTGGCAAAATGTTACGAATGTCTGTAGGTTACGTTATTCTTGGCGGTAAAATATGAGTTGTAAGTCAACCTCGTGTTACAAGGTTGATGTAATACGAGGCTCGTATGTATGAAAGGCTCGAATTGTTGAAATAACTTTTCCTGTCACATTTAAAAGATTACTATTAATAATCCGATTACTACTCATCATTTAACAGAAACTGGAAACATTTATACCTACGAGCAACCGTTTTGAATGCAATAGGTGTAAAAACGCGAAAAATATAGTATTCACGTAACGTAAACGCTATAATACTATCTTAATGGAATAATAACTCATGGATATGATTTAATAACATAATGATTTAATCTGTGTAACATAAATTCAATTATTGGAAAATTCCATTCGATACATAAGGTTGTCACAGGGTCGATATTTATCTCAGGATTTATAATTAAATAATTTTAATATATTTCGTGGGAATTCTTGTGGCTGCTACGAAAAGTTCCTTTGCATGTTGATTAATAATAGAGAGTACCTTTACAAACAATATATTACTTATAATCTAAAAATTTACACAAATTATATATTAAGTTACATACAAGTTTTGACGATATTCAATTTGTCCGTCTCAGAAAATAATGTAGTTTATCAATGTGTACAATAAATGTTTCCTTGTAATCACTGTTAGCTTATATATTGAATTTGGTTGCACTTTAAAATGTTGACTAGTGATTAGTGTTAGTGTAAATTGTTATATTGTCTAGTGGTTGTTCCTTGTTGAAAAAAAAATATTGTCAAATTATACTTTACACATCTAGACGATATTGCTGAAGGGTTCCTGGTCGTTTCTGAATATTTTTCTTGATTGTGTGTATTATTTGTTCATGAAAATGGTAGTGGAAGGATTATTATCTTCGATGATGGTCCTTCAGATCTTCTTTCACACACGGGTCATCTATTTTTGTATACTTTTAATTACCTCTAGACACGCACTATTCAACTGCTTTCCATCACAATTAACAATTAAGTGTTATTTCTTCTTTCTTTTAGTTACCTACTCATACAAATTTCTTAAATTTTGATTGGTCATTTATGTACAGTTTAAATGTTATAGGATCAACACCCATTACCTACATTATATTTTATAAATTACCTTTAATAGATAATTTTATTATTATACTCTAATTATATATGCAATGTTTATACAATTATTAATTAGATAATTATAAACAATTTGATACTAAACATGCCTCAGTTTATAACTGTAAAACCTTATTAATTTGAATTTCTATGATATGTGGTGGAACAATTTTTATGGTTTATTGTAATTTCTACTTTGACTACCTGAGATAAATATATTTACATAAATTAACTGGTGACATAAAATCTTATAACATATAACAAAACTTTTAATAATAATAATTGTTTTTGACAGTTTTAGTTTATTTATACTGCTAAACTATTGTCTGTATGATAAACTAAAATTCTGTTTAATAATAACAAAACACTTCCATCAAAAATAATTACACTGTTTAACGGTAGTCTGTGTCGCTATTTCTTATGATCACACTCATTATTTTAAAGGTTTGTGTCCCTTTTCCTTTCCTTGATTATAGGCCTATATGATTATAATTAATACAATTTTATTATATGGATTAGGTACTCTTTATTGGGTTTGGATTATTATTCAGGGTAAGTTGATTAGGCCTACTAGGTTTATTTATTTCACTTTTTTCTGTTTACTGCCCTATTCTACTGGGTTATTTCTGGGTTTCTGGATAATATTATATAAGTCAAACCAAATAGTTTTCCTTTAATTTGCTTTCAATTATTATTTCTTGTTTCTTCTCTGGATCGGATTCCACTATTATTTACTATTCTTTTGTAACATTTGTTTCGTTACAAATTGCCTCCCTTCAGAAGTAATTATTTCTGAACACTTCATTAGGTGTGAGGACATAATTACTTATGTTTCATTTGTGACATTCTGCTGGTTCTTTAAATTGTATTCTACACTGATAGTTTTTTACTTTTCCTGGGTTTTCTGAAAATACATGTTTATACTTCTTATATATTATAATGAGATCTTCTACTTGTTTTACTGTCAAATTATTTGTGCCTTGGTGTCTAAACTCTCTTATCTCCTGTAATTTACTGTTCCACAGGTCTTCATTTGTCATATTATAGATTATTTTTCTGCATTGGGTGTCATTATTTAAAAAATTTAATTCCCTAACTTGGTGATGGGTACGGTTCAGAGGGGCACCATCGCTTCCTATTAACTCTGCCGTCCACATAACACCTTCTGAGTTCAAGGACACCTTCTCCTTGCTCAAATCAATAATGGCTGAGTATTTCCTCAGCATATCGCATCCGATTAATAATTCGAATGGTAGGCCGATTGCGACCAAACATATAATATTAATTGTAACACCTTTGCTTTTTATTTCCAATGACACTTGTTTTCTCACTGTTTTATTTTGACGCCCAGTGGCACCTATTAAAATAACATTATTGACAGGTAAGGTAGGTATTATATTTTTACTTTGTTTCAGTATTCTCTCCAGTTCAGCGTCGTTAATAAGTGATACATTTGCACCAGTATCAATCATTATTCGTGTAGGAATTCCTTCAATTTGAGCGGTTATGTATAAAATTTCATTATGCTGGTTGATTCTACTTGTCACCGTTTCCTCCAAAAGTTCTTCTCGAAGATTTTTCAAATAATAATTGTAAATAATAGTAAGATTTTGACTGTCCGTCCTTAAACTTTGGTTGTTGTTATACTTCAAAATTCTTTTATTTTCCATAATTAGTGTTTCATAATTAGTTGGTAGTAATTTGTTATTACTATGTTTTTGAATTTGGTGGTTATTGTACCCAGTAGTTAGTAGCAGTAAGGGGTCGCGAGGGTTTATTACTGCCTCACTCCGTTTAAATTAAGGCTATCATGATTATTTTCCGGGCATGACTGTTGATTTGCCTGGACTGGTGTGCTGGTTCCTGGTTGTTCAACCTCTCGGTTGTCTAATTGTTCACTTCCCCTTGATTCTCGGAAGTCCTCCTGGCTTCTACTTCTGACTCGGTTATAATGGTGACTCATCCCTCTGGGATTTCCTCTTTGATCATAACTGTTATTAAAACTGTTCCTCCGAGGTTGATGGTATCTCCAGTAATCCCCTTCTTCGGCACTGATGTAATTTATTCGGGGTCGGTACGAACGATTATTATTATAATTACCCTGATTATTATTGTTATTAACTCCTGAGTTACTCCTAAAATTATTATAATTTTGGTTTGTTCGGTAGTTATTATAATTATTATTATTTCTATTACCCGGATGGTAATTTTGATTGGGCCTGTTGTTATCATTATTGTTAATTGGGTTTCGATTGAAGTTTGCTGGTTGGTTATTATTTGGGGTAAAATTTTGGTTGTAATTACGATCGTTGACATAACTATTCCGGTTATTCATGTTATTATATTGATTATGATTCATACCATGGTTATTATTTTTTGAACCGCACTGATCAGTTCGTTGTCTGCTTCTTTTGTAGTAACCCTCGTGTTCATAATTTTCTAATAAGTCAGCCATTGCGTGGACCGTTTTAATCTGGCTTCCCAGGCGTGCTCTGGCAATTCCTGTGTCGTAATGGTATGCCATTTTAGTTACTAGGGATTCTTCTGGTATTCTTGGCTCTAGGTGTCTCGCCAAACATACCTTTCCCCAGAAGTAAGTAGTTGGAGATGTACCTCTATTTCCATCATATCTTCCCTGACAAATGTTGTCCCTTATAATATTTTGTATAGCTTCGGACCAGTATTTTTCTTTAAACAGTTTTTTAAATTGGGCGTAGTCCACTATCTCATTCCTGGTTGCTGTCCACCAGTTGTCCGTAATCTCCCTAAAATGCTCATCCAACATCTCTCTAATCGAGCTCCAGATAGTTATTCGATGTTTATTAAAATGTTCCTCAATTCTGGCCAGGAATTCCATGGGGTTTCTACGATAATTTTTGAAATTAATCCCTTCTTTGGGTTCATTTGTGGAAACATGAGTAATATTATTTGGTCTGGTTCTAATTAACTCAATTTCTTCTTGATTTTGGCGTACTTGACCAGTTAAATTGTTCATCGTAGTGTTAATATTGTCACACCTTTCTCCGGTTTGTTTCTGTAAATTAACTAAATTTTCTTGTTCCTTTTGTATTCCTTCTATTTGAATACGACTATTTTCTTGGACCTGGTCTATTCTAGTATTTATAATTGCTTCATTTTGTGTAATAGTTTCGTTAGCTTTTCTCAATCTCTCATTAGTGTCAGATATTTCTTGCTTCCTTTCCTCATCGATTTTGTCCATCTTCTGGTTAATTGTATCATTGACTTGTTCAATTCTACCATTAATTCTTCTTAAATTCTCTTCATTGATTTGTCTGAACTCTTCCTTCATTTGGTTATTATTTTCACTTATAGTTTGTCTTAAAGTTTCATTAGTACTTTCTTTAATACTGTCGATTTTCTCATTTATCCGTTTTAAATTCTCGTTAGTGTCTTCTCTGTTTTGGTCAAATCTCTCCTCCATCTGTTTTATTAAGTTTTCACTCATTTTCTCATTTGTTTGTCTGTGATCTTCCTTGATGTTATCGAATTTTTCCTCCATTTGTTTTAATAAGTTTTGACTCAAAATTTCATTTTGTTTCCTTGAGTTTTCAGTGAATTCTTCCTTCTGCTTCTTCAAATCTTCCTTCGTTTGTCTGTTATCTTCCTTGATGTTATCGAATTTTTCCTCCATTTGTTTTAATAAGTTTTGACTCAAAATTTCATTTTGTTTCCTTGAGTTTTCAGTGAATTCTTCCTTCTGCATCTTAGAGTCTTCTTTATTTAATTCCCATAGTTGTTGTAAATCCAGGCCTCCTCTGGCTTCCTCTCTTACTACCGTTTCTACATCCTCCACCGATGTTACTTCTTTCTCTTCCATCCTGACTTCCTTCTCTGCCTCCTTCGTCCGTTTCAATGATGTAGCCCTCTTACGCATCTTTATAATTTCTTGGAACTTATAGCAGTCGCCAGCTAAAAATTAGGAAATTAATTTGCTTGATTCAATTTCTTCACTTAATATTCCCTAATTTCAGCCTCACTAGTTGGTGCGCCAATTTATAATACTATCTTAATGGAATAATAACTCATGGATATGATTTAATAACATAATGATTTAATCTGTGTAACATAAATTCAATTATTGGAAAATTCCATTCGATACATAAGGTTGTCACAGGGTCGATATTTATCTCAGGATTTATAATTAAATAATTTTAATATATTTCGTGGGAATTCTTGTGGCTGCTACGAAAAGTTCCTTTGCATGTTGATTAATAATAGAGAGTACCTTTACAAACAATATATTACTTATAATCTAAAAATTTACACAAATTATATATTAAGTTACATACAAGTTTTGACGATATTCAATTTGTCCGTCTCAGAAAATAATGTAGTTTATCAATGTGTACAATAAATGTTTCCTTGTAATCACTGTTAGCTTATATATTGAATTTGGTTGCACTTTAAAATGTTGACTAGTGATTAGTGTTAGTGTAAATTGTTATATTGTCTAGTGGTTGTTCCTTGTTGAAAAAAAAATATTGTCAAATTATACTTTACACATCTAGACGATATTGCTGAAGGGTTCCTGGTCGTTTCTGAATATTTTTCTTGATTGTGTGTATTATTTGTTCATGAAAATGGTAGTGGAAGGATTATTATCTTCGATGATGGTCCTTCAGATCTTCTTTCACACACGGGTCATCTATTTTTGTATACTTTTAATTACCTCTAGACACGCACTATTCAACTGCTTTCCATCACAATTAACAATTAAGTGTTATTTCTTCTTTCTTTTAGTTACCTACTCATACAAATTTCTTAAATTTTGATTGGTCATTTATGTACAGTTTAAATGTTATAGGATCAACACCCATTACCTACATTATATTTTATAAATTACCTTTAATAGATAATTTTATTATTATACTCTAATTATATATGCAATGTTTATACAATTATTAATTAGATAATTATAAACAATTTGATACTAAACATGCCTCAGTTTATAACTGTAAAACCTTATTAATTTGAATTTCTATGATATGTGGTGGAACAATTTTTATAGTTTATTGTAATTTCTACTTTGACTACCTGAGATAAATATATTTACATAAATTAACTGGTGACATAAAATCTTATAACATATAACAAAACTTTTAATAATAATAATTGTTTTTGACAGTTTTAGTTTATTTATACTGCTAAACTATTGTCTGTATGATAAACTAAAATTCTGTTTAATAATAACAAAACACTTCCATCAAAAATAATTACACTGTTTAACGGTAGTCTGTGTCGCTATTTCTTATGATCACACTCATTATTTTAAAGGTTTGTGTCCCTTTTCCTTTCCTTGATTATAGGCCTATATGATTATAATTAATACAATTTTATTATATGGATTAGGTACTCTTTATTGGGTTTGGATTATTATTCAGGGTAAGTTGATTAGGCCTACTAGGTTTATTTATTTCACTTTTTTCTGTTTACTGCCCTATTCTACTGGGTTATTTCTGGGTTTCTGGATAATATTATATAAGTCAAACCAAATAGTTTTCCTTTAATTTGCTTTCAATTATTATTTCTTGTTTCTTCTCTGGATCGGATTCCACTATTATTTACTATTCTTTTGTAACATTTGTTTCGTTACAAATTGCCTCCCTTCAGAAGTAATTATTTCTGAACACTTCATTAGGTGTGAGGACATAATTACTTATGTTTCATTTGTGACATTCTGCTGGTTCTTTAAATTGTATTCTACACTGATAGTTTTTTACTTTTCCTGGGTTTTCTGAAAATACATGTTTATACTTCTTATATATTATAATGAGATCTTCTACTTGTTTTACTGTCAAATTATTTGTGCCTTGGTGTCTAAACTCTCTTATCTCCTGTAATTTACTGTTCCACAGGTCTTCATTTGTCATATTATAGATTATTTTTCTGCATTGGGTGTCATTATTTAAAAAATTTAATTCCCTAACTTGGTGATGGGTACGGTTCAGAGGGGCACCATCGCTTCCTATTAACTCTGCCGTCCACATAACACCTTCTGAGTTCAAGGACACCTTCTCCTTGCTCAAATCAATAATGGCTGAGTATTTCCTCAGCATATCGCATCCGATTAATAATTCGAATGGTAGGCCGATTGCGACCAAACATATAATATTAATTGTAACACCTTTGCTTTTTATTTCCAATGACACTTGTTTTCTCACTGTTTTATTTTGACGCCCAGTGGCACCTATTAAAATAACATTATTGACAGGTAAGGTAGGTATTATATTTTTACTTTGTTTCTGTATTCTCTCCAGTTCAGCGTCGTTAATAAGTGATACATTTGCACCAGTATCTATCATTATTCGTGTAGGAATTCCTTCAATTTGAGCGGTTATGTATAAAATTTCATTATGCTGGTTGATTCTACTTGTCACCGTTTCCTCCAACAGTTCTTCTCGAAGATTTTTCAAATAATAATTGTAAATAATAGTAAGATTTTGACTGTCCGTCCTTAAACTTTGGTTGTTGTTATACTTCAAAATTCTTTTATTTTCCATAATTAGTGTTTCATAATTAGTTGGTAGTAATTTGTTATTACTATGTTTTTGGATTTGGTGGTTATTGTACCCAGTAGTTAGTAGCAGTAAGGGGTCGCGAGGGTTTATTACTGCCTCACTCCGTTTAAATTAAGGCTATCATGATTATTTTCCGGGCATGACTGTTGATTTGCCTGGACTGGTGTGCTGGTTCCTGGTTGTTCAACCTCTCGGTTGTCTAATTGTTCACTTCCCCTTGATTCTCGGAAGTCCTCCTGGCTTCTACTTCTGACTCGGTTATAATGGTGACTCATCCCTCTGGGATTTCCTCTTTGATCATAACTGTTATTAAAACTGTTCCTCCGAGGTTGATGGTATCTCCAGTAATCCCCTTCTTCGGCACTGATGTAATTTATTCGGGGTCGGTACGAACGATTATTATTATAATTACCCTGATTATTATTGTTATTAACTCCTGAGTTACTCCTAAAATTATTATAATTTTGGTTTGTTCGGTAGTTATTATAATTATTATTATTTCTATTACCCGGCTGGTAATTTTGATTGGGCCTGTTGTTATCATTATTGTTAATTGGGTTTCGATTGAAGTTTGCTGGTTGGTTATTATTTGGGGTAAAATTTTGGTTGTAATTACGATCGTTGACATAACTATTCCGGTTATTCATGTTATTATATTGATTATGATTCATACCATGGTTATTATTTTTTGAACCGCACTGATCAGTTCGTTGTCTGCTTCTTTTGTAGTAACCCTCGTGTTCATAATTTTCTAATAAGTCAGCCATTGCGTGGACCGTTTTAATCTGGCTTCCCAGGCGTGCTCTGGCAATTCCTGTGTCGTAATGGTATGCCATTTTAGTTACTAGGGATTCTTCTGGTATTCTTGGCTCTAGGTGTCTCGCCAAACATACCTTTCCCCAGAAGTAAGTAGTTGGAGATGTACCTCTATTTCCATCATATCTTCCCTGACAAATGTTGTCTCTTATAATATTTTGTATAGCTTCGGACCAGTATTTTTCTTTAAACAGTTTTTTAAATTGGGCGTAGTCCACTATCTCATTCCTGGTTGCTGTCCACCAGTTGTCCGTAATCTCCCTAAAATGCTCATCCAACATCTCTCTAATCGAGCTCCAGATAGTTATTCGATGTTTATTAAAATGTTCCTCAATTCTGGCCAGGAATTCCATGGGGTTTCTACGATAATTTTTGAAATTAATCCCTTCTTTGGGTTCATTTGTGGAAACATGAGTAATATTATTTGGTCTGGTTCTAATTAACTCAATTTCTTCTTGATTTTGGCGTACTTGACCAGTTAAATTGTTCATCGTAGTGTTAATATTGTCACACCTTTCTCCGGTTTGTTTCTGTAAATTAACTAAATTTTCTTGTTCCTTTTGTATTCCTTCTATTTGAATACGACTATTTTCTTGGACCTGGTCTATTCTAGTATTTATCACTGCTTCATTTTGTGTAATAGTTTCGTTAGCTTTTCTCAATCTCTCATTAGTGTCAGATATTTCTTGCTTCCTTTCCTCATCGATTTTGTCCATCTTCTGGTTAATTGTATCATTGACTTGTTCAATTCTACCATTAATTCTTCTTAAATTCTCTTCATTGATTTGTCTGAACTCTTCCTTCATTTGGTTATTATTTTCACTTATAGTTTGTCTTAAAGTTTCATTAGTACTTTCTTTAATACTGTCGATTTTCTCATTTATCCGTTTTAAATTCTCGTTAGTGTCTTCTCTGTTTTGGTCAAATCTCTCCTCCATCTGTTTTATTAAGTTTTCACTCATTTTCTCATTTGTTTGTCTGTGATCTTCCTTGATGTTATCGAATTTTTCCTCCATTTGTTTTAATAAGTTTTGACTCAAAATTTCATTTTGTTTCCTTGAGTTTTCAGTGAATTCTTCCTTCTGCTTCTTCAAATCTTCCTTCGTTTGTCTGTTATCTTCCTTGATGTTATCGAATTTTTCCTCCATTTGTTTTAATAAGTTTTGACTCAAAATTTCATTTTGTTTCCTTGAGTTTTCAGTGAATTCTTCCTTCTGCATCTTAGAGTCTTCTTTATTTAATTCCCATAGTTGTTGTAAATCCAGGCCTCCTCTGGCTTCCTCTCTTACTACCGTTTCTACATCCTCCACCGATGTTACTTCTTTCTCTTCCATCCTGACTTCCTTCTCTGCCTCCTTCGTCCGTTCCAATGATGTAGCCCTCTTACGCATCTTTATAATTTCTTGGAACTTATAGCAGTCGCCAGCTAAAAATTAGGAAATTAATTTGCTTGATTCAATTTCTTCACTTAATATACCCTAATTTCAGCCTCACTAGTTGGTGCGCCAATTTATAATACTATCTTAATGGAATAATAACTCATGGATATGATTTAATAACATAATGATTTAATCTGTGTAACATAAATTCAATTATTGGAAAATTCCATTCGATACATAAGGTTGTCACAGGGTCGATATTTATCTCAGGATTTATAATTAAATAATTTTAATATATTTCGTGGGAATTCTTGTGGCTGCTACGAAAAGTTCCTTTGCATGTTGATTAATAATAGAGAGTACCTTTACAAACAATATATTACTTATAATCTAAAAATTTACACAAATTATATATTAAGTTACATACAAGTTTTGACGATATTCAATTTGTCCGTCTCAGAAAATAATGTAGTTTATCAATGTGTACAATAAATGTTTCCTTGTAATCACTGTTAGCTTATATATTGAATTTGGTTGCACTTTAAAATGTTGACTAGTGATTAGTGTTAGTGTAAATTGTTATATTGTCTAGTGGTTGTTCCTTGTTGAAAAAAAAATATTGTCAAATTATACTTTACACATCTAGACGATATTGCTGAAGGGTTCCTGGTCGTTTCTGAATATTTTTCTTGATTGTGTGTATTATTTGTTCATGAAAATGGTAGTGGAAGGATTATTATCTTCGATGATGGTCCTTCAGATCTTCTTTCACACACGGGTCATCTATTTTTGTATACTTTTAATTACCTCTAGACACGCACTATTCAACTGCTTTCCATCACAATTAACAATTAAGTGTTATTTCTTCTTTCTTTTAGTTACCTACTCATACAAATTTCTTAAATTTTGATTGGTCATTTATGTACAGTTTAAATGTTATAGGATCAACACCCATTACCTACATTATATTTTATAAATTACCTTTAATAGATAATTTTATTATTATACTCTAATTATATATGCAATGTTTATACAATTATTAATTAGATAATTATAAACAATTTGATACTAAACATGCCTCAGTTTATAACTGTAAAACCTTATTAATTTGAATTTCTATGATATGTGGTGGAACAATTTTTATGGTTTATTGTAATTTCTACTTTGACTACCTGAGATAAATATATTTACATAAATTAACTGGTGACATAAAATCTTATAACATATAACAAAACTTTTAATAATAATAATTGTTTTTGACAGTTTTAGTTTATTTATACTGCTAAACTATTGTCTGTATGATAAACTAAAATTCTGTTTAATAATAACAAAACACTTCCATCAAAAATAATTACACTGTTTAACGGTAGTCTGTGTCGCTATTTCTTATGATCACACTCATTATTTTAAAGGTTTGTGTCCCTTTTCCTTTCCTTGATTATAGGCCTATATGATTATAATTAATACAATTTTATTATATGGATTAGGTACTCTTTATTGGGTTTGGATTATTATTCAGGGTAAGTTGATTAGGCCTACTAGGTTTATTTATTTCACTTTTTTCTGTTTACTGCCCTATTCTACTGGGTTATTTCTGGGTTTCTGGATAATATTATATAAGTCAAACCAAATAGTTTTCCTTTAATTTGCTTTCAATTATTATTTCTTGTTTCTTCTCTGGATCGGATTCCACTATTATTTACTATTCTTTTGTAACATTTGTTTCGTTACAAATTGCCTCCCTTCAGAAGTAATTATTTCTGAAAACTTCATTAGGTGTGAGGACATAATTACTTATGTTTCATTTGTGACATTCTGCTGGTTCTTTAAATTGTATTCTACACTGATAGTTTTTTACTTTTCCTGGGTTTTCTGAAAATACATGTTTATACTTCTTATATATTATAATGAGATCTTCTACTTGTTTTACTGTCAAATTATTTGTGCCTTGGTGTCTAAACTCTCTTATCTCCTGTAATTTACTGTTCCACAGGTCTTCATTTGTCATATTATAGATTATTTTTCTGCATTGGGTGTCATTATTTAAAAAATTTAATTCCCTAACTTGGTGATGGGTACGGTTCAGAGGGGCACCATCGCTTCCTATTAACTCTGCCGTCCACATAACACCTTCTGAGTTCAAGGACACCTTCTCCTTGCTCAAATCAATAATGGCTGAGTATTTCCTCAGCATATCGCATCCGATTAATAATTCGAATGGTAGGCCGATTGCGACCAAACATATAATATTAATTGTAACACCTTTGCTTTTTATTTCCAATGACACTTGTTTTCTCACTGTTTTATTTTGACGCCCAGTGGCACCTATTAAAATAACATTATTGACAGGTAAGGTAGGTATTATATTTTTACTTTGTTTCTGTATTCTCTCCAGTTCAGCGTCGTTAATAAGTGATACATTTAGCACCAGTATCTATCATTATTCGTGTAGGAATTCCTTCAATTTGAGCGGTTATGTATAAAATTTCATTATGCTGGTTGATTCTACTTGTCACCGTTTCCTCCAACAGTTCTTCTCGAAGATTTTTCAAATAATAATTGTAAATAATAGTAAGATTTTGACTGTCCGTCCTTAAACTTTGGTTGTTGTTATACTTCAAAATTCTTTTATTTTCCATAATTAGTGTTTCATAATTAGTTGGTAGTAATTTGTTATTACTATGTTTTTGAATTTGGTGGTTATTGTACCCAGTAGTTAGTAGCAGTAAGGGGTCGCGAGGGTTTATTACTGCCTCACTCCGTTTAAATTAAGGCTATCATGATTATTTTCCGGGCATGACTGTTGATTTGCCTGGACTGGTGTGCTGGTTCCTGGTTGTTCAACCTCTCGGTTGTCTAATTGTTCACTTCCCCTTGATTCTCGGAAGTCCTCCTGGCTTCTACTTCTGACTCGGTTATAATGGTGACTCATCCCTCTGGGATTTCCTCTTTGATCATAACTGTTATTAAAACTGTTCCTCCGAGGTTGATGGTATCTCCAGTAATCCCCTTCTTCGGCACTGATGTAATTTATTCGGGGTCGGTACGAACGATTATTATTATAATTACCCTGATTATTATTGTTATTAACTCCTGAGTTACTCCTAAAATTATTATAATTTTGGTTTGTTCGGTAGTTATTATAATTATTATTATTTCTATTACCCGGATGGTAATTTTGATTGGGCCTGTTGTTATCATTATTGTTAATTGGGTTTCGATTGAAGTTTGCTGGTTGGTTATTATTTGGGGTAAAATTTTGGTTGTAATTACGATCGTTGACATAACTATTCCGGTTATTCATGTTATTATATTGATTATGATTCATACCATGGTTATTATTTTTTGAACCGCACTGATCAGTTCGTTGTCTGCTTCTTTTGTAGTAACCCTCGTGTTCATAATTTTCTAATAAGTCAGCCATTGCGTGGACCGTTTTAATCTGGCTTCCCAGGCGTGCTCTGGCAATTCCTGTGTCGTAATGGTATGCCATTTTAGTTACTAGGGATTCTTCTGGTATTCTTGGCTCTAGGTGTCTCGCCAAACATACCTTTCCCCAGAAGTAAGTAGTTGGAGATGTACCTCTATTTCCATCATATCTTCCCTGACAAATGTTGTCTCTTATAATATTTTGTATAGCTTCGGACCAGTATTTTTCTTTAAACAGTTTTTTAAATTGGGCGTAGTCCACTATCTCATTCCTGGTTGCTGTCCACCAGTTGTCCGTAATCTCCCTAAAATGCTCATCCAACATCTCTCTAATCGAGCTCCAGATAGTTATTCGATGTTTATTAAAATGTTCCTCAATTCTGGCCAGGAATTCCATGGGGTTTCTACGATAATTTTTGAAATTAATCCCTTCTTTGGGTTCATTTGTGGAAACATGAGTAATATTATTTGGTCTGGTTCTAATTAACTCAATTTCTTCTTGATTTTGGCGTACTTGACCAGTTAAATTGTTCATCGTAGTGTTAATATTGTCACACCTTTCTCCGGTTTGTTTCTGTAAATTAACTAAATTTTCTTGTTCCTTTTGTATTCCTTCTATTTGAATACGACTATTTTCTTGGACCTGGTCTATTCTAGTATTTATCACTGCTTCATTTTGTGTAATAGTTTCGTTAGCTTTTCTCAATCTCTCATTAGTGTCAGATATTTCTTGCTTCCTTTCCTCATCGATTTTGTCCATCTTCTGGTTAATTGTATCATTGACTTGTTCAATTCTACCATTAATTCTTCTTAAATTCTCTTCATTGATTTGTCTGAACTCTTCCTTCATTTGGTTATTATTTTCACTTATAGTTTGTCTTAAAGTTTCATTAGTACTTTCTTTAATACTGTCGATTTTCTCATTTATCCGTTTTAAATTCTCGTTAGTGTCTTCTCTGTTTTGGTCAAATCTCTCCTCCATCTGTTTTATTAAGTTTTCACTCATTTTCTCATTTGTTTGTCTGTGATCTTCCTTGATGTTATCGAATTTTTCCTCCATTTGTTTTAATAAGTTTTGACTCAAAATTTCATTTTGTTTCCTTGAGTTTTCAGTGAATTCTTCCTTCTGCTTCTTCAAATCTTCCTTCGTTTGTCTGTTATCTTCCTTGATGTTATCGAATTTTTCCTCCATTTGTTTTAATAAGTTTTGACTCAAAATTTCATTTTGTTTCCTTGAGTTTTCAGTGAATTCTTCCTTCTGCATCTTAGAGTCTTCTTTATTTAATTCCCATAGTTGTTGTAAATCCAGGCCTCCTCTGGCTTCCTCTCTTACTACCGTTTCTACATCCTCCACCGATGTTACTTCTTTCTCTTCCATCCTGACTTCCTTCTCTGCCTCCTTCGTCCGTTTCAATGATGTAGCCCTCTTACGCATCTTTATAATTTCTTGGAACTTATAGCAGTCGCCAGCTAAAAATTAGGAAATTAATTTGCTTGATTCAATTTCTTCACTTAATATTCCCTAATTTCAGCCTCACTAGTTGGTGCGCCAATTTATAATACTATCTTAATGGAATAATAACTCATGGATATGATTTAATAACATAATGATTTAATCTGTGTAACATAAATTCAATTATTGGAAAATTCCATTCGATACATAAGGTTGTCACAGGGTCGATATTTATCTCAGGATTTATAATTAAATAATTTTAATATATTTCGTGGGAATTCTTGTGGCTGCTACGAAAAGTTCCTTTGCATGTTGATTAATAATAGAGAGTACCTTTACAAACAATATATTACTTATAATCTAAAAATTTACACAAATTATATATTAAGTTACATACAAGTTTTGACGATATTCAATTTGTCCGTCTCAGAAAATAATGTAGTTTATCAATGTGTACAATAAATGTTTCCTTGTAATCACTGTTAGCTTATATATTGAATTTGGTTGCACTTTAAAATGTTGACTAGTGATTAGTGTTAGTGTAAATTGTTATATTGTCTAGTGGTTGTTCCTTGTTGAAAAAAAAATATTGTCAAATTATACTTTACACATCTAGACGATATTGCTGAAGGGTTCCTGGTCGTTTCTGAATATTTTTCTTGATTGTGTGTATTATTTGTTCATGAAAATGGTAGTGGAAGGATTATTATCTTCGATGATGGTCCTTCAGATCTTCTTTCACACACGGGTCATCTATTTTTGTATACTTTTAATTACCTCTAGACACGCACTATTCAACTGCTTTCCATCACAATTAACAATTAAGTGTTATTTCTTCTTTCTTTTAGTTACCTACTCATACAAATTTCTTAAATTTTGATTGGTCATTTATGTACAGTTTAAATGTTATAGGATCAACACCCATTACCTACATTATATTTTATAAATTACCTTTAATAGATAATTTTATTATTATACTCTAATTATATATGCAATGTTTATACAATTATTAATTAGATAATTATAAACAATTTGATACTAAACATGCCTCAGTTTATAACTGTAAAACCTTATTAATTTGAATTTCTATGATATGTGGTGGAACAATTTTTATGGTTTATTGTAATTTCTACTTTGACTACCTGAGATAAATATATTTACATAAATTAACTGGTGACATAAAATCTTATAACATATAACAAAACTTTTAATAATAATAATTGTTTTTGACAGTTTTAGTTTATTTATACTGCTAAACTATTGTCTGTATGATAAACTAAAATTCTGTTTAATAATAAAAAAAACACTTCCATCAAAAATAATTACACTGTTTAACGGTAGTCTGTGTCGCTATTTCTTATGATCACACTCATTATTTTAAAGGTTTGTGTCCCTTTTCCTTTCCTTGATTATAGGCCTATATGATTATAATTAGTACAATTTTATTATATGGATTAGGTACTCTTTATTGGGTTTGGATTATTATTCAGGCTAAGTTGATTAGGCCTACTAGGTTTATTTATTTCACTTTTTTCTGTTTACTGCCCTATTCTACTGGGTTATTTCTGGGTTTCTGGATAATATTATATAAGTCAAACCAAATAGTTTTCCTTTAATTTGCTTTCAATTATTATTTCTTGTTTCTTCTCTGGATCGGATTCCACTATTATTTACTATTCTTTTGTAACATTTGTTTCGTTACAAATTGCCTCCCTTCAGAAGTAATTATTTCTGAACACTTCATTAGGTCCGAGGACATAATTACTTATGTTTCATTTGTGACATTCTGCTGGTTCTTTAAATTGTATTCTACACTGATAGTTTTTTACTTTTCCTGGGTTTTCTGAAAATACATGTTTATACTTCTTATATATTATAATGAGATCTTCTACTTGTTTTACTGTCAAATTATTTGTGCCTTGGTGTCTAAACTCTCTTATCTCCTGTAATTTACTGTTCCACAGGTCTTCATTTGTCATATTATAGATTATTTTTCTGCATTGGGTGTCATTATTTAAAAAATTTAATTCCCTAACTTGGTGATGGGTACGGTTCAGAGGGGCACCATCGCTTCCTATTAACTCTGCCGTCCACATAACACCTTCTGAGTTCAAGGACACCTTCTCCTTGCTCAAATCAATAATGGCTGAGTATTTCCTCAGCATATCGCATCCGATTAATAATTCGAATGGTAGGCCGATTGCGACCAAACATATAATATTAATTGTAACACCTTTGCTTTTTATTTCCAATGACACTTGTTTTCTCACTGTTTTATTTTGACGCCCAGTGGCACCTATTAAAATAACATTATTGACAGGTAAGGTAGGTATTATATTTTTACTTTGTTTCTGTATTCTCTCCAGTTCAGCGTCGTTAATAAGTGATACATTTGCACCAGTATCAATCATTATTCGTGTAGGAATTCCTTCAATTTGAGCGGTTATGTATAAAATTTCATTATGCTGGTTGATTCTACTTGTCACCGTTTCCTCCAACAGTTCTTCTCGAAGATTTTTCAAATAATAATTGTAAATAATAGTAAGATTTTGACTGTCCGTCCTTAAACTTTGGTTGTTGTTATACTTCAAAATTCTTTTATTTTCCATAATTAGTGTTTCATAATTAGTTGGTAGTAATTTGTTATTACTATGTTTTTGGATTTGGTGGTTATTGTACCCAGTAGTTAGTAGCAGTAAGGGGTCGCGAGGGTTTATTACTGCCTCACTCCGTTTAAATTAAGGCTATCATGATTATTTTCCGGGCATGACTGTTGATTTGCCTGGACTGGTGTGCTGGTTCCTGGTTGTTCAACCTCTCGGTTGTCTAATTGTTCACTTCCCCTTGATTCTCGGAAGTCCTCCTGGCTTCTACTTCTGACTCGGTTATAATGGTGACTCATCCCTCTGGGATTTCCTCTTTGATCATAACTGTTATTAAAACTGTTCCTCCGAGGTTGATGGTATCTCCAGTAATCCCCTTCTTCGGCACTGATGTAATTTATTCGGGGTCGGTACGAACGATTATTATTATAATTACCCTGATTATTATTGTTATTAACTCCTGAGTTACTCCTAAAATTATTATAATTTTGGTTTGGTCGGTAGTTATTATAATTATTATTATTTCTATTACCCGGATGGTAATTTTGATTGGGCCTGTTGTTATCATTATTGTTAATTGGGTTTCGATTGAAGTTTGCTGGTTGGTTATTATTTGGGGTAAAATTTTGGTTGTAATTACGATCGTTGACATAACTATTCCGGTTATTCATGTTATTATATTGATTATGATTCATACCATGGTTATTATTTTTTGAACCGCACTGATCAGTTCGTTGTCTGCTTCTTTTGTAGTAACCCTCGTGTTCATAATTTTCTAATAAGTCAGCCATTGCGTGGACCGTTTTAATCTGGCTTCCCAGGCGTGCTCTGGCAATTCCTGTGTCGTAATGGTATGCCATTTTAGTTACTAGGGATTCTTCTGGTATTCTTGGCTCTAGGTGTCTCGCCAAACATACCTTTCCCCAGAAGTAAGTAGTTGGAGATGTACCTCTATTTCCATCATATCTTCCCTGACAAATGTTGTCCCTTATAATATTTTGTATAGCTTCGGACCAGTATTTTTCTTTAAACAGTTTTTTAAATTGGGCGTAGTCCACTATCTCATTCCTGGTTGCTGTCCACCAGTTGTCCGTAATCTCCCTAAAATGCTCATCCAACATCTCTCTAATCGAGCTCCAGATAGTTATTCGATGTTTATTAAAATGTTCCTCAATTCTGGCCAGGAATTCCATGGGGTTTCTACGATAATTTTTGAAATTAATCCCTTCTTTGGGTTCATTTGTGGAAACATGAGTAATATTATTTGGTCTGGTTCTAATTAACTCAATTTCTTCTTGATTTTGGCGTACTTGACCAGTTAAATTGTTCATCGTAGTGTTAATATTGTCACACCTTTCTCCGGTTTGTTTCTGTAAATTAACTAAATTTTCTTGTTCCTTTTGTATTCCTTCTATTTGAATACGACTATTTTCTTGGACCTGGTCTATTCTAGTATTTATCACTGCTTCATTTTGTGTAATAGTTTCGTTAGCTTTTCTCAATCTCTCATTAGTGTCAGATATTTCTTGCTTCCTTTCCTCATCGATTTTGTCCATCTTCTGGTTAATTGTATCATTGACTTGTTCAATTCTACCATTAATTCTTCTTAAATTCTCTTCATTGATTTGTCTGAACTCTTCCTTCATTTGGTTATTATTTTCACTTATAGTTTGTCTTAAAGTTTCATTAGTACTTTCTTTAATACTGTCGATTTTCTCATTTATCCGTTTTAAATTCTCGTTAGTGTCTTCTCTGTTTTGGTCAAATCTCTCCTCCATCTGTTTTATTAAGTTTTCACTCATTTTCTCATTTGTTTGTCTGTGATCTTCCTTGATGTTATCGAATTTTTCCTCCATTTGTTTTAATAAGTTTTGACTCAAAATTTCATTTTGTTTCCTTGAGTTTTCAGTGAATTCTTCCTTCTGCTTCTTCAAATCTTCCTTCGTTTGTCTGTTATCTTCCTTGATGTTATCGAATTTTTCCTCCATTTGTTTTAATAAGTTTTGACTCAAAATTTCATTTTGTTTCCTTGAGTTTTCAGTGAATTCTTCCTTCTGCATCTTAGAGTCTTCTTTATTTAATTCCCATAGTTGTTGTAAATCCAGGCCTCCTCTGGCTTCCTCTCTTACTACCGTTTCTACATCCTCCACCGATGTTACTTCTTTCTCTTCCATCCTGACTTCCTTCTCTGCCTCCTTCGTCCGTTTCAATGATGTAGCCCTCTTACGCATCTTTATAATTTCTTGGAACTTATAGCAGTCGCCAGCTAAAAATTAGGAAATTAATTTGCTTGATTCAATTTCTTCACTTAATATTCCCTAATTTCAGCCTCACTAGTTGGTGCGCCAATTTATAATACTATCTTAATGGAATAATAACTCATGGATATGATTTAATAACATAATGATTTAATCTGTGTAACATAAATTCAATTATTGGAAAATTCCATTCGATACATAAGGTTGTCACAGGGTCGATATTTATCTCAGGATTTATAATTAAATAATTTTAATATATTTCGTGGGAATTCTTGTGGCTGCTACGAAAAGTTCCTTTGCATGTTGATTAATAATAGAGAGTACCTTTACAAACAATATATTACTTATAATCTAAAAATTTACACAAATTATATATTAAGTTACATACAAGTTTTGACGATATTCAATTTGTCCGTCTCAGAAAATAATGTAGTTTATCAATGTGTACAATAAATGTTTCCTTGTAATCACTGTTAGCTTATATATTGAATTTGGTTGCACTTTAAAATGTTGACTAGTGATTAGTGTTAGTGTAAATTGTTATATTGTCTAGTGGTTGTTCCTTGTTGAAAAAAAAATATTGTCAAATTATACTTTACACATCTAGACGATATTGCTGAAGGGTTCCTGGTCGTTTCTGAATATTTTTCTTGATTGTGTGTATTATTTGTTCATGAAAATGGTAGTGGAAGGATTATTATCTTCGATGATGGTCCTTCAGATCTTCTTTCACACACGGGTCATCTATTTTTGTATACTTTTAATTACCTCTAGACACGCACTATTCAACTGCTTTCCATCACAATTAACAATTAAGTGTTATTTCTTCTTTCTTTTAGTTACCTACTCATACAAATTTCTTAAATTTTGATTGGTCATTTATGTACAGTTTAAATGTTATAGGATCAACACCCATTACCTACATTATATTTTATAAATTACCTTTAATAGATAATTTTATTATTATACTGTAATTATATATGCAATGTTTATACAATTATTAATTAGATAATTATAAACAATTTGATACTAAACATGCCTCAGTTTATAACTGTAAAACCTTATTAATTTGAATTTCTATGATATGTGGTGGAACAATTTTTATGGTTTATTGTAATTTCTACTTTGACTACCTGAGATAAATATATTTACATAAATTAACTGGTGACATAAAATCTTATAACATATAACAAAACTTTTAATAATAATAATTGTTTTTGACAGTTTTAGTTTATTTATACTGCTAAACTATTGTCTGTATGATAAACTAAAATTCTGTTTAATAATAACAAAACACTTCCATCAAAAATAATTACACTGTTTAACGGTAGTCTGTGTCGCTATTTCTTATGATCACACTCATTATTTTAAAGGTTTGTGTCCCTTTTCCTTTCCTTGATTATAGGCCTATATGATTATAATTAATACAATTTTATTATATGGATTAGGTACTCTTTATTGGGTTTGGATTATTATTCAGGGTAAGTTGATTAGGCCTACTAGGTTTATTTATTTCACTTTTTTCTGTTTACTGCCCTATTCTACTGGGTTATTTCTGGGTTTCTGGATAATATTATATAAGTCAAACCAAATAGTTTTCCTTTAATTTGCTTTCAATTATTATTTCTTGTTTCTTCTCTGGATCGGATTCCACTATTATTTACTATTCTTTTGTAACATTTGTTTCGTTACAAATTGCCTCCCTTCAGAAGTAATTATTTCTGAACACTTCATTAGGTCTGAGGACATAATTACTTATGTTTCATTTGTGACATTCTGCTGGTTCTTTAAATTGTATTCTACACTGATAGTTTTTTACTTTTCCTGGGTTTTCTGAAAATACATGTTTATACTTCTTATATATTATAATGAGATCTTCTACTTGTTTTACTGTCAAATTATTTGTGCCTTGGTGTCTAAACTCTCTTATCTCCTGTAATTTACTGTTCCACAGGTCTTCATTTGTCATATTATAGATTATTTTTCTGCATTGGGTGTCATTATTTAAAAAATTTAATTCCCTAACTTGGTGATGGGTACGGTTCAGAGGGGCACCATCGCTTCCTATTAACTCTGCCGTCCACATAACACCTTCTGAGTTCAAGGACACCTTCTCCTTGCTCAAATCAATAATGGCTGAGTATTTCCTCAGCATATCGCATCCGATTAATAATTCGAATGGTAGGCCGATTGCGACCAAACATATAATATTAATTGTAACACCTTTGCTTTTTATTTCCAATGACACTTGTTTTCTCACTGTTTTATTTTGACGCCCAGTGGCACCTATTAAAATAACATTATTGACAGGTAAGGTAGGTATTATATTTTTACTTTGTTTCTGTATTCTCTCCAGTTCAGCGTCGTTAATAAGTGATACATTTGCACCAGTATCTATCATTATTCGTGTAGGAATTCCTTCAATTTGAGCGGTTATGTATAAAATTTCATTATGCTGGTTGATTCTACTTGTCACCGTTTCCTCCAACAGTTCTTCTCGAAGATTTTTCAAATAATAATTGTAAATAATAGTAAGATTTTGACTGTCCGTCCTTAAACTTTGGTTGTTGTTATACTTCAAAATTCTTTTATTTTCCATAATTAGTGTTTCATAATTAGTTGGTAGTAATTTGTTATTACTATGTTTTTGAATTTGGTGGTTATTGTACCCAGTAGTTAGTAGCAGTAAGGGGTCGCGAGGGTTTATTACTGCCTCACTCCGTTTAAATTAAGGCTATCATGATTATTTTCCGGGCATGACTGTTGATTTGCCTGGACTGGTGTGCTGGTTCCTGGTTGTTCAACCTCTCGGTTGTCTAATTGTTCACTTCCCCTTGATTCTCGGAAGTCCTCCTGGCTTCTACTTCTGACTCGGTTATAATGGTGACTCATCCCTCTGGGATTTCCTCTTTGATCATAACTGTTATTAAAACTGTTCCTCCGAGGTTGATGGTATCTCCAGTAATCCCCTTCTTCGGCACTGATGTAATTTATTCGGGGTCGGTACGAACGATTATTGTTATAATTACCCTGATTATTATTGTTATTAACTCCTGAGTTACTCCTAAAATTATTATAATTTTGGTTTGTTCGGTAGTTATTATAATTATTATTATTTCTATTACCCGGATGGTAATTTTGATTGGGCCTGTTGTTATCATTATTGTTAATTGGGTTTCGATTGAAGTTTGCTGGTTGGTTATTATTTGGGGTAAACTTTTGGTTGTAATTACGATCGTTGACATAACTATTCCGGTTATTCATGTTATTATATTGATTATGATTCATACCATGGTTATTATTTTTTGAACCGCACTGATCAGTTCGTTGTCTGCTTCTTTTGTAGTAACCCTCGTGTTCATAATTTTCTAATAAGTCAGCCATTGCGTGGACCGTTTTAATCTGGCTTCCCAGGCGTGCTCTGGCAATTCCTGTGTCGTAATGGTATGCCATTTTAGTTACTAGGGATTCTTCTGGTATTCTTGGCTCTAGGTGTCTCGCCAAACATACCTTTCCCCAGAAGTAAGTAGTTGGAGATGTACCTCTATTTCCATCATATCTTCCCTGACAAATGTTGTCCCTTATAATATTTTGTATAGCTTCGGACCAGTATTTTTCTTTAAACAGTTTTTTAAATTGGGCGTAGTCCACTATCTCATTCCTGGTTGCTGTCCACCAGTTGTCCGTAATCTCCCTAAAATGCTCATCCAACATCTCTCTAATCGAGCTCCAGATAGTTATTCGATGTTTATTAAAATGTTCCTCAATTCTGGCCAGGAATTCCATGGGGTTTCTACGATAATTTTTGAAATTAATCCCTTCTTTGGGTTCATTTGTGGAAACATGAGTAATATTATTTGGTCTGGTTCTAATTAACTCAATTTCTTCTTGATTTTGGCGTACTTGACCAGTTAAATTGTTCATCGTAGTGTTAATATTGTCACACCTTTCTCCGGTTTGTTTCTGTAAATTAACTAAATTTTCTTGTTCCTTTTGTATTCCTTCTATTTGAATACGACTATTTTCTTGAACCTGGTCTATTCTAGTATTTATCACTGCTTCATTTTGTGTAATAGTTTCGTTAGCTTTTCTCAATCTCTCATTAGTGTCAGATATTTCTTGCTTCCTTTCCTCATCGATTTTGTCCATCTTCTGGTTAATTGTATCATTGACTTGTTCAATTCTACCATTAATTCTTCTTAAATTCTCTTCATTGATTTGTCTGAACTCTTCCTTCATTTGGTTATTATTTTCACTTATAGTTTGTCTTAAAGTTTCATTAGTACTTTCTTTAATACTGTCGATTTTCTCATTTATCCGTTTTAAATTCTCGTTAGTGTCTTCTCTGTTTTGGTCAAATCTCTCCTCCATCTGTTTTATTAAGTTTTCACTCATTTTCTCATTTGTTTGTCTGTGATCTTCCTTGATGTTATCGAATTTTTCCTCCATTTGTTTTAATAAGTTTTGACTCAAAATTTCATTTTGTTTCCTTGAGTTTTCAGTGAATTCTTCCTTCTGCTTCTTCAAATCTTCCTTCGTTTGTCTGTTATCTTCCTTGATGTTATCGAATTTTTCCTCCATTTGTTTTAATAAGTTTTGACTCAAAATTTCATTTTGTTTCCTTGAGTTTTCAGTGAATTCTTCCTTCTGCTTCTTAGAGTCTTCTTTAATTAATTCCCATAGTTGTTGTAAATCCAGGCCTCCTCTGGCTTCCTCTCTTACTACCGTTTCTACATCCTCCACCGATGTTACTTCTTTCTCTTCCATCCTGACTTCCTTCTCTGCCTCCTTCGTCCGTTTCAATGATGTAGCCCTCTTACGCATCTTTATAATTTCTTGGAACTTATAGCAGTCGCCAGCTAAAAATTAGGAAATTAATTTGCTTGATTCAATTTCTTCACTTAATATTCCCTAATTTCAGCCTCACTAGTTGGTGCGCCAATTTATAATACTATCTTAATGGAATAATAACTCATGGATATGATTTAATAACATAATGATTTAATCTGTGTAACATAAATTCAATTATTGGAAAATTCCATTCGATACATAAGGTTGTCACAGGGTCGATATTTATCTCAGGATTTATAATTAAATAATTTTAATATATTTCGTGGGAATTCTTGTGGCTGCTACGAAAAGTTCCTTTGCATGTTGATTAATAATAGAGAGTACCTTTACAAACAATATATTACTTATAATCTAAAAATTTACACAAATTATATATTAAGTTACATACAAGTTTTGACGATATTCAATTTGTCCGTCTCAGAAAATAATGTAGTTTATCAATGTGTACAATAAATGTTTCCTTGTAATCACTGTTAGCTTATATATTGAATTTGGTTGCACTTTAAAATGTTGACTAGTGATTAGTGTTAGTGTAAATTGTTATATTGTCTAGTGGTTGTTCCTTGTTGAAAAAAAAAAATTGTCAAATTATACTTTACACATCTAGACGATATTGCTGAAGGGTTCCTGGTCGTTTCTGAATATTTTTCTTGATTGTGTGTATTATTTGTTCATGAAAATGGTAGTGGAAGGATTATTATCTTCGATGATGGTCCTTCAGATCTTCTTTCACACACGGGTCATCTATTTTTGTATACTTTTAATTACCTCTAGACACGCACTATTCAACTGCTTTCCATCACAATTAACAATTAAGTGTTATTTCTTCTTTCTTTTAGTTACCTACTCATACAAATTTCTTAAATTTTGATTGGTCATTTATGTACAGTTTAAATGTTATAGGATCAACACCCATTACCTACATTATATTTTATAAATTACCTTTAATAGATAATTTTATTATTATACTGTAATTATATATGCAATGTTTATACAATTATTAATTAGATAATTATAAACAATTTGATACTAAACATGCCTCAGTTTATAACTGTAAAACCTTATTAATTTGAATTTCTATGATATGTGGTGGAACAATTTTTATGGTTTATTGTAATTTCTACTTTGACTACCTGAGATAAATATATTTACATAAATTAACTGGTGACATAAAATCTTATAACATATAACAAAACTTTTAATAATAATAATTGTTTTTGACAGTTTTAGTTTATTTATACTGCTAAACTATTGTCTGTATGATAAACTAAAATTCTGTTTAATAATAACAAAACACTTCCATCAAAAATAATTACACTGTTTAACGGTAGTCTGTGTCGCTATTTCTTATGATCACACTCATTATTTTAAAGGTTTGTGTCCCTTTTCCTTTCCTTGATTATAGGCCTATATGATTATAATTAATACAATTTTATTATATGGATTAGGTACTCTTTATTGGGTTTGGATTATTATTCAGGGTAAGTTGATTAGGCCTACTAGGTTTATTTATTTCACTTTTTTCTGTTTACTGCCCTATTCTACTGGGTTATTTCTGGGTTTCTGGATAATATTATATAAGTCAAACCAAATAGTTTTCCTTTAATTTGCTTTCAATTATTATTTCTTGTTTCTTCTCTGGATCGGATTCCACTATTATTTACTATTCTTTTGTAACATTTGTTTCGTTACAAATTGCCTCCCTTCAGAAGTAATTATTTCTGAACACTTCATTAGGTCTGAGGACATAATTACTTATGTTTCATTTGTGACATTCTGCTGGTTCTTTAAATTGTATTCTACACTGATAGTTTTTTACTTTTCCTGGGTTTTCTGAAAATACATGTTTATACTTCTTATATATTATAATGAGATCTTCTACTTGTTTTACTGTCAAATTATTTGTGCCTTGGTGTCTAAACTCTCTTATCTCCTGTAATTTACTGTTCCACAGGTCTTCATTTGTCATATTATAGATTATTTTTCTGCATTGGGTGTCATTATTTAAAAAATTTAATTCCCTAACTTGGTGATGGGTACGGTTCAGAGGGGCACCATCGCTTCCTATTAACTCTGCCGTCCACATAACACCTTCTGAGTTCAAGGACACCTTCTCCTTGCTCAAATCAATAATGGCTGAGTATTTCCTCAGCATATCGCATCCGATTAATAATTCGAATGGTAGGCCGATTGCGACCAAACATATAATATTAATTGTAACACCTTTGCTTTTTATTTCCAATGACACTTGTTTTCTCACTGTTTTATTTTGACGCCCAGTGGCACCTATTAAAATAACATTATTGACAGGTAAGGTAGGTATTATATTTTTACTTTGTTTCTGTATTCTCTCCAGTTCAGCGTCGTTAATAAGTGATACATTTGCACCAGTATCTATCATTATTCGTGTAGGAATTCCTTCAATTTGAGCGGTTATGTATAAAATTTCATTATGCTGGTTGATTCTACTCGTCACCGTTTCCTCCAACAGTTCTTCTCGAAGATTTTTCAAATAATAATTGTAAATAATAGTAAGATTTTGACTGTCCGTCCTTAAACTTTGGTTGTTGTTATACTTCAAAATTCTTTTATTTTCCATAATTAGTGTTTCATAATTAGTTGGTAGTAATTTGTTATTACTATGTTTTTGAATTTGGTGGTTATTGTACCCAGTAGTTAGTAGCAGTAAGGGGTCGCGAGGGTTTATTACTGCCTCACTCCGTTTAAATTAAGGCTATCATGATTATTTTCCGGGCATGACTGTTGATTTGCCTGGACTGGTGTGCTGGTTCCTGGTTGTTCAACCTCTCGGTTGTCTAATTGTTCACTTCCCCTTGATTCTCGGAAGTCCTCCTGGCTTCTACTTCTGACTCGGTTATAATGGTGACTCATCCCTCTGGGATTTCCTCTTTGATCATAACTGTTATTAAAACTGTTCCTCCGAGGTTGATGGTATCTCCAGTAATCCTCTTCTTCGGCACTGATGTAATTTATTCGGGGTCGGTACGAACGATTATTATTATAATTACCCTGATTATTATTGTTATTAACTCCTGAGTTACTCCTAAAATTATTATAATTTTGGTTTGTTCGGTAGTTATTATAATTATTATTATTTCTATTACCCGGATGGTAATTTTGATTGGGCCTGCTGTTATCATTATTGTTAATTGGGTTTCGATTGAAGTTTGCTGGTTGGTTATTATTTGGGGTAAAATTTTGGTTGTAATTACGATCGTTGACATAACTATTCCGGTTATTCATGTTATTATATTGATTATGATTCATACCATGGTTATTATTTTTTGAACCGCACTGATCAGTTCGTTGTCTGCTTCTTTTGTAGTAACCCTCGTGTTCATAATTTTCTAATAAGTCAGCCATTGCGTGGACCGTTTTAATCTGGCTTCCCAGGCGTGCTCTGGCAATTCCTGTGTCGTAATGGTATGCCATTTTAGTTACTAGGGATTCTTCTGGTATTCTTGGCTCTAGGTGTCTCGCCAAACATACCTTTCCCCAGAAGTAAGTAGTTGGAGATGTACCTCTATTTCCATCATATCTTCCCTGACAAATGTTGTCCCTTATAATATTTTGTATAGCTTCGGACCAGTATTTTTCTTTAAACAGTTTTTTAAATTGGGCGTAGTCCACTATCTCATTCCTGGTTGCTGTCCACCAGTTGTCCGTAATCTCCCTAAAATGCTCATCCAACATCTCTCTAATCGAGCTCCAGATAGTTATTCGATGTTTATTAAAATGTTCCTCAATTCTGGCCAGGAATTCCATGGGGTTTCTACGATAATTTTTGAAATTAATCCCTTCTTTGGGTTCATTTGTGGAAACATGAGTAATATTATTTGGTCTGGTTCTAATTAACTCAATTTCTTCTTGATTTTGGCGTACTTGACCAGTTAAATTGTTCATCGTAGTGTTAATATTGTCACACCTTTCTCCGGTTTGTTTCTGTAAATTAACTAAATTTTCTTGTTCCTTTTGTATTCCTTCTATTTGAATACGACTATTTTCTTGGACCTGGTCTATTCTAGTATTTATCACTGCTTCATTTTGTGTAATAGTTTCGTTAGCTTTTCTCAATCTCTCATTAGTGTCAGATATTTCTTGCTTCCTTTCCTCATCGATTTTGTCCATCTTCTGGTTAATTGTATCATTGACTTGTTCAATTCTACCATTAATTCTTCTTAAATTCTCTTCATTGATTTGTCTGAACTCTTCCTTCATTTGGTTATTATTTTCACTTATAGTTTGTCTTAAAGTTTCATTAGTACTTTCTTTAATACTGTCGATTTTCTCATTTATCCGTTTTAAATTCTCGTTAGTGTCTTCTCTGTTTTGGTCAAATCTCTCCTCCATCTGTTTTATTAAGTTTTCACTCATTTTCTCATTTGTTTGTCTGTGATCTTCCTTGATGTTATCGAATTTTTCCTCCATTTGTTTTAATAAGTTTTGACTCAAAATTTCATTTTGTTTCCTTGAGTTTTCAGTGAATTCTTCCTTCTGCTTCTTCAAATCTTCCTTCGTTTGTCTGTTATCTTCCTTGATGTTATCGAATTTTTCCTCCATTTGTTTTAATAAGTTTTGACTCAAAATTTCATTTTGTTTCCTTGAGTTTTCAGTGAATTCTTCCTTCTGCATCTTAGAGTCTTCTTTATTTAATTCCCATAGTTGTTGTAAATCCAGGCCTCCTCTGGCTTCCTCTCTTACTACCGTTTCTACATCCTCCACCGATGTTACTTCTTTCTCTTCCATCCTGACTTCCTTCTCTGCCTCCTTCGTCCGTTTCAATGATGTAGCCCTCTTACGCATCTTTATAATTTCTTGGAACTTATAGCAGTCGCCAGCTAAAAATTAGGAAATTAATTTGCTTGATTCAATTTCTTCACTTAATATTCCCTAATTTCAGCCTCACTAGTTGGTGCGCCAATTTATAATACTATCTTAATGGAATAATAACTCATGGATATGATTTAATAACATAATGATTTAATCTGTGTAACATAAATTCAATTATTGGAAAATTCCATTCGATACATAAGGTTGTCACAGGGTCGATATTTATCTCAGGATTTATAATTAAATAATTTTAATATATTTCGTGGGAATTCTTGTGGCTGCTACGAAAAGTTCCTTTGCATGTTGATTAATAATAGAGAGTACCTTTACAAACAATATATTACTTATAATCTAAAAATTTACACAAATTATATATTAAGTTACATACAAGTTTTGACGATATTCAATTTGTCCGTCTCAGAAAATAATGTAGTTTATCAATGTGTACAATAAATGTTTCCTTGTAATCACTGTTAGCTTATATATTGAATTTGGTTGCACTTTAAAATGTTGACTAGTGATTAGTGTTAGTGTAAATTGTTATATTGTCTAGTGGTTGTTCCTTGTTGAAAAAAAAAAATTGTCAAATTATACTTTACACATCTAGACGATATTGCTGAAGGGTTCCTGGTCGTTTCTGAATATTTTTCTTGATTGTGTGTATTATTTGTTCATGAAAATGGTAGTGGAAGGATTATTATCTTCGATGATGGTCCTTCAGATCTTCTTTCACACACGGGTCATCTATTTTTGTATACTTTTAATTACCTCTAGACACGCACTATTCAACTGCTTTCCATCACAATTAACAATTAAGTGTTATTTCTTCTTTCTTTTAGTTACCTACTCATACAAATTTCTTAAATTTTGATTGGTCATTTATGTACAGTTTAAATGTTATAGGATCAACACCCATTACCTACATTATATTTTATAAATTACCTTTAATAGATAATTTTATTATTATACTGTAATTATATATGCAATGTTTATACAATTATTAATTAGATAATTATAAACAATTTGATACTAAACATGCCTCAGTTTATAACTGTAAAACCTTATTAATTTGAATTTCTATGATATGTGGTGGAACAATTTTTATGGTTTATTGTAATTTCTACTTTGACTACCTGAGATAAATATATTTACATAAATTAACTGGTGACATAAAATCTTATAACATATAACAAAACTTTTAATAATAATAATTGTTTTTGACAGTTTTAGTTTATTTATACTGCTAAACTATTGTCTGTATGATAAACTAAAATTCTGTTTAATAATAACAAAACACTTCCATCAAAAATAATTACACTGTTTAACGGTAGTCTGTGTCGCTATTTCTTATGATCACACTCATTATTTTAAAGGTTTGTGTCCCTTTTCCTTTCCTTGATTATAGGCCTATATGATTATAATTAATACAATTTTATTATATGGATTAGGTACTCTTTATTGGGTTTGGATTATTATTCAGGGTAAGTTGATTAGGCCTACTAGGTTTATTTATTTCACTTTTTTCTGTTTACTGCCCTATTCTACTGGGTTATTTCTGGGTTTCTGGATAATATTATATAAGTCAAACCAAATAGTTTTCCTTTAATTTGCTTTCAATTATTATTTCTTGTTTCTTCTCTGGATCGGATTCCACTATTATTTACTATTCTTTTGTAACATTTGTTTCGTTACAAATTGCCTCCCTTCAGAAGTAATTATTTCTGAACACTTCATTAGGTCTGAGGACATAATTACTTATGTTTCATTTGTGACATTCTGCTGGTTCTTTAAATTGTATTCTACACTGATAGTTTTTTACTTTTCCTGGGTTTTCTGAAAATACATGTTTATACTTCTTATATATTATAATGAGATCTTCTACTTGTTTTACTGTCAAATTATTTGTGCCTTGGTGTCTAAACTCTCTTATCTCCTGTAATTTACTGTTCCACAGGTCTTCATTTGTCATATTATAGATTATTTTTCTGCATTGGGTGTCATTATTTAAAAAATTTAGTTCCCTAACTTGGTGATGGGTACGGTTCAGAGGGGCACCATCGCTTCCTATTAACTCTGCCGTCCACATAACACCTTCTGAGTTCAAGGACACCTTCTCCTTGCTCAAATCAATAATGGCTGAGTATTTCCTCAGCATATCGCATCCGATTAATAATTCGAATGGTAGGCCGATTGCGACCAAACATATAATATTAATTGTAACACCTTTGCTTTTTATTTCCAATGACACTTGTTTTCTCACTGTTTTATTTTGACGCCCAGTGGCACCTATTAAAATAACATTATTGACAGGTAAGGTAGGTATTATATTTTTACTTTGTTTCTGTATTCTCTCCAGTTCAGCGTCGTTAATAAGTGATACATTTGCACCAGTATCTATCATTATTCGTGTAGGAATTCCTTCAATTTGAGCGGTTATGTATAAAATTTCATTATGCTGGTTGATTCTACTCGTCACCGTTTCCTCCAACAGTTCTTCTCGAAGATTTTTCAAATAATAATTGTAAATAATAGTAAGATTTTGACTGTCCGTCCTTAAACTTTGGTTGTTGTTATACTTCAAAATTCTTTTATTTTCCATAATTAGTGTTTCATAATTAGTTGGTAGTAATTTGTTATTACTATGTTTTTGAATTTGGTGGTTATTGTACCCAGTAGTTAGTAGCAGTAAGGGGTCGCGAGGGTTTATTACTGCCTCACTCCGTTTAAATTAAGGCTATCATGATTATTTTCCGGGCATGACTGTTGATTTGCCTGGACTGGTGTGCTGGTTCCTGGTTGTTCAACCTCTCGGTTGTCTAATTGTTCACTTCCCCTTGATTCTCGGAAGTCCTCCTGGCTTCTACTTCTGACTCGGTTATAATGGTGACTCATCCCTCTGGGATTTCCTCTTTGATCATAACTGTTATTAAAACTGTTCCTCCGAGGTTGATGGTATCTCCAGTAATCCTCTTCTTCGGCACTGATGTAATTTATTCGGGGTCGGTACGAACGATTATTATTATAATTACCCTGATTATTATTGTTATTAACTCCTGAGTTACTCCTAAAATTATTATAATTTTGGTTTGTTCGGTAGTTATTATAATTATTATTATTTCTATTACCCGGATGGTAATTTTGATTGGGCCTGCTGTTATCATTATTGTTAATTGGGTTTCGATTGAAGTTTGCTGGTTGGTTATTATTTGGGGTAAAATTTTGGTTGTAATTACGATCGTTGACATAACTATTCCGGTTATTCATGTTATTATATTGATTATGATTCATACCATGGTTATTATTTTTTGAACCGCACTGATCAGTTCGTTGTCTGCTTCTTTTGTAGTAACCCTCGTGTTCATAATTTTCTAATAAGTCAGCCATTGCGTGGACCGTTTTAATCTGGCTTCCCAGGCGTGCTCTGGCAATTCCTGTGTCGTAATGGTATGCCATTTTAGTTACTAGGGATTCTTCTGGTATTCTTGGCTCTAGGTGTCTCGCCAAACATACCTTTCCCCAGAAGTAAGTAGTTGGAGATGTACCTCTATTTCCATCATATCTTCCCTGACAAATGTTGTCCCTTATAATATTTTGTATAGCTTCGGACCAGTATTTTTCTTTAAACAGTTTTTTAAATTGGGCGTAGTCCACTATCTCATTCCTGGTTGCTGTCCACCAGTTGTCCGTAATCTCCCTAAAATGCTCATCCAACATCTCTCTAATCGAGCTCCAGATAGTTATTCGATGTTTATTAAAATGTTCCTCAATTCTGGCCAGGAATTCCATGGGGTTTCTACGATAATTTTTGAAATTAATCCCTTCTTTGGGTTCATTTGTGGAAACATGAGTAATATTATTTGGTCTGGTTCTAATTAACTCAATTTCTTCTTGATTTTGGCGTACTTGACCAGTTAAATTGTTCATCGTAGTGTTAATATTGTCACACCTTTCTCCGGTTTGTTTCTGTAAATTAACTAAATTTTCTTGTTCCTTTTGTATTCCTTCTATTTGAATACGACTATTTTCTTGGACCTGGTCTATTCTAGTATTTATCACTGCTTCATTTTGTGTAATAGTTTCGTTAGCTTTTCTCAATCTCTCATTAGTGTCAGATATTTCTTGCTTCCTTTCCTCATCGATTTTGTCCATCTTCTGGTTAATTGTATCATTGACTTGTTCAATTCTACCATTAATTCTTCTTAAATTCTCTTCATTGATTTGTCTGAACTCTTCCTTCATTTGGTTATTATTTTCACTTATAGTTTGTCTTAAAGTTTCATTAGTACTTTCTTTAATACTGTCGATTTTCTCATTTATCCGTTTTAAATTCTCGTTAGTGTCTTCTCTGTTTTGGTCAAATCTCTCCTCCATCTGTTTTATTAAGTTTTCACTCATTTTCTCATTTGTTTGTCTGTGATCTTCCTTGATGTTATCGAATTTTTCCTCCATTTGTTTTAATAAGTTTTGACTCAAAATTTCATTTTGTTTCCTTGAGTTTTCAGTGAATTCTTCCTTCTGCTTCTTCAAATCTTCCTTCGTTTGTCTGTTATCTTCCTTGATGTTATCGAATTTTTCCTCCATTTGTTTTAATAAGTTTTGACTCAAAATTTCATTTTGTTTCCTTGAGTTTTCAGTGAATTCTTCCTTCTGCATCTTAGAGTCTTCTTTATTTAATTCCCATAGTTGTTGTAAATCCAGGCCTCCTCTGGCTTCCTCTCTTACTACCGTTTCTACATCCTCCACCGATGTTACTTCTTTCTCTTCCATCCTGACTTCCTTCTCTGCCTCCTTCGTCCGTTTCAATGATGTAGCCCTCTTACGCATCTTTATAATTTCTTGGAACTTATAGCAGTCGCCAGCTAAAAATTAGGAAATTAATTTGCTTGATTCAATTTCTTCACTTAATATTCCCTAATTTCAGCCTCACTAGTTGGTGCGCCAATTTATAATACTATCTTAATGGAATAATAACTCATGGATATGATTTAATAACATAATGATTTAATCTGTGTAACATAAATTCAATTATTGGAAAATTCCATTCGATACATAAGGTTGTCACAGGGTCGATATTTATCTCAGGATTTATAATTAAATAATTTTAATATATTTCGTGGGAATTCTTGTGGCTGCTACGAAAAGTTCCTTTGCATGTTGATTAATAATAGAGAGTACCTTTACAAACAATATATTACTTATAATCTAAAAATTTACACAAATTATATATTAAGTTACATACAAGTTTTGACGATATTCAATTTGTCCGTCTCAGAAAATAATGTAGTTTATCAATGTGTACAATAAATGTTTCCTTGTAATCACTGTTAGCTTATATATTGAATTTGGTTGCACTTTAAAATGTTGACTAGTGATTAGTGTTAGTGTAAATTGTTATATTGTCTAGTGGTTGTTCCTTGTTGAAAAAAAAATATTGTCAAATTATACTTTACACATCTAGACGATATTGCTGAAGGGTTCCTGGTCGTTTCTGAATATTTTTCTTGATTGTGTGTATTATTTGTTCATGAAAATGGTAGTGGAAGGATTATTATCTTCGATGATGGTCCTTCAGATCTTCTTTCACACACGGGTCATCTATTTTTGTATACTTTTAATTACCTCTAGACACGCACTATTCAACTGCTTTCCATCACAATTAACAATTAAGTGTTATTTCTTCTTTCTTTTAGTTACCTACTCATACAAATTTCTTAAATTTTGATTGGTCATTTATGTACAGTTTAAATGTTATAGGATCAACACCCATTACCTACATTATATTTTATAAATTACCTTTAATAGATAATTTTATTATTATACTCTAATTATATATGCAATGTTTATACAATTATTAATTAGATAATTATAAACAATTTGATACTAAACATGCCTCAGTTTATAACTGTAAAACCTTATTAATTTGAATTTCTATGATATGTGGTGGAACAATTTTTATGGTTTATTGTAATTTCTACTTTGACTACCTGAGATAAATATATTTACATAAATTAACTGGTGACATAAAATCTTATAACATATAACAAAACTTTTAATAATAATAATTGTTTTTGACAGTTTTAGTTTATTTATACTGCTAAACTATTGTCTGTATGATAAACTAAAATTCTGTTTAATAATAACAAAACACTTCCATTAAATTAAATTCCATTAAATTCCAAAATAATTACACTGTTTAACGGTAGTCTGTGTCGCTATTTCTTATGATCACACTCATTATTTTAAAGGTTTGTGTCCCTTTTCCTTTCCTTGATTATAGGCCTATATGATTATAATTAATACAATTTTATTATATGGATTAGGTACTCTTTATTGGGTTTGGATTATTATTCAGGGTAAGTTGATTAGGCCTACTAGGTTTATTTATTTCACTTTTTTCTGTTTACTGCCCTATTCTACTGGGTTATTTCTGGGTTTCTGGATAATATTATATAAGTCAAACCAAATAGTTTTCCTTTAATTTGCTTTCAATTATTATTTCTTGTTTCTTCTCTGGATCGGATTCCACTATTATTTACTATTCTTTTGTAACATTTGTTTCGTTACAAATTGCCTCCCTTCAGAAGTAATTATTTCTGAACACTTCATTAGGTCTGAGGACATAATTACTTATGTTTCATTTGTGACATTCTGCTGGTTCTTTAAATTGTATTCTACACTGATAGTTTTTTACTTTTCCTGGGTTTTCTGAAAATACATGTTTATACTTCTTATATATTATAATGAGATCTTCTACTTGTTTTACTGTCAAATTATTTGTGCCTTGGTGTCTAAACTCTCTTATCTCCTGTAATTTACTGTTCCACAGGTCTTCATTTGTCATATTATAGATTATTTTTCTGCATTGGGTGTCATTATTTAAAAAATTTAATTCCCTAACTTGGTGATGGGTACGGTTCAGAGGGGCACCATCGCTTCCTATTAACTCTGCCGTCCACATAACACCTTCTGAGTTCAAGGACACCTTCTCCTTGCTCAAATCAATAATGGCTGAGTATTTCCTCAGCATATCGCATCCGATTAATAATTCGAATGGTAGGCCGATTGCGACCAAACATATAATATTAATTGTAACACCTTTGCTTTTTATTTCCAATGACACTTGTTTTCTCACTGTTTTATTTTGACGCCCAGTGGCACCTATTAAAATAACATTATTGACAGGTAAGGTAGGTATTATATTTTTACTTTGTTTCTGTATTCTCTCCAGTTCAGCGTCGTTAATAAGTGATACATTTGCACCAGTATCTATCATTATTCGTGTAGGAATTCCTTCAATTTGAGCGGTTATGTATAAAATTTCATTATGCTGGTTGATTCTACTCGTCACCGTTTCCTCCAACAGTTCTTCTCGAAGATTTTTCAAATAATAATTGTAAATAATAGTAAGATTTTGACTGTCCGTCCTTAAACTTTGGTTGTTGTTATACTTCAAAATTCTTTTATTTTCCATAATTAGTGTTTCATAATTAGTTGGTAGTAATTTGTTATTACTATGTTTTTGAATTTGGTGGTTATTGTACCCAGTAGTTAGTAGCAGTAAGGGGTCGCGAGGGTTTATTACTGCCTCACTCCGTTTAAATTAAGGCTATCATGATTATTTTCCGGGCATGACTGTTGATTTGCCTGGACTGGTGTGCTGGTTCCTGGTTGTTCAACCTCTCGGTTGTCTAATTGTTCACTTCCCCTTGATTCTCGGAAGTCCTCCTGGCTTCTACTTCTGACTCGGTTATAATGGTGACTCATCCCTCTGGGATTTCCTCTTTGATCATAACTGTTATTAAAACTGTTCCTCCGAGGTTGATGGTATCTCCAGTAATCCCCTTCTTCGGCACTGATGTAATTTATTCGGGGTCGGTACGAACGATTATTATTATAATTACCCTGATTATTATTGTTATTAACTCCTGAGTTACTCCTAAAATTATTATAATTTTGGTTTGTTCGGTAGTTATTATAATTATTATTATTTCTATTACCCGGATGGTAATTTTGATTGGGCCTGTTGTTATCATTATTGTTAATTGGGTTTCGATTGAAGTTTGCTGGTTGGTTATTATTTGGGGTAAAATTTTGGTTGTAATTACGATCGTTGACATAACTATTCCGGTTATTCATGTTATTATATTGATTATGATTCATACCATGGTTATTATTTTTTGAACCGCACTGATCAGTTCGTTGTCTGCTTCTTTTGTAGTAACCCTCGTGTTCATAATTTTCTAATAAGTCAGCCATTGCGTGGACCGTTTTAATCTGGCTTCCCAGGCGTGCTCTGGCAATTCCTGTGTCGTAATGGTATGCCATTTTAGTTACTAGGGTTTCTTCTGGTATTCTTGGCTCTAGGTGTCTCGCCAAACATACCTTTCCCCAGAAGTAAGTAGTTGGAGATGTACCTCTATTTCCATCATATCTTCCCTGACAAATGTTGTCCCTTATAATATTTTGTATAGCTTCGGACCAGTATTTTTCTTTAAACAGTTTTTTAAATTGGGCGTAGTCCACTATCTCATTCCTGGTTGCTGTCCACCAGTTGTCCGTAATCTCCCTAAAATGCTCATCCAACATCTCTCTAATCGAGCTCCAGATA
Source organism: Magicicada septendecula (assembly GCA_034769895.1). NCBI lineage: Eukaryota > Metazoa > Arthropoda > Insecta > Hemiptera > Cicadidae > Magicicada > Magicicada septendecula. The sequence goes on along the minus strand of CM068367.1, from coordinate 309,558,406 downwards.
GTTATTCGATGTTTATTAAAATGTTCCTCAATTCTGGCCAGGAATTCCATGGGGTTTCTACGATAATTTTTGAAATTAATCCCTTCTTTGGGTTCATTTGTGGAAACATGAGTAATATTATTTGGTCTGGTTCTAATTAACTCAATTTCTTCTTGATTTTGGCGTACTTGACCAGTTAAATTGTTCATCGTAGGGTTAATATTGTCACACCTTTCTCCGGTTTGTTTCTGTAAATTAACTAAATTTTCTTGTTCCTTTTGTATTCCTTCTATTTGAATACGACTATTTTCTTGGACCTGGTCTATTCTAGTATTTATCACTGCTTCATTTTGTGTAATAGTTTCGTTAGCTTTTCTCAATCTCTCATTAGTGTCAGATATTTCTTGCTTCCTTTCCTCATCGATTTTGTCCATCTTCTGGTTAATTGTATCATTGACTTGTTCAATTCTACCATTAATTCTTCTTAAATTCTCTTCATTGATTTGTCTGAACTCTTCCTTCATTTGGTTATTATTTTCACTTATAGTTTGTCTTAAAGTTTCATTAGTACTTTCTTTAATACTGTCGATTTTCTCATTTATCCGTTTTAAATTCTCGTTAGTGTCTTCTCTGTTTTGGTCAAATCTCTCCTCCATCTGTTTTATTAAGTTTTCACTCATTTTCTCATTTGTTTGTCTGTGATCTTCCTTGATGTTATCGAATTTTTCCTCCATTTGTTTTAATAAGTTTTGACTCAAAATTTCATTTTGTTTCCTTGAGTTTTCAGTGAATTCTTCCTTCTGCTTCTTCAAATCTTCCTTCGTTTGTCTGTTATCTTCCTTGATGTTATCGAATTTTTCCTCCATTTGTTTTAATAAGTTTTGACTCAAAATTTCATTTTGTTTCCTTGAGTTTTCAGTGAATTCTTCCTTCTGCATCTTAGAGTCTTCTTTATTTAATTCCCATAGTTGTTGTAAATCCAGGCCTCCTCTGGCTTCCTCTCTTACTACCGTTTCTACATCCTCCACCGATGTTACTTCTTTCTCTTCCATCCTGACTTCCTTCTCTGCCTCCTTCGTCCGTTTCAATGATGTAGCCCTCTTACGCATCTTTATAATTTCTTGGAACTTATAGCAGTCGCCAGCTAAAAATTAGGAAATTAATTTGCTTGATTCAATTTCTTCACTTAATATTCCCTAATTTCAGCCTCACTAGTTGGTGCGCCAATTTATAATACTATCTTAATGGAATAATAACTCATGGATATGATTTAATAACATAATGATTTAATCTGTGTAACATAAATTCAATTATTGGAAAATTCCATTCGATACATAAGGTTGTCACAGGGTCGATATTTATCTCAGGATTTATAATTAAATAATTTTAATATATTTCGTGGGAATTCTTGTGGCTGCTACGAAAAGTTCCTTTGCATGTTGATTAATAATAGAGAGTACCTTTACAAACAATATATTACTTATAATCTAAAAATTTACACAAATTATATATTAAGTTACATACAAGTTTTGACGATATTCAATTTGTCCGTCTCAGAAAATAATGTAGTTTATCAATGTGTACAATAAATGTTTCCTTGTAATCACTGTTAGCTTATATATTGAATTTGGTTGCACTTTAAAATGTTGACTAGTGATTAGTGTTAGTGTAAATTGTTATATTGTCTAGTGGTTGTTCCTTGTTGAAAAAAAAATATTGTCAAATTATACTTTACACATCTAGACGATATTGCTGAAGGGTTCCTGGTCGTTTCTGAATATTTTTCTTGATTGTGTGTATTATTTGTTCATGAAAATGGTAGTGGAAGGATTATTATCTTCGATGATGGTCCTTCAGATCTTCTTTCACACACGGGTCATCTATTTTTGTATACTTTTAATTACCTCTAGACACGCACTATTCAACTGCTTTCCATCACAATTAACAATTAAGTGTTATTTCTTCTTTCTTTTAGTTACCTACTCATACAAATTTCTTAAATTTTGATTGGTCATTTATGTACAGTTTAAATGTTATAGGATCAACACCCATTACCTACATTATATTTTATAAATTACCTTTAATAGATAATTTTATTATTATACTCTAATTATATATGCAATGTTTATACAATTATTAATTAGATAATTATAAACAATTTGATACTAAACATGCCTCAGTTTATAACTGTAAAACCTTATTAATTTGAATTTCTATGATATGTGGTGGAACAATTTTTATGGTTTATTGTAATTTCTACTTTGACTACCTGAGATAAATATATTTACATAAATTAACTGGTGACATAAAATCTTATAACATATAACAAAACTTTTAATAATAATAATTGTTTTTGACAGTTTTAGTTTATTTATACTGCTAAACTATTGTCTGTATGATAAACTAAAATTCTGTTTAATAATAACAAAACACTTCCATTAAATTAAATTCCATTAAATTCCAAAATAATTACACTGTTTAACGGTAGTCTGTGTCGCTATTTCTTATGATCACACTCATTATTTTAAAGGTTTGTGTCCCTTTTCCTTTCCTTGATTATAGGCCTATATGATTATAATTAATACAATTTTATTATATGGATTAGGTACTCTTTATTGGGTTTGGATTATTATTCAGGGTAAGTTGATTAGGCCTACTAGGTTTATTTATTTCACTTTTTTCTGTTTACTGCCCTATTCTACTGGGTTATTTCTGGGTTTCTGGATAATATTATATAAGTCAAACCAAATAGTTTTCCTTTAATTTGCTTTCAATTATTATTTCTTGTTTCTTCTCTGGATCGGATTCCACTATTATTTACTATTCTTTTGTAACATTTGTTTCGTTACAAATTGCCTCCCTTCAGAAGTAATTATTTCTGAACACTTCATTAGGTCTGAGGACATAATTACTTATGTTTCATTTGTGACATTCTGCTGGTTCTTTAAATTGTATTCTACACTGATAGTTTTTTACTTTTCCTGGGTTTTCTGAAAATACATGTTTATACTTCTTATATATTATAATGAGATCTTCTACTTGTTTTACTGTCAAATTATTTGTGCCTTGGTGTCTAAACTCTCTTATCTCCTGTAATTTACTGTTCCACAGGTCTTCATTTGTCATATTATAGATGATTTTTCTGCATTGGGTGTCATTATTTAAAAAATTTAATTCCCTAACTTGGTGATGGGTACGGTTCAGAGGGGCACCATCGCTTCCTATTAACTCTGCCGTCCACATAACACCTTCTGAGTTCAAGGACACCTTCTCCTTGCTCAAATCAATAATGGCTGAGTATTTCCTCAGCATATCGCATCCGATTAATAATTCGAATGGTAGGCCGATTGCGACCAAACATATAATATTAATTGTAACACCTTTGCTTTTTATTTCCAATGACACTTGTTTTCTCACTGTTTTATTTTGACGCCCAGTGGCACCTATTAAAATAACATTATTGACAGGTAAGGTAGGTATTATATTTTTACTTTGTTTCTGTATTCTCTCCAGTTCAGCGTCGTTAATAAGTGATACATTTGCACCAGTATCTATCATTATTCGTGTAGGAATTCCTTCAATTTGAGCGGTTATGTATAAAATTTCATTATGCTGGTTGATTCTACTTGTCACCGTTTCCTCCAACAGTTCTTCTCGAAGATTTTTCAAATAATAATTGTAAATAATAGTAAGATTTTGACTGTCCGTCCTTAAACTTTGGTTGTTGTTATACTTCAAAATTCTTTTATTTTCCATAATTAGTGTTTCATAATTAGTTGGTAGTAATTTGTTATTACTATGTTTTTGAATTTGGTGGTTATTGTACCCAGTAGTTAGTAGCAGTAAGGGGTCGCGAGGGTTTATTACTGCCTCACTCCGTTTAAATTAAGGCTATCATGATTATTTTCCGGGCATGACTGTTGATTTGCCTGGACTGGTGTGCTGGTTCCTGGTTGTTCAACCTCTCGGTTGTCTAATTGTTCACTTCCCCTTGATTCTCGGAAGTCCTCCTGGCTTCTACTTCTGACTCGGTTATAATGGTGACTCATCCCTCTGGGATTTCCTCTTTGATCATAACTGTTATTAAAACTGTTCCTCCGAGGTTGATGGTATCTCCAGTAATCCCCTTCTTCGGCACTGATGTAATTTATTCGGGGTCGGTACGAACGATTATTATTATAATTACCCTGATTATTATTGTTATTAACTCCTGAGTTACTCCTAAAATTATTATAATTTTGGTTTGTTCGGTAGTTATTATAATTATTATTATTTCTATTACCCGGATGGTAATTTTGATTGGGCCTGTTGTTATCATTATTGTTAATTGGGTTTCGATTGAAGTTTGCTGGTTGGTTATTATTTGGGGTAAAATTTTGGTTGTAATTACGATCGTTGACATAACTATTCCGGTTATTCATGTTATTATATTGATTATGATTCATACCATGGTTATTATTTTTTGAACCGCACTGATCAGTTCGTTGTCTGCTTCTTTTGTAGTAACCCTCGTGTTCATAATTTTCTAATAAGTCAGCCATTGCGTGGACCGTTTTAATCTGGCTTCCCAGGCGTGCTCTGGCAATTCCTGTGTCGTAATGGTATGCCATTTTAGTTACTAGGGTTTCTTCTGGTATTCTTGGCTCTAGGTGTCTCGCCAAACATACCTTTCCCCAGAAGTAAGTAGTTGGAGATGTACCTCTATTTCCATCATATCTTCCCTGACAAATGTTGTCCCTTATAATATTTTGTATAGCTTCGGACCAGTATTTTTCTTTAAACAGTTTTTTAAATTGGGCGTAGTCCACTATCTCATTCCTGGTTGCTGTCCACCAGTTGTCCGTAATCTCCCTAAAATGCTCATCCAACATCTCTCTAATCGAGCTCCAGATAGTTATTCGATGTTTATTAAAATGTTCCTCAATTCTGGCCAGGAATTCCATGGGGTTTCTACGATAATTTTTGAAATTAATCCCTTCTTTGGGTTCATTTGTGGAAACATGAGTAATATTATTTGGTCTGGTTCTAATTAACTCAATTTCTTCTTGATTTTGGCGTACTTGACCAGTTAAATTGTTCATCGTAGTGTTAATATTGTCACACCTTTCTCCGGTTTGTTTCTGTAAATTAACTAAATTTTCTTGTTCCTTTTGTATTCCTTCTATTTGAATACGACTATTTTCTTGGACCTGGTCTATTCTAGTATTTATCACTGCTTCATTTTGTGTAATAGTTTCGTTAGCTTTTCTCAATCTCTCATTAGTGTCAGATATTTCTTGCTTCCTTTCCTCATCGATTTTGTCCATCTTCTGGTTAATTGTATCATTGACTTGTTCAATTCTACCATTAATTCTTCTTAAATTCTCTTCATTGATTTGTCTGAACTCTTCCTTCATTTGGTTATTATTTTCACTTATAGTTTGTCTTAAAGTTTCATTAGTACTTTCTTTAATACTGTCGATTTTCTCATTTATCCGTTTTAAATTCTCGTTAGTGTCTTCTCTGTTTTGGTCAAATCTCTCCTCCATCTGTTTTATTAAGTTTTCACTCATTTTCTCATTTGTTTGTCTGTGATCTTCCTTGATGTTATCGAATTTTTCCTCCATTTGTTTTAATAAGTTTTGACTCAAAATTTCATTTTGTTTCCTTGAGTTTTCAGTGAATTCTTCCTTCTGCTTCTTCAAATCTTCCTTCATTTGTCTGTTATCTTCCTTGATGTTATCGAATTTTTCCTCCATTTGTTTTAATAAGTTTTGACTCAAAATTTCATTTTGTTTCCTTGAGTTTTCAGTGAATTCTTCCTTCTGCTTCTTAGAGTCTTCTTTAATTAATTCCCATAGTTGTTGTAAATCCAGGCCTCCTCTGGCTTCCTCTCTTACTACCGTTTCTACATCCTCCACCGATGTTACTTCTTTCTCTTCCATCCTGACTTCCTTCTCTGCCTCCTTCGTCCTTTTCAATGATGTAGCCCTCTTACGCATCTTTATAATTTCTTGGAACTTATAGCAGTCGCCAGCTAAAAATTAGGAAATTAATTTGCTTGATTCAATTTCTTCACTTAATATTCCCTAATTTCAGCCTCACTAGTTGGTGCGCCAATTTATAATACTATCTTAATGGAATAATAACTCATGGATATGATTTAATAACATAATGATTTAATCTGTGTAACATAAATTCAATTATTGGAAAATTCCATTCGATACATAAGGTTGTCACAGGGTCGATATTTATCTCAGGATTTATAATCAAATAATTTTAATATATTTCGTGGGAATTCTTGTGGCTGCTACGAAAAGTTCCTTTGCATGTTGATTAATAATAGAGAGTACCTTTACAAACAATATATTACTTATAATCTAAAAATTTACACAAATTATATATTAAGTTACATACAAGTTTTGACGATATTCAATTTGTCCGTCTCAGAAAATAATGTAGTTTATCAATGTGTACAATAAATGTTTCCTTGTAATCACTGTTAGCTTATATATTGAATTTGGTTGCACTTTAAAATGTTGACTAGTGATTAGTGTTAGTGTAAATTGTTATATTGTCTAGTGGTTGTTCCTTGTTGAAAAACAAATATTGTCAAATTATACTTTACACATCTAGACGATATTGCTGAAGGGTTCCTGGTCGTTTCTGAATATTTTTCTTGATTGTGTGTATTATTTGTTCATGAAAATGGTAGTGGAAGGATTATTATCTTCGATGATGGTCCTTCAGATCTTCTTTCACACACGGGTCATCTATTTTTGTATACTTTTAATTACCTCTAGACACGCACTATTCAACTGCTTTCCATCACAATTAACAATTAAGTGTTATTTCTTCTTTCTTTTAGTTACCTACTCATACAAATTTCTTAAATTTTGATTGGTCATTTATGTACAGTTTAAATGTTATAGGATCAACACCCATTACCTACATTATATTTTATAAATTACCTTTAATAGATAATTTTATTATTATACTCTAATTATATATGCAATGTTTATACAATTATTAATTAGATAATTATAAACAATTTGATACTAAACATGCCTCAGTTTATAACTGTAAAACCTTATTAATTTGAATTTCTATGATATGTGGTGGAACAATTTTTATGGTTTATTGTAATTTCTACTTTGACTACCTGAGATAAATATATTTACATAAATTAACTGGTGACATAAAATCTTATAACATATAACAAAACTTTTAATAATAATAATTGTTTTTGACAGTTTTAGTTTATTTATACTGCTAAACTATTGTCTGTATGATAAACTAAAATTCTGTTTAATAATAACAAAACACTTCCATCAAAAATAATTACACTGTTTAACGGTAGTCTGTGTCGTTATTTCTTATGATCACACTCATTATTTTAAAGGTTTGTGTCCCTTTTCCTTTCCATGATTATAGGCCTATATGATTATAATTAATACAATTTTATTATATGGATTAGGTACTCTTTATTGGGTTTGGATTATTATTCAGGGTAAGTTGATTAGGCCTACTAGGTTTATTTATTTCACTTTTTTCTGTTTACTGCCCTATTCTACTGGGTTATTTCTGGGTTTCTGGATAATATTATATAAGTCAAACCAAATAGTTTTCCTTTAATTTGCTTTCAATTATTATTTCTTGTTTCTTCTCTGGATCGGATTCCACTATTATTTACTATTCTTTTGTAACATTTGTTTCGTTACAAATTGCCTCCCTTCAGAAGTAATTATTTCTGAACACTTCATTAGGTGTGAGGACATAATTACTTATGTTTCATTTGTGACATTCTGCTGGTTCTTTAAATTGTATTCTACACTGATAGTTTTTTACTTTTCCTGGGTTTTCTGAAAATACATGTTTATACTTCTTATATATTATAATGAGATCTTCTACTTGTTTTACTGTCAAATTATTTGTGCCTTGGTGTCTAAACTCTCTTATCTCCTGTAATTTACTGTTCCACAGGTCTTCATTTGTCATATTATAGATTATTTTTCTGCATTGGGTGTCATTATTTAAAAAATTTAATTCCCTAACTTGGTGATGGGTACGGTTCAGAGGGGCACCATCGCTTCCTATTAACTCTGCCGTCCACATAACACCTTCTGAGTTCAAGGACACCTTCTCCTTGCTCAAATCAATAATGGCTGAGTATTTCCTCAGCATATCGCATCCGATTAATAATTCGAATGGTAGGCCGATTGCGACCAAACATATAATATTAATTGTAACACCTTTGCTTTTTATTTCCAATGACACTTGTTTTCTCACTGTTTTATTTTGACGCCCAGTGGCACCTATTAAAATAACATTATTGACAGGTAAGGTAGGTATTATATTTTTACTTTGTTTCTGTATTCTCTCCAGTTCAGCGTCGTTAATAAGTGATACATTTGCACCAGTATCTATCATTATTCGTGTAGGAATTCCTTCAATTTGAGCGGTTATGTATAAAATTTCATTATGCTGGTTGATTCTACTCGTCACCGTTTCCTCCAACAGTTCTTCTCGAAGATTTTTCAAATAATAATTGTAAATAATAGTAAGATTTTGACTGTCCGTCCTTAAACTTTGGTTGTTGTTATACTTCAAAATTCTTTTATTTTCCATAATTAGTGTTTCATAATTAGTTGGTAGTAATTTGTTATTACTATGTTTTTGAATTTGGTGGTTATTGTACCCAGTAGTTAGTAGCAGTAAGGGGTCGCGAGGGTTTATTACTGCCTCACTCCGTTTAAATTAAGGCTATCATGATTATTTTCCGGGCATGACTGTTGATTTGCCTGGACTGGTGTGCTGGTTCCTGGTTGTTCAACCTCTCGGTTGTCTAATTGTTCACTTCCCCTTGATTCTCGGAAGTCCTCCTGGCTTCTACTTCTGACTCGGTTATAATGGTGACTCATCCCTCTGGGATTTCCTCTTTGATCATAACTGTTATTAAAACTGTTCCTCCGAGGTTGATGGTATCTCCAGTAATCCCCTTCTTCGGCACTGATGTAATTTATTCGGGGTCGGTACGAACGATTATTATTATAATTACCCTGATTATTATTGTTATTAACTCCTGAGTTACTCCTAAAATTATTATAATTTTGGTTTGTTCGGTAGTTATTATAATTATTATTATTTCTATTACCCGGATGGTAATTTTGATTGGGCCTGCTGTTATCATTATTGTTAATTGGGTTTCGATTGAAGTTTGCTGGTTGGTTATTATTTGGGGTAAAATTTTGGTTGTAATTACGATCGTTGACATAACTATTCCGGTTATTCATGTTATTATATTGATTATGATTCATACCATGGTTATTATTTTTTGAACCGCACTGATCAGTTCGTTGTCTGCTTCTTTTGTAGTAACCCTCGTGTTCATAATTTTCTAATAAGTCAGCCATTGCGTGGACCGTTTTAATCTGGCTTCCCAGGCGTGCTCTGGCAATTCCTGTGTCGTAATGGTATGCCATTTTAGTTACTAGGGATTCTTCTGGTATTCTTGGCTCTAGGTGTCTCGCCAAACATACCTTTCCCCAGAAGTAAGTAGTTGGAGATGTACCTCTATTTCCATCATATCTTCCCTGACAAATGTTGTCCCTTATAATATTTTGTATAGCTTCGGACCAGTATTTTTCTTTAAACAGTTTTTTAAATTGGGCGTAGTCCACTATCTCATTCCTGGTTGCTGTCCACCAGTTGTCCGTAATCTCCCTAAAATGCTCATCCAACATCTCTCTAATCGAGCTCCAGATAGTTATTCGATGTTTATTAAAATGTTCCTCAATTCTGGCCAGGAATTCCATGGGGTTTCTACGATAATTTTTGAAATTAATCCCTTCTTTGGGTTCATTTGTGGAAACATGAGTAATATTATTTGGTCTGGTTCTAATTAACTCAATTTCTTCTTGATTTTGGCGTACTTGACCAGTTAAATTGTTCATCGTAGTGTTAATATTGTCACACCTTTCTCCGGTTTGTTTCTGTAAATTAACTAAATTTTCTTGTTCCTTTTGTATTCCTTCTATTTGAATACGACTATTTTCTTGGACCTGGTCTATTCTAGTATTTATCACTGCTTCATTTTGTGTAATAGTTTCGTTAGCTTTTCTCAATCTCTCATTAGTGTCAGATATTTCTTGCTTCCTTTCCTCATCGATTTTGTCCATCTTCTGGTTAATTGTATCATTGACTTGTTCAATTCTACCATTAATTCTTCTTAAATTCTCTTCATTGATTTGTCTGAACTCTTCCTTCATTTGGTTATTATTTTCACTTATAGTTTGTCTTAAAGTTTCATTAGTACTTTCTTTAATACTGTCGATTTTCTCATTTATCCGTTTTAAATTCTCGTTAGTGTCTTCTCTGTTTTGGTCAAATCTCTCCTCCATCTGTTTTATTAAGTTTTCACTCATTTTCTCATTTGTTTGTCTGTGATCTTCCTTGATGTTATCGAATTTTTCCTCCATTTGTTTTAATAAGTTTTGACTCAAAATTTCATTTTGTTTCCTTGAGTTTTCAGTGAATTCTTCCTTCTGCTTCTTCAAATCTTCCTTCGTTTGTCTGTTATCTTCCTTGATGTTATCGAATTTTTCCTCCATTTGTTTTAATAAGTTTTGACTCAAAATTTCATTTTGTTTCCTTGAGTTTTCAGTGAATTCTTCCTTCTGCTTCTTAGAGTCTTCTTTAATTAATTCCCATAGTTGTTGTAAATCCAGGCCTCCTCTGGCTTCCTCTCTTACTACCGTTTCTACATCCTCCACCGATGTTACTTCTTTCTCTTCCATCCTGACTTCCTTCTCTGCCTCCTTCGTCCGTTTCAATGATGTAGCCCTCTTACGCATCTTTATAATTTCTTGGAACTTATAGCAGTCGCCAGCTAAAAATTAGGAAATTAATTTGCTTGATTCAATTTCTTCACTTAATATTCCCTAATTTCAGCCTCACTAGTTGGTGCGCCAATTTATAATACTATCTTAATGGAATAATAACTCATGGATATGATTTAATAACATAATGATTTAATCTGTGTAACATAAATTCAATTATTGGAAAATTCCATTCGATACATAAGGTTGTCACAGGGTCGATATTTATCTCAGGATTTATAATCAAATAATTTTAATATATTTCGTGGGAATTCTTGTGGCTGCTACGAAAAGTTCCTTTGCATGTTGATTAATAATAGAGAGTACCTTTACAAACAATATATTACTTATAATCTAAAAATTTACACAAATTATATATTAAGTTACATACAAGTTTTGACGATATTCAATTTGTCCGTCTCAGAAAATAATGTAGTTTATCAATGTGTACAATAAATGTTTCCTTGTAATCACTGTTAGCTTATATATTGAATTTGGTTGCACTTTAAAATGTTGACTAGTGATTAGTGTTAGTGTAAATTGTTATATTGTCTAGTGGTTGTTCCTTGTTGAAAAAAAAATATTGTCAAATTATACTTTACACATCTAGACGATATTGCTGAAAACGTTCCTGGTCGTTTCTGAATATTTTTCTTGATTGTGTGTATTATTTGTTCATGAAAATGGTAGTGGAAGGATTATTATCTTCGATGATGGTCCTTCAGATCTTCTTTCACACACGGGTCATCTATTTTTGTATACTTTTAATTACCTCTAGACACGCACTATTCAACTGCTTTCCATCACAATTAACAATTAAGTGTTATTTCTTCTTTCTTTTAGTTACCTACTCATACAAATTTCTTAAATTTTGATTGGTCATTTATGTACAGTTTAAATGTTATAGGATCAACACCCATTACCTACATTATATTTTATAAATTACCTTTAATAGATAATTTTATTATTATACTCTAATTATATATGCAATGTTTATACAATTATTAATTAGATAATTATAAACAATTTGATACTAAACATGCCTCAGTTTATAACTGTAAAACCTTATTAATTTGAATTTCTATGATATGTGGTGGAACAATTTTTATGGTTTATTGTAATTTCTACTTTGACTACCTGAGATAAATATATTTACATAAATTAACTGGTGACATAAAATCTTATAACATATAACAAAACTTTTAATAATAATAATTGTTTTTGACAGTTTTAGTTTATTTATACTGCTAAACTATTGTCTGTATGATAAACTAAAATTCTGTTTAATAATAACAAAACACTTCCATCAAAAATAATTACACTGTTTAACGGTAGTCTGTGTCGCTATTTCTTATGATCACACTCATTATTTTAAAGGTTTGTGTCCCTTTTCCTTTCCTTGATTATAGGCCTATATGATTATAATTAATACAATTTTATTATATGGATTAGGTACTCTTTATTGGGTTTGGAATATTATTCAGGGTAAGTTGATTAGGCCTACTAGGTTTATTTATTTCACTTTTTTCTGTTTACTGCCCTATTCTACTGGGTTATTTCTGGGTTTCTGGATAATATTATATAAGTCAAACCAAATAGTTTTCCTTTAATTTGCTTTCAATTATTATTTCTTGTTTCTTCTCTGGATCGGATTCCACTATTATTTACTATTCTTTTGTAACATTTGTTTCGTTACAAATTGCCTCCCTTCAGAAGTAATTATTTCTGAACACTTCATTAGGTCTGAGGACATAATTACTTATGTTTCATTTGTGACATTCTGCTGGTTCTTTAAATTGTATTCTACACTGATAGTTTTTTACTTTTCCTGGGTTTTCTGAAAATACATGTTTATACTTCTTATATATTATAATGAGATCTTCTACTTGTTTTACTGTCAAATTATTTGTGCCTTGGTGTCTAAACTCTCTTATCTCCTGTAATTTACTGTTCCACAGGTCTTCATTTGTCATATTATAGATGATTTTTCTGCATTGGGTGTCATTATTTAAAAAATTTAATTCCCTAACTTGGTGATGGGTACGGTTCAGAGGGGCACCATCGCTTCCTATTAACTCTGCCGTCCACATAACACCTTCTGAGTTCAAGGACACCTTCTCCTTGCTCAAATCAATAATGGCTGAGTATTTCCTCAGCATATCGCATCCGATTAATAATTCGAATGGTAGGCCGATTGCGACCAAACATATAATATTAATTGTAACACCTTTGCTTTTTATTTCCAATGACACTTGTTTTCTCACTGTTTTATTTTGACGCCCAGTGGCACCTATTAAAATAACATTATTGACAGGTAAGGTAGGTATTATATTTTTACTTTGTTTCTGTATTCTCTCCAGTTCAGCGTCGTTAATAAGTGATACATTTGCACCAGTATCTATCATTATTCGTGTAGGAATTCCTTCAATTTGAGCGGTTATGTATAAAATTTCATTATGCTGGTTGATTCTACTTGTCACCGTTTCCTCCAACAGTTCTTCTCGAAGATTTTTCAAATAATAATTGTAAATAATAGTAAGATTTTGACTGTCCGTCCTTAAACTTTGGTTGTTGTTATACTTCAAAATTCTTTTATTTTCCATAATTAGTGTTTCATAATTAGTTGGTAGTAATTTGTTATTACTATGTTTTTGAATTTGGTGGTTATTGTACCCAGTAGTTAGTAGCAGTAAGGGGTCGCGAGGGTTTATTACTGCCTCACTCCGTTTAAATTAAGGCTATCATGATTATTTTCCGGGCATGACTGTTGATTTGCCTGGACTGGTGTGCTGGTTCCTGGTTGTTCAACCTCTCGGTTGTCTAATTGTTCACTTCCCCTTGATTCTCGGAAGTCCTCCTGGCTTCTACTTCTGACTCGGTTATAATGGTGACTCATCCCTCTGGGATTTCCTCTTTGATCATAACTGTTATTAAAACTGTTCCTCCGAGGTTGATGGTATCTCCAGTAATCCCCTTCTTCGGCACTGATGTAATTTATTCGGGGTCGGTACGAACGATTATTATTATAATTACCCTGATTATTATTGTTATTAACTCCTGAGTTACTCCTGAAATTATTATAATTTTGGTTTGTTCGGTAGTTATTATAATTATTATTATTTCTATTACCCGGATGGTAATTTTGATTGGGCCTGTTGTTATCATTATTGTTAATTGGGTTTCGATTGAAGTTTGCTGGTTGGTTATTATTTGGGGTAAAATTTTGGTTGTAATTACGATCGTTGACATAACTATTCCGGTTATTCATGTTATTATATTGATTATGATTCATACCATGGTTATTATTTTTTGAACCGCACTGATCAGTTCGTTGTCTGCTTCTTTTGTAGTAACCCTCGTGTTCATAATTTTCTAATAAGTCAGCCATTGCGTGGACCGTTTTAATCTGGCTTCCCAGGCGTGCTCTGGCAATTCCTGTGTCGTAATGGTATGCCATTTTAGTTACTAGGGATTCTTCTGGTATTCTTGGCTCTAGGTGTCTCGCCAAACATACCTTTCCCCAGAAGTAAGTAGTTGGAGATGTACCTCTATTTCCATCATATCTTCCCTGACAAATGTTGTCCCTTATAATATTTTGTATAGCTTCGGACCAGTATTTTTCTATAAACAGTTTTTTAAATTGGGCGTAGTCCACTATCTCATTCCTGGTTGCTGTCCACCAGTTGTCCGTAATCTCCCTAAAATGCTCATCCAACATCTCTCTAATCGAGCTCCAGATAGTTATTCGATGTTTATTAAAATGTTCCTCAATTCTGGCCAGGAATTCCATGGGGTTTCTACGATAATTTTTGAAATTAATCCCTTCTTTGGGTTCATTTGTGGAAACATGAGTAATATTATTTGGTCTGGTTCTAATTAACTCAATTTCTTCTTGATTTTGGCGTACTTGACCAGTTAAATTGTTCATCGTAGTGTTAATATTGTCACACCTTTCTCCGGTTTGTTTCTGTAAATTAACTAAATTTTCTTGTTCCTTTTGTATTCCTTCTATTTGAATACGACTATTTTCTTGGACCTGGTCTATTCTAGTATTTATCACTGCTTCATTTTGTGTAATAGTTTCGTTAGCTTTTCTCAATCTCTCATTAGTGTCAGATATTTCTTGCTTCCTTTCCTCATCGATTTTGTCCATCTTCTGGTTAATTGTATCATTGACTTGTTCAATTCTACCATTAATTCTTCTTAAATTCTCTTCATTGATTTGTCTGAACTCTTCCTTCATTTGGTTATTATTTTCACTTATAGTTTGTCTTAAAGTTTCATTAGTACTTTCTTTAATACTGTCGATTTTCTAATTTATCCGTTTTAAATTCTCGTTAGTGTCTTCTCTGTTTTGGTCAAATCTCTCCTCCATCTGTTTTATTAAGTTTTCACTCATTTTCTCATTTGTTTGTCTGTGATCTTCCTTGATGTTATCGAATTTTTCCTCCATTTGTTTTAATAAGTTTTGACTCAAAATTTCATTTTGTTTCCTTGAGTTTTCAGTGAATTCTTCCTTCTGCTTCTTCAAATCTTCCTTCGTTTGTCTGTTATCTTCCTTGATGTTATCGAATTTTTCCTCCATTTGTTTTAATAAGGTTTGACTCAAAATTTCATTTTGTTTCCTTGAGTTTTCAGTGAATTCTTCCTTCTGCTTCTTAGAGTCTTCTTTAATTAATTCCCATAGTTGTTGTAAATCCAGGCCTCCTCTGGCTTCCTCTCTTACTACCGTTTCTACATCCTCCACCGATGTTACTTCTTTCTCTTCCATCCTGACTTCCTTCTCTGCCTCCTTCGACCGTTTCAATGATGTAGCCCTCTTACGCATCTTTATAATTTCTTGGAACTTATAGCAGTCGCCAGCTAAAAATTAGGAAATTAATTTGCTTGATTCAATTTCTTCACTTAATATTCCCTAATTTCAGCCTCACTAGTTGGTGCGCCAATTTATAATACTATCTTAATGGAATAATAACTCATGGATATGATTTAATAACATAATGATTTAATCTGTGTAACATAAATTCAATTATTGGAAAATTCCATTCGATACATAAGGTTGTCACAGGGTCGATATTTATCTCAGGATTTATAATTAAATAATTTTAATATATTTCGTGGGAATTCTTGTGGCTGCTACGAAAAGTTCCTTTGCATGTTGATTAATAATAGAGAGTACCTTTACAAACAATATATTACTTATAATCTAAAAATTTACACAAATTATATATTAAGTTACATACAAGTTTTGACGATATTCAATTTGTCCGTCTCAGAAAATAATGTAGTTTATCAATGTGTACAATAAATGTTTCCTTGTAATCACTGTTAGCTTATATATTGAATTTGGTTGCACTTTAAAATGTTGACTAGTGATTAGTGTTAGTGTAAATTGTTATATTGTCTAGTGGTTGTTCCTTGTTGAAAAAAAAATATTGTCAAATTATACTTTACACATCTAGACGATATTGCTGAAGGGTTCCTGGTCGTTTCTGAATATTTTTCTTGATTGTGTGTATTATTTGTTCATGAAAATGGTAGTGGAAGGATTATTATCTTCGATGATGGTCCTTCAGATCTTCTTTCACACACGGGTCATCTATTTTTGTATACTTTTAATTACCTCTAGACACGCACTATTCAACTGCTTTCCATCACAATTAACAATTAAGTGTTATTTCTTCTTTCTTTTAGTTACCTACTCATACAAATTTCTTAAATTTTGATTGGTCATTTATGTACAGTTTAAATGTTATAGGATCAACACCCATTACCTACATTATATTTTATAAATTACCTTTAATAGATAATTTTATTATTATACTCTAATTATATATGCAATGTTTATACAATTATTAATTAGATAATTATAAACAATTTGATACTAAACATGCCTCAGTTTATAACTGTAAAACCTTATTAATTTGAATTTCTATGATATGTGGTGGAACAATTTTTATGGTTTATTGTAATTTCTACTTTGACTACCTGAGATAAATATATTTACATAAATTAACTGGTGACATAAAATCTTATAACATATAACAAAACTTTTAATAATAATAATTGTTTTTGACAGTTTTAGTTTATTTATACTGCTAAACTATTGTCTGTATGATAAACTAAAATTCTGTTTAATAATAACAAAACACTTCCATCAAAAATAATTACACTGTTTAACGGTAGTCTGTGTCGCTATTTCTTATGATCACACTCATTATTTTAAAGGTTTGTGTCCCTTTTCCTTTCCTTGATTATAGGCCTATATGATTATAATTAATACAATTTTATTATATGGATTAGGTACTCTTTATTGGGTTTGGATTATTATTCAGGGTAAGTTGATTAGGCCTACTAGGTTTATTTATTTCACTTTTTTCTGTTTACTGCCCTATTCTACTGGGTTATTTCTGGGTTTCTGGATAATATTATATAAGTCAAACCAAATAGTTTTCCTTTAATTTGCTTTCAATTATTATTTCTTGTTTCTTCTCTGGATCGGATTCCACTATTATTTACTATTCTTTTGTAACATTTGTTTCGTTACAAATTGCCTCCCTTCAGAAGTAATTATTTCTGAACACTTCATTAGGTCTGACGACATAATTACTTATGTTTCATTTGCGACATTCTGCTGGTTCTTTAAATTGTATTCTACACTGATAGTTTTTTATTTTTCCTGGGTTTTCTGAAAATACATGTTTATACTTCTTATATATTATAATGAGATCTTCTACTTGTTTTACTGTCAAATTATTTGTGCCTTGGTGTCTAAACTCTCTTATCTCCTGTAATTTACTGTTCCACAGGTCTTCATTTGTCATATTATAGATTATTTTTCTGCATTGGGTGTCATTATTTAAAAAATTTAATTCCCTAACTTGGTGATGGGTACGGTTCAGAGGGGCACCATCGCTTCCTATTAACTCTGCCGTCCACATAACACCTTCTGAGTTCAAGGACACCTTCTCCTTGCTCAAATCAATAATGGCTGAGTATTTCCTCAGCATATCGCATCCGATTAATAATTCGAATGGTAGGCCGATTGCGACCAAACATATAATATTAATTGTAACACCTTTGCTT